>CM067311.1:23285966-23755966 GCA_034231615.1 Meghimatium bilineatum
GTATCTTCACGTGACAGTGATCGCTATCGAGCGTTACGTTTACATCGTGTACCCTTACTTCTACTCTAGACATATCCATGAAAGTTTTGTCACGAAATGTGTACTTGGTGTGTGGGTTTCTGTCATACTTTACATAGTCGTACCTGCTGCAGTGGATAACCAGGAGTATCACTGCCTGCTCAGTGATATACTGTCTCACCATTTTTTATACATTAGTAGCTGCATTGCTGTTGTGCTTCTGATGGTAACTTCTTTAGCATATTTCAAAATAGCTGCTGTTTCATTGAAACATCGACGGTCAATTGCCACCTTCAATGCTTCGATATCTGAATGTGGATCTTCAACCCGAACAGATGCCACCAAGTTCAGCAAAGAAAACTGGGTGCATATTATGAAATCGATTCGTTTTTTCCTGGTCATGACGGGTTCTTTATTTGTCATGACAGTTCCAGCTATGACCTGCGTGTTGATTAAAATTGTGAGTGATAATTCTAATGAAAGTATTATAGTTGCAATAACATTCGTTCCGACATTCCATTCTGGAGTCAATTTCTTCATTAACTTGTTCATGAATACTGATTTCAAATTCGCAATCAAGAAGTTGTTTTTATGCCGAGTATGCTTTTAATTTTGATATTGTCTTGGAAAAATATACTTCTAGTGTCTTGTTTTAGTACGCTATTTACATGAAGAGATGTGAGCACATTGTGTAAACGGTTACACACATCAAGTAGACTCAAGTAGGAAGCCAGTGGATAAATTTAAAATTTTTGGCTTCCTACTTGAATTTACTTGTGTAAGCAATTATTTCAATCAAAATTGTATTATATATGTTATCCATGTTTACAAGACGACCTGTTGGCCCTTTTAGAATTAATGCGGATGTTATATGTTATATGTTTGTTGTTACTGAGGATACTTCAATACATGTACGGGGTGTTCGTTGTTTTTTTAGTAGTCTATTACTTATTGTTATTATTATTATGGTTGAGTTTTTGTTATCGTCGATTACGACGGACGAACATCACCAGTCCTTGTTTCGATTGGTCCGTTCTCAGTGACTTGACTGCACAGTTTGAATGTCTTGACAAATTCGCATCTTTATCTGGAGATGCCATTGGTCAAGTACGGAAAAACCCGTGCACAATAGTTGCTAGGCGATTTGGTGCTGTTGAATGGACTGGTTCATTTCCCGTTAGTCTCAAGAATTTTTATCCACATCACATAGATACAACAATGGTTAACATATCCTATTCAGTATGTAGCCATCAACACAGCGTTTTTGAGTACAATTCATTTTCTAGGCAATATAAATGCATTAAATAGTTTGCCATTGTTAGTCTTAACCTTAAGATCTAACCCTAACGAAAGACGGAACACATGCTGATGACAATTTTAATCCCCTGATGACGTCATCATTTAATGTGTGGAATTCGGGTTGAACAATGCCATTTTCCCCCATTTATTTACGTTTTGTCATAGTGTTCTAATGTTAATGTTGTGCTAATGTTACGAACTTTTATTTTTCCGATTGCAACACACTGAATATTCCAGAGTGTTGGTTACTAAACATAATAACAAAAAGAAAACTACGCCTGTTTGGTCATATAAAGAGACATAACTGTTTAGAAAGACAAATAATGGAGGGAAGAGTACCTGGGAAGAGGAGAAGAGGCAGACCAAGAAGACGATGGACTGACGACATTAAAGATAACATGAATACATCGCTAGAAAATGCAAGCCACATCGCCCAAGACAGAGAGAGGTTCAGAGAGTTCATTGGGAAGACAACGTTCTGGAAGGAATACGTCACATGACACATAGTGTTCATAAATAGTTAATGAAAGACAGCAAGTAAAATGTTTCGGACACCTTATGAGAATAAACCCAAACCACATATCAATAACAGCTTATAGCAAAAGAATATCTTAGCGTAAAGCCAAACGTAGACCAAGAAAACAGGGGATAGAAAACATCAAGGTAACCTAGAACAAACATGGGCAAAATGCAATCACGGCGACACATCTGACCTTGGAACGAAAAAACATTGGGGGTAGCTCTTCTATCATTATACTCGCATGGGTTAAGCAGTTCGCTTTGTTGTGACCCTCAACAATAGAAGACCAACGAATAGAATCAAAAGAAGCCCTCATACGTGATGAATTTGATTAATTCTCTGGGTTTTTCGATGGTCACTATGTATACACTATGTTAGATATTCACTGCGGACATGGAGAGAAGATTACTGGCTTTCGAGTACAAATGCTACAGACGAATTCTACGAATTTCATATAGGGACATAAGACCAATGTGTACGTAAGAAATAAAGTAGAGATGTGTGCAGGTGTTCAGGAGCCATTGCTCTAAATAGTGAAACGACGAAAACTAGCATGGTTCGGACATGTATGCAGGCATGATTCCTTGTCAAAAACTAGCATGGTTCGGACATGTATGCAGGCATGATTCCTTGTCAAAAACAATACTGCAGGGAACTGTCGAGGGTGGAAGAAGCAGAGGAGGGGGAAAAAACCATGGACAGACAACATCAAGGAATGGACAGGGCAAGATATTTCCACACTCATCCGTATCGCTGAGGATAGAATTCACTGGAGGACTCTGTGTGCTGAGGCATCCAATATGGTACCCCTACGACCCTGAAGGATTACGGGTTTATTGATTGATATTGATTGATGTATATACTTTGTGTCACTTGCCAAGGTCTACGAAAGAAATGCATGGAAATAATGGGAAACTGAATGTGAAAAGCCTTATTTTGATTCTGTTCGTTGATCTATTTTTAAGAGTTGGTCCAGCTTTTGAGATGCATTATTTATAAATTACTTGTTTTTTTAAATATTCTTGGGGGATTATCGCTTGAAGCTACAGGGTGCGTCGTACCGCTTCCTGAGAGGGGTAAAGTATGGAAAACTCGAATACAATGAAGTGAATTCTCTATGCATATCCTGCTACTTTTTTGAGCTCTAGAGATATAGTTTGTCATCTGGTACCAATTTCTACTGTTGAAGTAGAAATATATCTACATTTTTTTCATACCTTCTAAATACATGTTCCTTATAAGCGTTTGTTTAACTTGTTTTAGAAAATTATTACTGTTTGAGGTCACTATCCTGTTTTCTTGTTTGACCTGAATTCTTTCAAGCCAATTTTCAAAATTATCTGTCCCGTAGTTAAGAAGAGAGTGTTGGGTGTCGTCCCCCACTCTCCCTCCCCCTCCTTAGAAAATCTAAATATGAACATGCCTTTTTTAGCACTACAAATTTCAAAGAAAAGATGAGTAACTACCTCCCTCTGAGCAATGTTTTATAAAAACTGTCATCAAAAATTTAATGAAAATGAAGGTATTAGACTTGTATAGGAAAATTGTATTGTATTGGAATTCTATAGTAAAATTATATTGTATTGGAATTGTATAGGAAAATTATATTGAATTGGAATTCTATAGGAAAATTATATTATATTGGAAATGTATAGGAAAATTATATTGTATTCGAATTATATATTAAAGCTGTATTGTATTGGAATTGTATAGGAAAATTGTATTGTATTGGAATTTTATAGGAAAATTGTATTGTATTGGAATTGTATAGGAAAATTATATTGAATTGGAATTCTATAGTAAAATTATATTGTATTAGAATTGTATACGAACATTGTATTGTATTGAAATTGTATAGGAACATTGTATTGTATTGAAATTCTATAGGAAAATTTTATTGTATTGACATTGTATAGGAAAATTATATTGAATTGGAATTGTATAGGAAAATTATATTGTATTCGAATTATATATTAAAGCTGTATTGTATTGGAGTTGTATAGGAAAATTGTATTGCATTGGAGTTGTATAGGAAAATTGTATTGCATTGGAGTTGTATAGGAAAATTGTATTGCATTGGAGTTGTATAGGAAAATTGTATTGTATTGGAGTTGTATAGGAAATTAGGCGACTGACATTTTTTTAAGTAAAACACCGTCACTTCCCTTGACTGAAAATGGATACAACACGAAAGTTGTATATGTGTTCGCAATATCATTTGATTCTCTTGTAAATGCTACGATTAAACGATGATACTGCGCATACATCGCATACATCAACAGATGTACGTACTAAATATTTAACAAGTTGTACTTGTAACACTTAATAAGTTCATGCTTGGAATGGTACAGTATAATTCATTTATTGCATAGGACTACTTGTTTAGGGCAATCTATAAGTAACTCCCTATTGCTCCATTTAAATTACTCCATGATAAAAGTATGTATAATACCTCAATTACATTAGGTTCAGGCATTTATAATATGGACATATATTTTTTTTTAATTATAAAAATTGGTATATTTCTTTTTCTATGGCTGTGGTACCCATTTCTCTATAATGTGTTTTTTCAGGGAAAAGTTTATTTTGCACAAAACTGAATACATAAATAAAATAATGTGGTATCAATACTGAATACTTCATTTTAGGACATTAACTGACAGCTACAAAACCCTCCCTTCAACTCCTTAAAGGGATACATGCAGTATTTGACAGTTGTTTTTTATTGGACCGAAGTGAAACTAAATATGAAGAATATAATTGTTTATTTACACAATTGTTTTAGAAAACAGGTTTTTACAAATTTAAAAACAAACAATGAATCATTTTGAAAATTTCAAGGATCCACCGGAAAACATCAGGCTTTAAAGGGAAATAACCGTTAAAATTGTAAACATAAATGACCATGATATACAAATTCAAACGGTTTGTTGTATAAAATCATTGACGCAGCTTGGAATAGGGTAATTCAATTTTGCTAATAACTGTAAACACACATAATAATACACTCACAAATCGACACCTCAACCAAACGGTCTTTATCGAGACTATATACATGTCAATATTTCCGTTCCTACTCGTTTTTGTGTGTGTAAAAAAAAGTCAAAAAGTTAATCCATTTCATTTAAGAACAGAACAAGAAATGGAAAACACTGTCCAATTTATACAAGAAACAACACTGTAGATATAGACATTATTAGCGAACGTTAGAAGAAAAAGAATATACTTTGTAATATGCCCTGTCAATAGAGACGACAGGTTAGTTATGCTGCCGTAGGAGTGTGAGATGTTAGCGATTTCACATTTCAGTAGCTCTGCTATATAGGGCGTTAGCCATCTCCTCATCCAGGACCACTCATATATGAAGCCAGTACGCTAACCACTGCGTTAAGTGGCCTCCCTATATTTGTGTGTGCATATAGTCTTGATATGGTCATATATAGTCTTAGAGTGGAGTCGCGTAGCGCAGTGATTAGCGCACTGGCTTCGCATATGAGTGGTTCTAGGTTCATTCCCCAGTTGAGGCGGAGAGAAGAGTTCTCTGGAGATGACCTTCTTTTGTGCTGTCTGTAATGTTGTTCTTGTGACTTCTTTGATTTCTGTGGTCCATCTTTTACATGGTCTGCCTCTGGCTTTACAACCACCATGTCGGACTATCTAATATTTTCTCTCTTTGTCATACCACCATGTCAGACTATCTAATATTTTCTCTCTTTGTCATACCACCATGTCAGAATATCTAATATTTTGTCACATTGTCGTCCCAATCTCTCTCATCTTATATATTGTCTGTTGTAAATAAGTACTCCCGACCTCACTGTCTAAATCGTGTCCATAAATTTTTTTTTTCTCTTTGTACATTATTAAGTAATCTCCGTCTCAACTCTTTCAGCAGCTTATCGTTAGTTTCTCTAACTGCCCATGATACCGTCAGCATTCGTCTATAGGTTAGAACCGCATTTCTGTTGCCTCTAATTTTCCACTATATTTTAATTTATTGTCCAAGACTCGCATTCATGTTAGAATATGTGTTATGCAGCTCTGAAGAGCTCTCTTTCCTCGTCGCTATTGACAGGGCATTATACAAAGTATATTCTTTTTCTTCTAACGTTCGCTAATAATGTCTATATCTGCAGTGTTGTTTCTTGTATAAATTGGACAGTGTTTTCCATTTCTTGTTCTGTACCACAAAGTTTAACATTTATAGGTTTATCAGAAAGTCAGTATGTGCACCTTAATGTGTCATGGTTTGGACTTTCTTAAAGGATATGTTCTGAAGTCAGGTTGCCTTGCCCACGTATACACTTTGCTGTTGTACCAATTTTCAATTTTGTATACATATGGCTGTTTAGTCTATTGTGTCCAATTCTGAGTCGAAATATGATGACCTGTTCTTGTTTCTTAAGTAGGTGGTAGTCGTCAAGACTTTGTCCAAGATGGCGACCATGCTAGTCGCGATTTTTTTGTCTCACTGTTTATGTGATTCGAATTTCATGGATTGTGCTAGTTGTGTTGTTTAATTGTGTACTCAAGTGATAAATGGATATGTTTCCGCACTTTAATGTTGCTATTTGCAAGATTCGAGTGTTGACACAGGAGAAACTTGGTTTTTTCGATATTGTCAATCGGATACAAACATCTCATTTGGTGACCTATTCTCGCCGCTGGGGCGGGTTCACTGACCGTGTCAAAATGGTCTGCCCTATTTTTACACGGTGTCAACCTGTTACAGTCGATGTGATATTGGGCGACACACTGTAGCTATTATGGACACTCACAGTGCTAAGAAATAAGCCAACCTAGCATTGTTAACAAAGGCTTTGTCTACCTAGGCTTAAAACGTCTGTTTGCGGCGAAATACTCGGAAGAAGTTGGCAGGTAACTCAACGGGTACATAGGCGCTAACAGCAGAGCTGTGTGGACAGCATAGGGCACAGTTAGACACATAGTACGCTCTGGCCATCCACTGCATCTGATTTTCTCCCAGTTGTCTCGACTTTGTCTTGTCACTGGACAAAGATAAAACTCAGGAGAGAGAGAGAGAGTGTGGTTGACGATTAGCGCAACTCTTCCACACTATAAACCAACTTCAGCGCTAGTCATTTCTTGACACGCTCAAGTCATCACTGAAACATCTTAGCATTGACGTAGGCGCTTGGGAGAGCCTCGCTCAGGATAGAACAGCATGGCGTTACAGCATTAGAACGGGAGCACTAGCAGCGGAAGAGTCCAGACAAGATACTGCAAGACAGAAGCGGACACGTAGAAAAGAAAAAACATCTCAACCTCACACAGATACCCTCTATTCAGGGCCGGTCTTAGGCCATTGCAACCTATGCGGCGGCATTGGGCCCCGCACTTCGTAGACCCATAAATTCATATTAGAATTTATTTTATTATCATCTTCCCTACCAAGATTGGGCCGCGCGCAATCCGTTTCGCATTGGGCCCCTCAATTGTTAGGACCGGCCCTGCCTCTATTGTTGTCAATTATGTAAAAGAACATTTTGTGCGCGCATTGGACTTGTTAGCCATTTAAAAACGCACTATTAACTTTTATTATTTTTATTATTTATTGTTATTATTATTAGTATGGTTGAGTTTTTTGGTCATCGTCGATTACGACGGACGAACATCATCAGTCGTCACGCAAAGGTAAGTTAGGCTTTCGTTTTGCCTTTATCATGGATTTCTGTTGGTGATAGTTGATTGGTACATCCGCATGCTGCATGTTAGAACCTTCCTTTTCCAGTTCTCTCATTTCCTGCTATTCCACAGTGTGATGAAACCATTGCAGTATAATTCTACACCTATTTTGCACTATGGACAATACCTCTTTTAACTCTGGTAGTTTATTGGATTGTAGTGCCTCTAATACTGATCTTGCATATGTAAGTATTACAATAGGGTCTGAGGTCCTGTCCGATGTTAACAGTTTTTCTGCAGCTGCACATATAGCTTGACTTCAGATTCATAATTGTTACAGTAATTTCCAGTTGGTATACACGTGGTATCAGTGGTGCCATCTGGGTATTCCACTTATACACCACTTCCCCCATTTCTTACTGCATTCTGTGCTGATCCATCCGTCTACACTCTAGTCCATAGATCACATGGGTAAGCGTCATCGAGGAAGTTGAGAGCTGCTACCCTTTTCTGGAGATTATTCCGCTGTTCATCCCCATACATCCTGTTATTGTTGTTTGGGGTGTCACTTCTAGGTATGTCTGTTTTTCCCATGTGGTGTGACTGGTTGAGATATCAGTGGTACTGTTACCTCTGGCAGATCCGATACCTGTCTACGTAGACGCTTGGCCTGGTGTATGAAGCTACTTCTTTTAAGCCGTCCTTGTAACAGATTCTGGAATCTTTCCTTCATTGGTTGACATAGTGAGAAAGAAACTTTTCTTCTTTGGTTGACATAGTGAGAAAGAAACTTTTCTTCTTTGGTTGACATAGTGAGAACGAAACTTTTCTTCTTTGGTTGACTATAGTGAGAAAGAAACTTTTCTTCATTGGTTGACATAGTGAGAAAGAAACTTTTCTTCTTTGGTTGACATAGTGAGAAAGAAACTTTTCTTCTTTGGTTGACATAGTGAGAAAGAAACTTTTGTTCATTGGTTGACATAGTGAGAAAGAAACTTTTCTTCTTTGGTTGACTATAGTGAGAAAGAAACTTTTCTTCATTGGTTGACTATAGTGAGAAAGAAACTTTTGTTCATTGGTTGACATAGTGAGAAAGAAACTTTTCTTCATTGGTTGACATAGTGAGAAAGAAACTTTTCTTCTTTGGTTGACTATAGTGAGAAAGAAACTTTTCTTCTTTGGTTGACTATAGTGAGAAAGAAACTTTTCTTCTTTGGTTGACTATAGTGAGAAAGAAACTTTTCTTCATGAATTATAATTTTAGTACCCCTACGCTCTTTCAATGACTGCATCTCTTCGATATTCTGCATTTCTACAATTGTTCTTGATCTCATTGCGCCTGTAATGATTCTAAGTGCTTGGTTCTGTACTCTATCCAAGTTCTGTAGGGTGGTTTTGATGATGAACGCCATGCGGTGGAACCATATTATAAGTAATAATAACCAAGTATATTATAAATGTCTAGCAATGCTACCTTTACTTGATCTATTCCGTTTCTTATCTCTTCTTCCATCTGATGTCATTGTTGTACCTACATATTTGAATTGGTGAAACTGTTTAAGTATCGAATGATTCTTTTACGATGTGGAATTTTGTTTTTGGGGATTTTGGAAATGGGCTGTCGCCATGTGACGTATTATTTTGATAGCGTAGTCTTCCTTATGTATCTCCTGAAATCCGTGCAAGTTGTCCCGCCTCTTATAGTGCCATGTGCATGCATTCCTGAATATCTCTTGTCCAGCGCCGCCATGTCGACCTTTGCCTCTTCAGCAATCTACCGCCCCTTCCAACAACACTCTTTCCATTCAATCGTGTCTCTTCACATGGCAGAAAGAGCCCAACTTCCTTCTTAATATGGCCAGTCTTCTTAGACGCTGATTTACTTTAGCACGTTTTGGTTGGTCTTCCTTGCTGTTCATGGTATTCTCAGGACTCTTCTATAGCACATCATTTCGAAAACCTCTGTTCTCTTGACTGTAGCTTTATTTATTGTCCATATTTCTCGGCCGTAGGTTGCCACTAGAAGCACACATGTACGTATCACACATACCTTAGTTCCTGTGTTTGCACAGTGACACAGTTTCTTCGGCTTTTTTAAAATTTGGACATATTCTATCGAGTCTCTCCTGCTGGTCTCGACTACTTATGTCTCTGCATTGCTTATTTTAGTTTATAGATATTCGAAATTTGTCTCTTCTAAAACACTGTTATCAATATTCATTCTAGGTCTTGTTTTCACTTTGGAAATGGGCTACAGACGCAAAAAAGTTGAGAACCACGGATGTCAGTAGCATGATTCTTCTTCTTCCTCAGTGTTTATTTACAAACTCCTGCTGGTTCTCTCTTGTAACAGGACAATGATCCTACCAGATTTTCAGCAGGATATAGTCCGGACAATGATCCTACCAGATTTCCAGCAGGATATAGTCCGGACAATGATCCTACCAGATTTCCAGCAGGATATAGTCCGGACAATGATCCTACCAGATTTCCAGCAGGATATAGTCCGGACAATGATCCTACAAGATTTCCAGCAGGATATAGTCCGGACAATGATCCAACCAGATTTCCAGCAGGATATAGTCCGGACAATGATCCTACCAGATTTCCAGCAGGATATAGTCCGGACAATGGAAATGCGTTGTTTCTTCGTTCTATTTGCATCAAGACCTCACACATCCGTCTTCGGCGGTAATAGCATGATTTGAAAATGAGACAAAACTGCAAACATTTACAAATAAAACGGACAAAACTATACATTTATCCAGATCATGTGACAGATCACGTGTTAAGGAAACAAAAAATACGGGAATAAAGATATTGATTAAAGAAGCATCGTTAAAGGAGAGAGAGAGAGAGAGAGAGAGAGAGAGTAGTAACAGAGATATATGGGATGGGTCTATTTTTGTTGTCCACTGTTTTATTGACATAAATCAATCGGTTATAGTCATTAGCTGAAAGTCTGCCCGTTATTTAAATCAAACAGACGATCACAAACAACAGATGTAATGGTGCCAACTAATGGACGCTAACAATGTTTGCGACTTCAAAGTTACCGACATTTTCAGACAGTTCCATTCCAAGTGTCAAAACGATGGTATATTTTCTGGACATCTCATTACTTTTTGTTTTTGTCAACTGTGGATGTTTTATATAAACTGCATCCATGTATTATATATTAATACTGACGGTAATTCTTTTTTTTTTTAAAGTCATTAGTGTTATAAAAAGTACTATCAACAGATTACGACATAATATTACAGATGTGAAGATTGACAGACAATTGTACACATAGGAGGGAAATTCCAAATAGTTCCTACATATAGTTATCAATAATTTTAACATAGAATGTATATGAAAAACTGAAATGGAATAAGGATACATTAAAGAGAAAACATAATTTAATTGTGGTTTTAATTTCAGCGAAGAAAAGGAAACATAGATTCAGCTGTAGTCTTTCAGTTCATTCGAGATTTAAGCAGTGAACAAAAGTGATTCAGTTTATCTGTGACTAAAGGCCCCTAAGTGAAAAGAGTGGTTCAGTTTCTCTGTGACTATAAGTGAACAAAAGTGATTCAGTTCATCCGTGACTATAGCAGTGAACAAAAATGAACAAAAGTTGTTCAGTTCATCCGTGATTTTAACAGTGAACAAAAATTACCAAAATGGCTCAGTTCATGCGTTATTATACCAGTGGACAAAAATGAACAAAAGTGTTTGAGTTTATACGTCTTTGAAACAGTGGACAAAAATGAACAATAGTCTGTTAGCCGTCAATGACTACTGTTTTATATCACAGTGGATAAATATCCTGTACGCATGTTTTGGGATAATTATTGTTATGGAGAATATTCTAATGATACTTATAATAATTCGAACACCAAGACTTCACAACACAGCAAACATATTTTTGGGATCTTTAGCAGTGTCGGATCTGGTGGTTGGGTTCTGCTCCGGTATCACCGGCATCATCTTATCAACACTTAGTTTCTCTGATTCCCTGTTAAACGATGTGATATTTGTGATGGACACGTGTAATGTTGGAATGATGTTCTGCTCGTATCTTCACGTGACTCTGATAGCGGTTGAGCGATACCTGTACATTGTTTACCCTTACTTTCATTCACGGCAAATCTCAGATACGTTTGTCGTAAAATGTGTGTTTGGTGTGTGGGTTCTGGTTATAGTTAGTATAGTCATACCAATAGTACTGGACTACAATGAGTACTATTGTGTACTTAATAATTTGTTGTCCCACACTTTCGTATATTCTAGTAGTTTACTGTGCACATTGCTTCTAACAATAACATCTTTAGTGTATTTTAAGATCGCAACTCTATCCTTGAGACACCGACGATCTATTGCTGCTATAAGCCTCGCTGTGTCAGACTCTGAATGCTCAAATAATTTAGACAACACCAGATTCAATAAAGAAAGTAGGGTCAATACTATCAAATCAATTCGGTTTTTTCTTGTAATGACCGGATCCTTGTTTGTAATGACAGTTCCTGCATCAATCTGTATTTTGGTGAAGATTTTTAGTGGTAAGTCAAACGGTAGTATCATCAACACTGTTGCATTTTTTCCTATCTTTCACTCGGGATTAAACTTTTTCATTAATTTTTTAATGAACCCGGAGTTCAAAGTCGCAGTCAAAGATTTTTTTCTATTTGGTGTATCCAAGTAAACACCATATTTTATTGTAGAGTATCCAAGAAAACTCCATATTTTATTGTGGTGTATTCAAGAAAACTCCATATTTTATTGTGGTGTATCCAAGAAAACTCCATTTTTTATTGTAGTGTATCCAAGAAAACTCCATATTTTATTGTGGTGTATTCAAGAAAACTCCATATTTTATTGTGGTGTATCCAAGAAAACTCCATTTTTTATTGTAGTGTATCCAAGAAAACTCCATATTTTATTGTGGTGTATTCAAGAAAACTCCATATTTTATTGTGGTGTATTCAAGAAAACTCCATATTTTATTGTGAAGTATCCAAGTAAATTCCATATTGTACTGTGGGATATCCAAGTAAATTATATATTGTATTGTGGGATATCCAAGTAAATTCTATATTGTACTGTGGGATATCCAAGTAAATTCTATATTGTATTGTGGGATATCCAAGTAAACTCCATATTGTATTGTGGGATATTCAAGTAAACTCAATATATTATTGTGGGATATCCAAGTAAATTCTATATTGTACTGTGGGATATCCAAGTAAATTCTATATTGTACTGTGGGATATCCAAGTAAACTCCATATATTATTGTGGGATATGCAAGTAAACTCCAAATTGTACTGTGGGATATCCATGTAAACTCCATATTGTACTGTGGGATATCCAAGTAAACTCCATATTGTACTGTGGGATATCCAAGTAAACTCCATATATTAGTGTGGGATATCCAACTAAACTCCAAATTGTACTGTGGGATATCCAAGTAAACTCCATATTGTACTGTGGGATATCCAATTAAACTCCATATTGTACTGTGGGATATCCAAGTAAACTCCATATATTATTGTGGGATATCCAAGTAGACTCCAAATTGTACTGTGGGATATCCAAGGAAACTCCATATTGTACTGTGGGATATCCAAGTAAACTCCATATTGTACTGTGGGATATCCAAGTAAACTCCATATTGTACTGTGGGATATCCAAGTAAACTCCATATTGTACTGTGGGATATCCAAGTAAACTCCATATTGTACTGTGGGATATCCAAATAAACTCCATATTGTACTGTGGGATATCCAAGTAAACTCGATATTGTACTGTGGGATATCCAAGTAAACTCCATATTGTACTGTGGGATATCCAAGTAAACTCCATATTGTTTTTCTGAACAATATTTTTAATGAAGACCAGGGTCGAGGCCATTCACCTCTTTTCATTGCAACTCTATTTTTTTTTCCACTTGATTATGATGACTTTTTGTGCAGAATATCGTTAAGAAGAGGAGGAGGAATGTATCCCACATTTTGGCCCAATTGCTAATACTAAGGTTCATGTTCTCATTTCCTAGAATATGGGAGTATGAGCCCCCAACACTCACCACTTATCTACGTGACTGATAAAGACAATTTACCCAAATCAATATTGTTTCCTTCTCCGATCAAACAAACAGATTCTAGACAGTACATGCACTCGCTTCAAATAATGAAGATAGCATTGTGCTCCGTCATACGTTAGATCTGATAACAGTCTGATAATTCTGTTTCACGATCATTATAAGTTGTTTCATTCTCTCGGAAATTGTGTTAGCCTGGGTGAATAGCAAGCAGGAGTTAAAATATATAGGCCTACTCTGCCTTCGTTAAAACCAAAAGTGCATTGATATAATAATTGTAGTCGCAACGACAACAGCTTTAGTTATAACTGATAAATTATTTTACTTCGTGGTTGGTTTGATTTAGCGGTTCGCCGGTTCATCACCTTTGACCCAATGTCATTGTATTAGCATTAGCATGTTATGCAAATTAGCAAATTTCATAAATCATGACTGTGGACGTTAATATATCGCATGGTGGAGACGTTAGACCGTCGGTCTCACATCCGTGAGGTCTAGGTTTCGACTCCTGGTAAAAACTGAATTTTTCGGTTCTGTCGGAGAGTAAATTGATAATGTACATGTCGAGTCGACAGCAAGGGTGTAAGGTCTCTATCACACAGCTACGAGTAACAACTACCTAACGATAAACATGCGTTTATCGACAACTTATGACAGTGAATAACGTTAATATTCATGAAATATGTCGATAATTGCTAACTTACTAAATATAACAAAGGACAGGAACTGGGAACCTGATAATAGATTCAACTGCAGTATTTCGCTGGTTTCTTGGAACAGTCAACAAAGATGAATGACAGTTTATCAGATATGATTGTGTTTTGCGGTTTACCTATATGGATGCATTCTACTTACGCCATTTTGGGAATATTTCTGGTGTTAGAAAATGCTCTAATGATATTTATATTTATAAAAACAAAAAGACTTCACACTACAGCAAATATTTTCATAGGATCTTTAGCTTTGTCAGATTTGGTAGCTGGGTTCAGCGACAGTGTGGCCGCAACTATCTACTTAATGTGTTTTTATTCTGAGTGGTCATTTATAAGTTTGAAAAAGTGGATATATGTAATGGATTCATGTTCTGTAGGAATGATGCTATGTTCATATATCCACGTGACTTTTATTGCTTTTGAGAGATATACCTTCATTGTGTACCCATATTTTTATTCCAGACACATTACTGACAAGTTGGTCATGAAATGTGTATTTGGCGTATGGTTTCTGATTATAATTACTACTGTAGCCATCCCGGCAATTCTGGACGGGGCAGAACACCACTGTTTAGTCCGTATTCAATACTCTAAAAGTTTCATATTGTCAACTAACTTGATTTCTATTTTGCTTCTTGTTTTAACTTCCTTTGCATATTTCAAAATAGCAGTTGTCTCATTGAGACATAGACGATCAATTGCAACTACCAGTGTTGCTGTATCAGATCTTGGATTGTCCAATCACACAGAAAACATTAGAAAAAACAAGGAAAGCAGGGTACATATTATGAAATCTGTTCGTTTTTTCGTTGTTATGACCGGTTCCTTGTTTGTAATGACAATTCCTTCAACAATATGCACCATGATTAACATTTTCTATGGTACCTCTAATGACAATTTTATCAATGCAATAGCTTTTCTCCCACTTTGTCACTCTGGGGTTAATTTTTTTCTGAACGTATTCATGAACCCAGAATTCAAATTATCCGTCAAAAATATGTTTAATTGTGTCGCTTTCAATTAACTTTTCAACATAAACATTAAAAAAAAGAAGAATTAGACACGTTATTGAGTCTTATATTATGTCCGATTATCATACATGATCTGGACATTTTCTCACGAAAGTCATCACCGTAATGGAACCGTCTCTTCATCGAAGATTGGCTGTAACAGAGCTCCAACATCTTCTGTCTCTTGCCTTGGTGCTACAATCTGCTGGAATGTAATCTGTCCACGTCCTGATGTTTCCCTCCCACTTGTATCTCTGCCTCCCTCTTGCTCGCCTCTCATCGACGCTACCTTCATGTAATATCTCCATAAAAAGTGTTATGTCTTTTCATATATCCAAAATATTTTGTTTTATGTGTATTCCCTTTAATACTTAATTTTTTTCTCCATAAGCGGTGTTGTCAAAACCTCTGTGTTTGAAACGAAACTCTCTGTCTTCAACTCCCTCCATAAAGTTTGTCTTATCGAGAGATATGTACTGTTCAATAAACGAAACGCAACTTTACAAAAATAACAAATAATAATTATAATTATGAAAGGAATAATAGATGTCTCGCAGCGCTGTAGTTGGTACTTGATTACATACAATATATTGTTCAAAAAAAGAAACGCAACTTTTTTGGAGTTACTTCTATAAGATTTTCGCTGATTTGACATCACTCAACCTTTCATATGTGTCCATCTGATCATTAACTTTTCGTGGTTACCTGAATTGTACTCATTGATTATTCGTGAGGTCATGAAAGAGGTCAAGGTCAACACAACATTTTTGGAAATAATTAGTGACAGGTTCATGAGAATCCCGTGAAACTTACTGAACACAAACTCTCTGACCATATTATTGAATGTCTATAAAAGATTGGCTGTCTTCGAATAAATTCAGTTGAAAATTCAATGCGCAAGTATGGCTCATCTCACTCAAAACAATGATACATCATCATTGGACGCTTACCGACTGGACAATCACAGAGTGTAGTGGCCAAATAACTTTATGTGGTTAAAAGCCCCATTAGTCGCCTTTGAATGCGATTTAAACAAACTGGCTCAATGGCAGAACGGCAGCGCTGTGGAAGACACAGAGTCACAACTCCTGCCGAAACCCGTTTCATATAACTGCGTCACCTCAGGAATCGATATGCATCTGCCTCTTCCACAGACCAGTCACTGCCATCAGCTCGTCCAATTTCAGATCAAACGGCCAGGAACCGGCTACACGATACTGGTCTTTGGGCTAGAAGACCCTACAGAAGTCCTGTTCTTACCGACCGGCATGGCCAAAACTTATTGCATTGGGTGAACCAGGATCGTCAATGGACAGTTGGGAATGACTGGAGACTGGTTTCGTTTAGTTTAAGTCTGAAAGTTGTTAATATCATGGTTGAAACATTAACTACATTTTTTTTCTTGTGTAGTATACTTTACATTGTTTGTCCATTCTTTAATTCCAGACATATAACTGAAAAATTGGTCATAAAATTTGTTCTTTTTCTGCGTTCGCTCTTGTAATCAACAAGAGAATTCGTGTGATTTCCTCTGGGGAGCGTGAAAAACGTTGTGCTGCCAGTTTCACGGCAGAACTACGTTATTTTGCATCTTCCGTCACAGCACATTCGATTTTGGCATGACATGTGTACTTGGCGTATAGTTTCGTATCATTCAAAATTATTTTCAAATATATCAAATATCTAATGGCATCAATATATCGAGCCACATAAATGTGGAAGAGATTATAAGTTCATAATTATTATAAAATTTTTCGATACATTTTATAATTCTAATTTTTCGTTTGTGATATCTAATGTGTTTAGTTATCACGAAAATAAATACTGCCGCACACGTAACATTTGAGGATAATCAAGTTTGTCGCTAATAAATACATCAAAGACAAATAACAATCATTTGTTATATTTAGTTTCTGTACACGATGACGTGTACAACAGGCGGCTAGATGGCTGCGAATTTCTCTTCTCTCGCTAAATTGTGTTTAAATACACTGAACTATGCCTTCCAACATGTGTTATACCATGTGATGTATTTCCAAGTCATGGATGTTACTTCTATTCGCTAAGGATTACAAAATTATCTTGTGTTTTTATGTATTCTTAAGTGTGCGAAGTAAAAATTCTGTATCCTTGGATAGTGAAACTGTTCACACACCAGTCAACAGGTATCTACACACTGCTCTGTTCACTCACACGTTGTCACTTGGTCAAGCTAGGCCCGATAGCTATAATTATGTTTAGCACTGGCAAAATGGAAAGTAAACTTCGTCAAAAAAAAACCCGTAATGTTTACGGGTATTATATGGTCCTTATCACATGAGCACAGTGCTACGGGTGTTCAGTCGGAAAACCTTTAGCAGAGGCGGAGAAACATCAAGTCATGTTTAGCGACCATAGTGATCACTTGAGTAGAACATGGGCGTATTCATGTGCTATAGCCCCAAACTCGACCTCCTTCAACTATTCTTTTATCTAGCCTTCACGAGTGGATCGCTGTCAGCATGCAGCAGCAACCACACCTCTGAAACCGCTTTGGCGTGTTAAATCAGTGAAGGCGGCAAATGGGATCTGTGCCCATAGCCTCTGATGTATGGGTCCATGTCTGCCCAGCATGTAAAGTCTGGACGCGGCGTACTGCGCAAAGGAGCCCAAATAACATGGGCCACTGGGCAGAAAGGCGTCATTCAGCTAGCGTCGTAGAGCGTCAAAGAGGATGGTGAGACAGTAAGGCACCATGGTCATCTACTGCACCCCGACACACACTCAGTCGTCTTGACTCGTCTTGCCACTGAGACCATATGTGTAGGTTTCATATGTGCAAGAGAGTGAGCTTGACGACAGTGCGCAACTCTCCCTCACTTTCATCCAATTTTCATAGCGCAAGTCATGGCTTTCGTCGTCATCTCATTAATCATCAAAAAAAAGTCCTGAGGCGATGGGCGAGTGGGAAAGTGGCAGGTGTGGATACACTGGCAGTCATAGTCACAAACCTGCACGTAGGCGGGTCAGGCCATGTGGTCGTTCTCCAGAGACATTGATGCACCTCTGGAGTCCGGCAGCAGTCTGGGCGACTGAGCAGACCTTTTCAGGAAAGCATTTCTCACCTCCTTAGCACGAGAAAGGGGCTAGAAAAGGTGCCCTAAACATTACTTGCCTAACCATGACACAGGCCAGCATACCGCGGCTAGCGGGGATCCTTATTCAGCGGTAGAAATATCAAGAAAACAGGAAAAACGAAGGTGAGTCCACTCACAATTGGCGCATGGAATGTGCGCACCCTACTGGACCGTGTAGAGGTCGCACGGCCAGAAAGACGTACCGCACTTGTATCGAAACAGCTAGCAAGGTACAAAATTGACATCGCTGCCCTCAGCGAGACACGACTGTCTGAGGAGGATGAACTTGTAGAACAAGGCGCTGGTTATTCCTTCTTCTGGATTGGCAGAAATAAAGAAGTGAAACACGAAGCTGGAGTTGGCTTCGCAATTAAATCCAGCCTAGCCAGACAGTTGGCTGGACTTCCAAAAGGCATTAGTGACCGGCTGATGACTGTTCGCCTTCCACTTTCTAAAAAGCGGCATGCAACATTTGTTAGCGTATATGCAAGCAAAATGAATTAAACAGGTTACTAAAACACTTACCTTGCCTATTAATAAAAATATATAAAAAAGTATATATAAAAAACATACAATAAAACTAAACAGGACAATTCTCTACGTATCGGCTCAAATTGAACCTTTTTCAAGAGACAAACAACAGAAAACATGACTAGATACAAAAAAGGTGGGTAACTCAAACAAAACGGTGATTAATGTTCATTCCGTGTGGTTGTAAGACTCCCAGAACATTAATCACCGTATTGTTTGAGTTACCCACCTTTTTTAATACCCTCTACTCCCGTATTGCACTGATTCTTGTAATTATTTGTCTTTGAACACTTTCGTGAGTAATTATTTTTGTGTTTGCCGTACTTCTATATAATTCCTTTATGTCTTCTTTCGTTTGTGTATGTCAATATGTGATTATTTTGTACTCTAGTCCATCAATTGTACATTGGAATGCCATTATGTTATTGTTAAATCATTTACATATTTAGATTTTGATTTCCTCGTTGTTATTGCAGTTGTTTCTTCGATGGGTTCCCACAAATGTATAGTTATTTGTATATGCATTTTGTTTTACATGGTTCAATGTATCCACACAATTACTTTGGGCCACACATTTGTATGTATACATATGCAGTTGTTATAGCATTATCTTTATGTGAACGAACGTTTATATTTACATTAATATATGTATATGTTTCTATGTGTGCGAATGTTCACGTTATTGTTTTTATTTATGTGAGAAAGTGTTTATGTGGATGCATGTTCATATTTATATATATATATATTTATGTGAGCGCTTGTTTATGTTAATGCACGTATCTCCATTCTGTGTCAATATGTATGCCTATTCTGGTGTGAGCCCTTTCCTATGTGTGGATACATTTACATGTCTGTGCATTTTGTGTGGGTATCCTTCACACATCTGTGTCCATTTTGTTATATATTTATTTCTTAACTCTTGGTGTGTGTATACATTTCTATGTATGTTTAGGTTTGGTTTTATGTATATGTTTATGTCTATATTTGGTTTCACATTCATTCCATGCGTTTTCAAATGATGATTCTTCTTGTATCCTTCCTTCCCCAAACCCACTCACCCCACCACCACACAACCTCATCATTACTCATCTATCATTATCATATGCCATTCTGGTTGGCGTAGGTGACCATGGTTCTCTGTTCACAGTATTGTTATCAGGATCGTTGTTTCCAAGCCTTGCTAGGTTGTTAAACGAATATTTTCTCACGTCCCCATCTATCTCTGTTCCCTTCAGTCTTGCCTATTGTGACTATGTTCTTAAAACCTGCCTGTCTGATAAAGTGACAAAAGGGGTTTTTTTCTTATCTTTTTCTTTTATTATTCTTGCACTCATTATAAACATCCCAACTACATCTATAGTGCCTCGAATTTCCCACTTTCGGTTTGTTTATAATGAATGCACGCATTTTCTCTTTTACTAAATGCGTTGCCATCACTGCGTTATGGAGACGGGGCTTGATGAAATCTAGTCATCTATTTTGTTTTTTATTCTGTTGTTTTCTGTTGTTTGTCTCTTGAAAAAGGTTCAATTTGAGCCGATACGTGGAGAATTGTCCTGTTTAGTTTTATTGTATATTTTTTATATGTACTTTTTTATATATTTTTTATTAATAGGCAAGGTAAGTGTCTTAGTAACCTGTTTAATTCATTTTGCTTGATTATTTGTTCATTAGGTTACTGCGGCACCATCCACTGTGTCGGACACCCTCTGACCATTTGGTTATTTAAATTAGCGTATATGCTCTGACTATGACGAACCCCGATGAATAGAAAGAAAAGTTCTATGATGGCCTGAAAAGAATCATACAGGAGACCCCTAAATACGACAAACTCATCATCCTTGGTGACTTCAACGCACGAGATGGTTCGAACTGGGCGTCCTGGGATAGTGTTCTAGGGAGACATGGTATTGGCAAATGCAATAGCAATGGACAGCTACTGCTTGAAACATGCGCATCATTCAACTTACTCATCTCCAACACTGTCTTTCAACTACATCACCGTAATAAGACTACATGGATGCACCCACGATCAAAACAGTGGCATCATTATATCATCGTGAGACAACGCGATAAGCAGGATGTGAGTCACCAAATCCATGTGTGGCGCCGACTGCTGGACGGACCACAGATTGCTAGTCTCTAAAATGAATGAACCTCCATACATTGCATCTCCGGCGACCTCAAAATATCAAACAATCAAAACGTCTCGACGTCTCCAAACTGAAACCTCTATTTTATAAACATCTTCTGCGAAGCTCAATGGAAACCAAAATTGCACCATTGACAGTCGATCCTATAGATATTCAAAAAAGCTGGGGGGAAATTCGTGACACTATCTACAGAACAACAGAAGAAGTAGTGGGCGTTTCTGTTCGCAAACATAAAGACTGATTTGACCAAAACGATGTACAGATCAAAGCTCTCCTGGACAACAAGCACAAACAGTACAAAGCTTATTTAAACGATCCCACATCAACCAGCAAAAAGACGATGTACGAAAACTCAAAGAAAAACGCACAAAAATAACTAAGGAGGATGCAAGACTCTTGGTTTAGCACCAAAGCCAAAGAGATACAACATTATGCTGAAAGCAACAATATGCAGAAATTTTATTCAGCGTTAAAAAAAAATGTATGGCCCTCAATCTTCAGGAATGTCTCCTCTTCAAAGCGCAGATGGAAAGCATACCATCACTAACAGAGAGGAAATTCTCAAACGCTGGGCTGAACATTTTGAAAATATACTGAATTGCCCCTACATCATCAACGAGGAAGCGATTGTGCGCATCACGCAAATACCAATCAATAACTCATTTTTTATCGGATCCCCATTGAGGAAGTGGAGAAAGAAATCTCAAATTTGTCCGTAGGAAAAGCGCTAAGCTCAGACTCCATTCCAGCCAAAGTTTCGCTGTTAGTGGCCCTGTCATGTCTGCCAAACTTACAAAGCTCTTCCCGGCAATGTGGAACCTGGAAGCGATACCACAAGACTTTAAGGATGCTTCCATCATACATCTATATAAGAGAAAAGGAAATGGTTAGCTTGCGACAACCATCGAGGCATATCCTTGCTCTCTATAGCAGGCAAGATTCTGGCTATGGTCCTGTTAAACAGACTGAAAGCCCATCTTGAGACAGGTCTCCTTCCAGAGAGTCAATGTGGCTTCCGACAGGGCAGAGGTACTGTTGACCTGATATTCACTGCCAGACAACTACAGGAAAAGTGTCGTGAACAGAACATTGGTCTCTACACCACATTTGTCAACCTAACTAAGGCATTCGACACTGTAAATCGCGAAGGACTATGGAAGATCATGGTCAAATTTGGATGTCCCGAAATTTTACCAACATGGTTCGCCAGTTCCATGATGGTATGACAGCATGTGTGCAAGATGACGGCGCACACTCAAACCCCTTTCCAGTGACGAACGGCGTCAAACAGGGTTGCGTCCTGGCTCCGACGCTCTTCAGCATGGTGTTTTCTGCCATGTTAAATGATGCCTTCCGGAATAACAGTGCAGGAATGTGTTTTCGCTATCGAGTGACGGAGGACTATTCAATCTTAGTAGATTGAAGGCCAAGACCAAAACTAAGTTGGACATTGTTCGCAACCTTTTGTTCGCTAACGATTGTGCATTAAATGCTACCAGTCTGAAAGACATGGAAGACAGCATGGACCTCTTTTCTTTGGCCTGTGATGCGTTCGGTCTCACCATCAACACCGCGAAGACTTTAGTAATGTATCAACCAGCACCAGGTGTCCCCTACACAGAACCATTATCACAGTAAAGGGACAAAAACTAAATACTGCCAATAAGTTTGTATATCTCGGCAGCACACTATCACAAACTGCGACAATTGATGAGGATGTTGCCCTGCGTATTGCTCGTGCCAGTGCAGCATTCGGGAGCCTTCGTTCAACGTCTGGATCAGGCGTGGTCTCAGTTTGACAACTAAGTTGGACGTGTACCGCGCAGTGGTTCTACCAACACTGCTTTATGCCGCGTCAGCCTTGACTGTCTATGCGAGACATGCTCGACAGCTTAACTGTTTTCATCTTCGGTGCCTACGAAACCTCACGGGAGTACGTTAGTAGGATCGTGTACCAGATACGGAAATTCTTCAGAAATTCCGTATGCAAAGCATCCATGCAATGCTGACTAGGTCCCAACTACGCTGGTCTGACCACATCGTATGTATGCTAGACAAACGCCTTCCAAGGAGATTATTCTATGGGGAGCTGTGCGAAGGTAAACATTCAAGTGGAGGGCAGAAAAAGAGCTTCAAGGATCACATAAAAAGCTCTCTCAAGCACTACAGCATCAATCCTAGCTCCTGGGAGACTATAGCACTTGATCGCTCAGCCTGGCACACCCAGATCACTGCTGGCATCACGAAATTTGAAAAAGAAAGAACACTGCGGGCAAACTCTTTTAATCTCTTCTCTCAGCCATCCTCAGTTTCCTTCTAAATCATTCTTAAAGCTAACACCATCCCTTATGAATGTCCTATGAATTTCTTCTGAATTGCCATATCAAAAACTCCACCATCCCTTTTCAGAGAGTCATTCAAGTTACCTAGACGATCACACACCCGTAGGCAAGGGTGGGGTGCTAACCTCCCTTCCCAATAGCAATTCAGAGCATGACTTGTAGTGCAAGAAACCGAACTTTGCCTAATGGAGGGCCAAAAGCCAAACACTCTCCTCACCCCCATCCTTCGCGATTTTTCACGAAAAAATCATTCAATTTTAAATCAGAAAGAATATCTGACACCCCAATCGCACGAATTACCTTTCTTTGTGTCATTCATGACACATTGTAAATCTCCCCCCAAGGAGAAGGGAGAATGTATCTACGGCCCTGTACACGATAATTCCTCCGGTTCTTACCTACTCAACGCCAAGACGCCTACCTATTCTTCTCGTGACTTTTAGTCCTACTCGTGATTTCATGACTTTTAGTCGTTCTCGTGACTTTTAGTCCTTTTATGACTTTTAGTCCTTATCAAAACGTCTCTTTTTCGTATAATTGAAGAGGAACCCTTATCACATAAGACAACTGACACAATGAATGTCCTTTAGCGATAATTGTACGCAATGTTATTCAATTGTGTCCCTGTGTTTAATGCTGTACAGGTGACTTCTTTGTTTTATTAATTTTGAGTATAAGGTCACACAAACATGAAAGCCAACTCGGTCTGATATAACCTACACAGACTCCGGTCTTAGGTTGAAAGATACGTGCCTCTGAAATTTTCTTAAAAAGATGTGTATAAATTACACTAACAATTACAGTGAGATGTATAAAATGTTTATAATTATTGACAAATTGAGGTTTTATGCATAAATAAAATAGTTTGAATGTGAAAATTGTGTTTACAAATCTCATAACATTATGTCGTTAATTTGCATTTTTGCTGCTTACATTTTTTACGGGGGGGGGGGGGGGCAATAAGATATTGTTGATATAACTAAACATGGCTAGGGTGAGTCCCCTGAACTCTTGACAAATTTTCACCGGAGGGGGAAGGGGGGTAAATAATTGCCAAAAAGCAATTGACGTAATTTCTGGACATCCCCTAATCTCTCATTGTACAAACAAGAAACAAGGTAATGACCAGTTGGTTTGAATTTCTAGTCATCAATAGCTTTTACTTTGTTATAGAGTGCAACTATAACGCGTTTCAATAGATTTTCCCTCCAGCAATATATGCAGTTTACATGTGATTGTTGAAAATACCAAAATTCTGAATCAATCCGCTGCAAATAATGTGTAGGCCTATGTGTCGACTTATCAAGGAAACTAAAACATGGCAGGTTTATTTTCAATAAGAAATGGAATATAAATTAAGAAAGGAATATAAATTTTGTTGGGATGTCTCAAAATAAGAGATAAATATTTAGTAGGTGTTCAAGATCAACATTAATTGTACCCTCCTGCTAGTATAAACAGAATGGATTTAACCTCGAGCATGAAACAAAAACTGGAAACTCTGTATGTTTCCTGCTAACGTGTTTTTTTTTAAAAAGGCGGCGCGTGTAGCTTTATGATAAAGTGGAATGCCCTTTCTGTCGCCACGTTATAACCGGGAGTAGAATCCTGGACTTCTCTGTCATGCGACACACAACCACGATATTGAAAGGGGTATATAGGTATATCCAGGATAAATGGATCTTTATATGTAGAACATTTATTTAGCCACACAGGGGCATCGAGATAAACGTCTTACTATGATTTCAGAGAACCATAGTTTAATAGTGTGTTGTGTAGTAGTAGTAGTGAGATGAAATGATCTAACTACTTTACCCGCCAACTGTATGAACTGTGACGTTATATGACGATACAAAGCAGAAGATACGTCTTCAGCAAGGGAAGGGTTTTCCAGATAAAAGATCATTCGCTCATTTCTATTCGCAATTCCTTCTTTTTCATATGTTCTGGACCTTGGGGGGGGGGGGGGGGGTAATTACGATGGTAGGGTTGTGACTACCATACTTTTAACTATAGGCTATTCCTAGTACTAAGTCATGACCTGATATCTTAAGGGGGAGGGGGTAGACACCCGAACATCTCCTCCCTTATCTATAGATCGCTTGAGATACAAATTCGATACAATAGATGATGGTGTGAGAATGGGACGAGATTCAAATAAAAACAATTAATAGAGTGTATAACTTGGCGCAAAATCATCCGTCTATTTAAACAAAACAATCGATTTTGGATAGCACATGCACTGACTCCGAATAATGGAAGAAGATAACCTGTTATTTGTTGAACATTTTATCACATTCTAGCCATTTAAACTCTCGTGAACACCATAAGGTACTCTATCATTGGAAGCTGTGTCAGACTGGATAAATAAAATATTTTCTGCCTTCCACAACAGACGTGAGGTGGTTATATTTATTGTGGCGACAAAAACAACAGCTTTAGCAATCCTAGATTATCAAACTTCGTGGAAAGAACAAATTATTATAGTAATTTTGAAATAAATATTTTGATACATGATAAGATCACAAGGAATGTAAAATAATTATATTACACGTTCAGTTTCATTGATGGAGCTAAAGTGAAGCTTTCAATAGAATCAAGGGAAAGTATTCCAATCTGTGTTCATTTGAAACAGCCAGAAAACATGAACATAAGTCAATCAGAGACGATGCACTTGTGTCATATAGCCAATTGGGTAAATATCCCATGCATAGCTCTCGGAACCTTTATCGTGTTCGAGAATGTTCTAATGATATTTATATTCGTGCGAACACCACGACTTCACAAAACGTCAAATATTTTTATTTTATCATTAGCCGTGTCAGATTTGATCGTTGGATTCAGTGCCAGTTTATCCGGTATCATCTTCTCAGTGAATTTTCAAGATTTTTTATTATTAAGCAGGATAATCTTTGTAGTGGATGCATGTATTGTTGGAATGATGCTGTGTTCATATATTCACGTGACTTTGATTGCTTTTGAGCGCTATGCCTATATTGTTTACCCTTTCTTTCATTCTAGACATATCACTGACAATTTGATCATGAAATGTGTACTCGGTGTATGGGTTCTTGTGGTGTTTATTATAGTAATGCCGGCAGTTATAGACGAAACAGAATACCATTGTCTTCTTCACGATCGATTGTCGCACACATTTGTCTATTCTAGTGGCACACTGTCCATTTTGCTTCTTATGCTAACCTCCTTAGCATATTTCAGAATAGCAGTTGTGTCACTGAGACATCGGCGAACAATTGCAACTGCTAGTGTTGCTGTATTCGATTCTGGACACCATGCAGAAAACACAGGAATGAACAAAGAGAGTTGGGTACATATTATTAAATCTGTTCGTTTTTTCATTGTTATGACCGGTTCCTTGTTCCTAATGACAATTCCTGCAACAATCTGCGTTATGATTAATATTTTCGGCTATAGCTATAATAGAGATATTCTCAATGCAATTGCCTTTTTTCCAACTTTTCATTCAGGGCTCAATTTCTTTATTAATGCATTCATGAACCAAGATTTCAAATCAGCAGTCAAGAATCTGTTTCCTTGTATTTTTTCCAATTAATTGTGACTTTTTTTAATTAAAAATTATTTTCGTGCACCACATTATGTAGACTTAATCAATATATTTCAATATCATGGTAATGTCATCTTGTTCTCATATAGATACAACAACGTTGCAAAAAATAAATGCAAAATTATTCACAAACATCGCAGACAAAGTGAATACCTGTACATAATGTATATTTCAGTTGCTAGTCGTGACCTTCTCAGATCTGTAAGCAATAAAAAAAGAGCAAAACATAAATGTCGATTCCGTGACTGACATCACGATATACGAGTATATACAAGAATTATATATCTGTATAGGCCTACATCTAGAAGTATTTACTTTATCCAATGTATGTATGTATGTATATGTATGTATATATATATATATATAGGTAGGCTATATATCTAGAAGTATTCTTGTATGTATATATATATATATATATATATATATATATATATATATATATATATATATATATACTTCTACCTACAAAATATATATAGCTTTCTTGTTAAGGAGCCAACCCTCTTCAATGTTTATTGATCTTAACAATTCAGCATAGCGCAAGCACCATATATTTTTGTGAGAGCACCAAGGGTGCCAGGGTGAGAAAACCTGCAGTAAGCTATGCACAGGAGCATTGCTTGTCAACCCTGAGATATATGTTTGGAAATTCGAGAAGAAATCTCAAGTCATGCTATCACAAATTGAAAACAGAGTAATGATGTTTTGCTCATTACTGACAACAGGGTAACACAAACAAATCAACATTTCAACTCAAAGTCCTTCATCAAGAACACAACATAACCAAAAATTAATCAAGAATGGCACCGCCAACACTCACATAACAACTCATTTGAGGTTCTGTGACATCGTGATGGAACTGGATCAATTAAAAGTAAAATTCAGTATATTTTAATGCAACATTATTTATTATATTCAATAAAATACAACTGCACAGTTTTTTTAAAATAACTAAAATATATCATGAACAGAATAATGCTATACAGTTGTATTTTTGGTTGTAAACTATAGCATTCAACAATTCAGAGCAGAATAAGATAGAATAAGTAACACACAGTAAATGGTATAGGCCACTTATAAAGGTACATGATAACACAATAATATAATATGGAATTTTAGAATTCCAGCAGAAAGTATTGTTGGCAGATACCTTACTTGCATCTGTTCTTCTGCTGTTGTACTCAATAATTTTGAGTTATAATAATAGTCAATAAGTAAATATGTGTTATCAATATCTACCACTGCACATAGATGATGATCAGAACAATTACTGGTATAATAAAATATACTATAGACAATAATATGCAATAAAATATACAATAATCAAAGATCTTCATCTGAACAAATGATAAATGGCTAAGATTTTTTATCGAAACATCAACCATTTTCATCCTTGTTTATAATTGCATTTATCATTTTTTTAATAGTGGTAATTATCTGTAAAACATACCTATTTATTCACTATTATCACTGTGGTATCTGTGTTACTACAGCCTATACTTGATTGTTGGATCTTATGTGACTTAATGGTAATTATAAATCTGGAGTTATGACTGAAAGTTATCACTAGTGCACACAGGACAAGTCCATAGATACTCCTTCGATTCCAGTCTCAATAGATCAATCAGAATGTAGTGGCTGACAGTTCCAGATCGGTGATGATTTATTAGTCTCTTTGTATTTCTATTATGATTCCAATGTTTACGCAAATCTCACACAATCTTTACAGCGATACAATTCACACATTTATCCAAATTTTCTGAGTGAACTCAGTGCACTAGCTATGTCTGATAGATCCATTGATGTACCTTTTGAAACTGTGGCTATGCTCATCAGCTTACAAAAATATAAATGTTATTTTAATTTCTATGTTGGAGAATGTTACTGTTCTTGATCTTATTTTTGTCAAAGCTAATGATACTAGCACAGCACTTGTGAAAACAAACATGTGAGATAGTTAGTTAGTTAGTCGTCGGATCATCATCACTGAAAACTGGACACGTCCATAGTTGCTCCGATCTCTCCTTGAGTGTATCCGCCATTACACTTCTGCTGACAGTACCGGTCCTATGCTGGTTGACCATTGTGATAGTTATCAACATGAGGAACAAGCTGATATATTTATTGGGATTTTTGTTGATGCAGTGGTCCATGTTCTTTTACCCAGATTTATTGGGATAACAGGTTTAAAAGATGTAGAGGATTGTCTTTATTGCGCTTGGGTTTCCCCATACAGACTCTGCCCTTCTTGACATAGCAGCATGCCACCTGCTTTGGTTGTCCCCACACATACTCTGCCCTTCTTGACATTATCAGCGTGCCACCTGCTTGTGTTCTCCCCACACATACTCTGCCCTTCTTGACCTTATCAGAATGCTTGTGTTGTCCTCACACATACTCTGCCCTTTTTGACATAGTAGAATGCCAACTGCTGAGAATACCACTCATAACACATAGCTAAGGATCTTCCTGGCATGCTGGTTAAACCATTTGCTGTTTTCAAGAGATCACAGGTTTCCATAGATAGGGATCTTCCTGGTATGCTAGTTAAACCATTTGCAGTTTTCAAGAGACCACAGGTTTCAATAGCTAAGGATCTTCCTGGCATACTGGTTAAATCATATGCTATTTTATTAAAGAGATTACAGCTTTACATAGCTAAGGATCTTTCTGGCATACTGGTTAAACCATTTGCTATGTTTTCAAGAGATCACAGGTTTAATCATTGTAAATTACTGCTTAAAGCTATGGTGATATATTCTGAGTGGTATTCTTGGCAGTCGGTGTGCCACTTCATTGAGAGTGGCAGAATATACATGGGGAAACCTGAGCACAATGAAGTCAATTCTCTAGGCCTTTTGAGCTTTTTGTTTGAACCCTTTAGCTTGAAAAGAAGATCACCAGGGATTCTTTTTTTTTTTTAAATGAAATTGTAAACAAGGTGTCATGGTCCAGTATTGAAACCTTGATCTCATGATTACAAGGCAAGTGGCTTAACTACTGTGCCATGCAGATCTCCATGTATTAAGACACTGAATATAATGCACTTTTTTGATTCTTGGATAATATGCCTCATATAACAATATGGTAAAACCATTATTAAAAAGATAGAGGACAAAATAGAAAGATGCGAACACAAAAGTTCTGTAAATATAGAAGGTTCATTCAAGAGAAGATACTAATCAACAAAATGATTTTAAAGATTTTACAAGTGTCATGTATGGCCTTTCTTCTTCTTGCAGATGGTCATTAACAGGATCATACTACTGGTAGTCTTTTTTTTTATACTGTGCAGTCACCTCAGTACTAATTAATTATCCTGAAAATATGCCTTGCTAGATAAGAGAACAACACAAGTTCACAGATTTTTTCCAAAAGTATTTAGAACATAATATTGAAATATGCATCAAATATACATTGTAAAATTGTATCATCACAATAATGCTGGAGATATCAGGATTAAAACTTGGCACAAAAATTTGGTATGTCCAATTGTATGATATTTTTTTAATATGTACAAATGTCTTTTGGAAAATGAACATGTTACAGTGGAATACCTCTAAAATACATTATTATATAACAAGTTTTCCTTTCAAGCAACACTTCAAAATCTCCAAAGATAGTTATTGTTTATTGTTTGTACTGACATTGTAAACGATAAACTGTGCAGTATTTTACTGATAGTATTTTACTTCTTATTCTGTTGAGTTTGATAAACAAACAAAAAACACACAGTTTGAAGTACAGAGATAAACAACAGTGGATGGTTTTTACTAAAATGTCTTTATCAAGTTTAATATTATTTGTGAAAGTATTTCTGAACATACATATATGACTGAGAAACATGGATAATGGATAAACAGCTAGAAGATAGAATTTGATGCCTTTGAGATGTGGATATAGAATAATAGGGAGAACTTCATGGAAAGAGAAAAAACAAATAAAGAGGTTCTGACAATACTGAGTAGACCTATACAAAAGTGAACTATTAAAGGAAAAAAGATTTTTTTAAATAAAGTATTTTGGACATATTAAAAGACATGACACTTTATTGAAGACATTACTTGAAGGTAAAGTCGAGGGAGGTGAGCAAGAGATGGGCAGATATAAGTGGGAAGGAAATGTCATGAGATGAACAAGATAGTCTGACCACCACCAAGACAAAAGATGTTGGAGGTCCATTACAGCCAACTCTTAAAGCATTTAATGATGATGACTTCTGAACATTTATTATGACAATCTTCAACTTTGAGCAGAAAACATTAGCATGGTGGTCATTTGTAGTATTATTCAATTAGTATCATAGGATCAGTAAAGCATTCTCAACAGGAAAGATATGCTCAAACTTCACAACAGAAGCTGAGACACTCCTGTAAGCACTGAGCTCTCGCTAGCACAGAATCGTCAACACCAACTAATATAGTAATATTTATGGGCTGCTGATCTTTATTAGAAGCATTAAAAAGCAATAAAAATGAAAGGACAATGCACAAAATTAGACTAGAACTGAAAAATATCAGAAAAAAGCTCAAACATTGTTCTTTAATGGCTATCTATCCATTGTGTTATCATTGGAAATATGAAAGCTGATGCTCTGACAAAATCAGGATGAAAAATGGAACAATTAAACTATCTTCTGCTGTACAGTGAGGCCGAAACATTAACCCACAATCATTATACATCACAGTGGAATAAAAATATGGATATTGATCAGAAACTAGACTACAGGGCCACCTAAACCAGCTCAGGTTGATCCACACAAATGAATGTCCATGTGGAACAGAAATACAGACCCCTGAACACATACTCCAAGACTGTCCAGATAACCAAAAAACTGTGAGGCAAGACATGGCCACACTGGACTGAACTGAGGCAAAAACTTTGGGTCAGCTGCCCTTAACTGGAGAAGACAGGGAGCTTCATCCTGTTGACTGGCTTGAATATCTTGCAAGACCAAAAGAATCCTGAACACAGCAGAAAATATGAAGTATTGTAGGATAAGTCTTTTCCACAGTTATATCTGCAGAAGGTGGATGTGCCGGGACAGTGGCACAAATAAAACTGCGACATAACGCATTTCCATTCTCTGGATTACATTCTGCTGGAAATTTAGGAGGACCATGGTCCTGCTACAACAGAGATCCAGCAGGAGTTTGAGACTGAACACTGAAGAAGAAGAACAGTTAACTTTAGATAACTTGAGATTAATCTGTGTTGTCTTAAAGTATTTAAAAGATGAGGATCTTGAAAGTTTTCTTGTTGTCTTCAAGTATTAAGAAGATGAGGATTTTGGAGTCAGAATAAAACTTTCTTGTTGTCTTCAAGTATTAAGAAGATGAGGATTTTGGAGTCAGAATAAAACTTTCTTGTTGTCTTCAAGTATTAAGAAGATGAGGATTTTGGAGTCAGAATAAAACTTTCTTGTTGTCTTCAAGTATTAAGAAGATGAGGATTTTGAAGTCAGAATAAAACTTTCTTGTAAAGTAATAAGAGGATGAGAATTTTGGAGTCAGAATAAAACTTTCTTGTAAAGTATTAAGAAGATGAGGATTTTGGAGTCAGAATAAAACTTTCTTGTAAAGTAATAAGAGGATGAGAATTTTGGAGTCAGAATAAAACTTTCTTGTAAAGTATTAAGAAGATGAGGATTTTGGAGTCAGAATAAAACTTTCTTGTAAAGTAATAAGAGGATGAGAATTTTGGAGTCAGAATAAAACTTTCTTGTAAAGTATTAAGAAGATGAGAATTTTGGAGTCAGAATAAAACTTTCTTGTTGTCTTCAAGTATTAAGAGGATGAGAATTTTGGAGTCAGAATAAAACTTTCTTGTTGTCTTAAAGTATTAAGAGGATGAGAATTTTGGAGTCAGAATAAAACTTTCTTGTTGTCTTCAAGTATTAAGAGGATGAGGTTTTGGAGTCAGAATAAAACTTTCTTGTTGTCTTCAAGTATTAAGAGGATGAGGTTTTGGAGTCAGAATAAAACTTTCTTGTTGTCTTCAAGTATTAAGAGGATGAGAATTTTGGAGTCAGAATAAAACTTTCTTGTTGTCTTAAAGTATTAAGAGGATGAGAATTTTGGAGTCAGAATAAAACTTTCTTGTTGTCTTCAAGTATTAAGAGGATGAGAATTTTGGAGTCAGAATAAAACTTTCTTGTTGTCTTCAAGTATTAAGAGGATGAGGATTTTGGAGTCAGAATAAAACTTTCTTGAAGTATTTAGAAGATGAGGATCTTGGAGTCAGAGTAAAGCTTTCTTGTTTCCAAGGCATGAAAAATGCAAAGATTAATGACTTACCATGCAGCCAACCGTCGATGCTGAGATGGTATCTGATAATAATGACCTACCATGTCATAAAAGCAGCTCCTTGACTTAGGTGGTTTTGGAGGCTGTCCCCTCCCACAGAGGTTCAAAGTGACCCAGAAGCCATGCTGAAGCTCAATTCATCAAGTCAAAAGGTGCATATATATCACAGTTAATCTGTAAATCATGATACAACGCATGCTATTCTCCAGACTACATCCTGCTAATCTTCTCAAGTTTGAGAGAACAGCCATAGATGAAGAGAAATGTTAAGACCTATGCCCCCAAAGTTCAGAGTTTGAGCATAGAACTGTTAATCATATACATGGAACTGTTCTTAAAACAGCAGCAAATATCATTTTTTAAATAAGACTGCACCTGGTGCTAAGATAATTGATGACTTATGTACCTCTGTTGCAGTTTCTACCATACAATATGCTGCAAGCAATGATAGTTATTGTTTGATTGGCTTCTGGTCCAGTATCAACAAGATGTCATCAGGTATGATGGACATTGATTAGACTCTGGTTAATGGCAAAATAAGAATATTCTCAGTTGTGCTGAGATTATATATTAATGATTACACAATATGGATACTATGATAGAAATGTTTGAACATACACTAACAAATGTATCAACATCATTGCAATACATCATTAAAGATGTATCAATATCATTGCAATATTACAAGTAAAGATGTATCAACATCATTGCAATATTACAAGTAAAGATGTATCAACATCATTGCAATATTACAAGTAAAGTTACAATATCAGATATAAAAACTTGCCAGTTAATGAATTTGGAATGACACAAAAAACATATTTAAAAATGGTAAAATTTAATATAAAAAGTCTTGTAAAATCAGAGAAAAATAATGCATAAATGTATCACACAAGTTAACATATATGGATAACAAAGGAAGTCTCAGAAATATAACTAATTTATATTTTCATAGTTATAATATGCAATAATTATTAAAGATATAAATCATGGCAAGCATGAAACATCATAAACGTGTGTGGTTTGGCCACATGATGAGGCTTGATTCTCTTTCCAAAAAATATCCTGCAGGGAACAGTTGAGGGTGGAAGAAGAAGAGGTTAGAGGAAAGCATGGTTTGACAATATTAAAGACTGGATAGGATTTAGATTCTGCACACTCAAACAAAGAGCTGATAACAGAGAGGTATGGCGAAATTTTTCTGTTGTTGTTTCCAGAGTGAACTCCTACAACTCTGAAGGGTTATGGGATTTATGATGTTGAAAGATATAAATTAAAACTAAATGACCATAATAATTTAGTCACACACAAAAAAATATGTATCATTTATAGTCATGGAAAAACATAACGGAAAAAAGAAATCCTGTGATCCTTAAATGATGAAGAAAACATTCTTCAAGCTAATTTTGTACCCCATCCAGTTTATAAATTAGTACATAAATTAGCCAATTACAATAACTGGTACAGTACAAGTAGACACCACCACATATTTAATGGAACAATATCTAGCTGAAAGAAGTTTTCTGGTAACTAGGGTGCAATGGGACACAATCAGAAATAATGCAATAAGTTTTATTGGGATAAGTAATCTTGCATAAGAGTGAGAATAGTGTGAAATGTGCTGTCTGTGGCTGTTGTCCTTGATTTCCATTTAAATTCTGCATAATAGCTATCAAGATAGTGTAGAGATATGACACAGTGTTTATTGTTTCTCCATTTCACGCTACCCAAAACTACTTTGGTATTATTTTCATTGTTTTTTTCCGTAATGTGTAGATTATCACGTATATTGTGTAGATAATCAACATCATCATCATCATCAAGTGCCGTCTCCGCAACGAAGGTTGGCTGCAACATATCTCAAACATCTCCTGTCTCTTGTCTTGGTGGTGCACTCTGCTAGACTGTAACCTGTCCATCGTGTAATGTTACTCTCCCACTTGTATCTCTGCCTACCTCTTGCTCGCTTCCCTTTGACTTTACCCTCAAGTAAGGTCTTCAATAGGGTGTCATGTCTTTTAATGTGTCCAAAGTATTTTATTTGCCTGATCTTTATTTCTCTTAGTAGTTCTTTCTTCATATTAAGTGTTTTTAGCACCTCTTTATTTGTTTTCTTCTCTTTCCATGATGTTCCCCCTATTCTTCTATATACCCACATCTCAAAGGCATCAATTTTGTCTTCTAATTGTTTATTTAGTGTCCATGTTTCTGAGCCATACATTAATATGGAATAGATGTAGCATTTTATAATTCTCATTTTTAACTTGTTTGTAATTTGTTTAGATATTAATAATTTCCTCATGTCATTGAAGGTACTTTTAGCCATTCCTATTCTCCTTTTAACTTCTGTTTCACATCTGCCATCATTTGTGACTATGTGTCCAAGATATTGATACTGTTTTACTTGTTGTAGTTTCTCTCCCTGTATGTTTATGTTTACCTCCTGTTCTTCTGTGTTTTTGCTGATTATCATGGTTTTTGTTTTTTGAATGTTTATATCCAGTCCATATTCATTACTTGATTTATTGACTTGATCTATTAGTCTTTGTAGTTCATGTTCACTTTATGCTAAAAGAACAGTGTCATCTGCATATCTAATGTTGTTTATTATTTTCCCATTGATCTTGAGTCCTGGTATTTCTTCTATATTTTTAAAGATATTCTCTGTGTAGATATTAAATAGGCTTGGTGATAAAATGCATCCTTGTCTTACCCCTCTTCTTATTTCTATGTACGGAGAGTAGCTGTTTTCACACCTTATTGATGCAGTTTGTTCCCAATATATATTTCTAATCAGCCTGATGTCTTTTCCATCTATGCCTATTTCATGAAGACATTTGATTAATTTTTCATGTTGGACTCTGTCAAAGGCCTTGCTGTAGTATATGAAGCAAATATAGATACTTTTTTGGACTTCTATATATTTATCTATCACTAGCCGGATACTCAGTATAGCTTCTCTGGTTCCTCTGTTTTTCCTAAAACCGAATTGTTCTTCACCGACGTCCATGTCTATCTTGTTCTTAATTCTTCCATGTATTATCTTGAGAAGTATTTTAGTTAGATGGCTCATTAGACTTATTGTTCTATATTCTGTACAGTCCACAGCCCTGGTTTTCTTAGGTAGTGGTATGAATATTGATGATGATCAACACAATTATGTTAAAAACCTTGGGGTCTTTATTACCTCTAATATTTTATGGTAGTGTGTCCTGATATAACCTAATTGGATTTTGCCTGCTAATTGAAAGGAGCACGCCTCTCCAAAATATAGACAAACTCATTAACTACCTACCTACAGTAACATGTAGATAGTAAAACCACAATCATTTGTACTGTGCGCTATGCACTGGGATGCCCCCCCCCCAGAGTGTAGCGTAACACAACAGATTCCTGTTCATTTCTGGGGAGACTTAGTGTGTTAACCATCATGTTTGTGTTAGCAGCAGCCATGTTTATTATTGTAGCAACAAATACCAGTGAACTATCATGACTATCTAAAAGGTGGGATTAAAAAAACTTAAACGGTGTGGTGGCATCTACTTGTACTGAACCCAATAACTATCAACAAACCCGTGAATGTTATTATGCAATATTGCAACAGAAGTACCAAACAAAATACAACACAAAGCATCAATTTTCTCTGGACTACGTCCTGCTTGAAATCTAGCACAGCAAGAGAGATCTAGCAGCAGTTTGAGCATTAACACTTTAAAACAAAACATGGCTTTAAAATTAAAAATCTACCAAGTACACACTGTGGCAACATATAGCAAATTCATTGCCACAGACTATACAATTCTTCCTACATTCCAAAACATTTTACTCACCAAATTCAACAGAAGTCAAATTTCTGTCATACAACCCACCCTGGTGACCAACTTCGATGATAGGTGAAACTGTTATATACTTCAGAAATATGGTAACCATAATGACAGTGTTACTAAAAACAGCTCATCCTTTATAGTATGTTATTCCAAAATGGTGGCACGGATAAAATACAGTCTGTTGATATCATTTATGAGTATTAATCATGAAGAAACTGAATTTCTGAAAGGTGAGATTTTTTAAATATCTAGAAAGTAACGTAAATCCATGCCCAGCATTATAGCAAGTAGGATTTTTTTTTTAAATTAACTCTGGTGCTTTCAAATTCATTCAGATAACGTAAACATTCATTACAATATATAGCATGTTTCATAGCCGTCTCACTTGTTTATTTTATACAGATTTTTTAAAGACGACAAAATCGATATCTTAAAAAATGTACGAATGTCCTTGGTAATTGAAAGATAGGTACTCCCTTAGCTTGCTGGTCAGTAAAGTGTTAACAAGAAAACTTTCAGTGATGAAAGATTACACTTAAACATGAAACTGTATGACAAAACATGACGTGTGTGTGTGGGGGTATGTATATATATATATATATATATATATATATATATATATATATATATATATATATATATATATATATATATATATATATATATATATATAAAACTCATTGACAAATTAACAATAAAAAAGGTAATTAAGAACAATGACACCTCCCTGGAAATCTTAGCCAATAAAAGATTCATGATATAAAGAGTAAAAGTCATTGATGTCTTTAATGAGATGTAACAGCATCAGCCAAGGCAGTGGATTTGAGGGGTTCAAACACCCCCCCCCCCACCTAGGAAATAGAACATGATATTTAGTAATACAACACTAGAGAATCGGTACAACACTAAAGAATCGGTAAAACACTCTCCTTAGCTGTTTTCACCAAAAAGGGCATCAGAAATCCCACATAAATGAATTGATAAGTTGGATTTTATTTGTGGAAAGAGTAGGAGACATACCCAGCCTCCTTTACCACAGTTGTATCTATGGCTCCGACCTAAGCTGAATGTGTTACTGACATAAAACAAGGGTATGATAAGATATTTGTGTGCACACATACAAAGTTAAGACGAGGTAATCATTATTTTGTAAGCAGTTGTGCATTAAAGTACACTTTGGAAATGAAATTGTCGCAGAAAAATTAGAAAATTTTTCTCACTTCATCATAATTTTAACCGTTGAAATGTATTCATAATAATGGAAAGTAATTTATTTCTGTGGGTGCAGTAGCTGAGTTGATGGTGAACTCACCATGTTATGACAGCTATTATTCCAACTTTCTCCTTCTACAGTTTTACAGTACTCAGATAACCTACTGAAGCAGAAGATGTTTCCATGAGAATTACTTTCCCATCTATAGTAACAAATTAAAGATAGCAATGAAAACAGCAAATATACAATTAAGCACAAGCTGAGTACAAGAAATGAGATTTAAAATAAGCATTATATCAGTTGTGTAAAGAGATTCTACGTGTTAGAAAAAAATTGTATTAAATGCACATTGAAAATAGTTGAGATATTCAAAAATAAATATTCATAAGATAATTCTCAAGAAAGAAATGTATACAGGATGCACCAAGTATCTTGTAATACTTAAATCACCTTTACTTTGCAAATCATAAACACCAACAAATTCCCTATTGTTTCTGATCATTTCTATCTATGTTCCTTCAGCGCTGAATACTATTCATAGGGCAGAAAAGGCCAGCACTCTCTAGTTCAAGCAATGTGATGCAACTGTATTTCCTGCATGCTGTTGAGACCCATAGTTGATGGTTGTTATGCAAATATTCTCTCTTGGTCTTCCTGTTTTTTTTATGGTTTGAAATACAAATTATTTCCATTGTTCACCCAGCCACTAGGATGTAGGGTACCAGAGCTCATGCTCTCATAAGTTTGAGGAATAAGTCACAACTGAGCAAGTGTGAAGGTGACACTAGTTGCACAGTTTCTGGTCAACACTGACTAGACAGTTGAGCACTTAATGGGAAACCATGTGCAATGAAGCTGGTTTATAACTCAGGTTGCCTTTACCTTTACTTGTCAATTATAAAGTTTTCACTTACAAATAACCCTTTCATCAATATTTGGCAATGCAACTCTTAAAACATTCTCGTAACCCTTTTTAAAAAAATAATTTTCAGAGTAAAGTCCTTCCTGGCAATATGCCGGTTTGTACTGTTTCTTATCATGATATTAATGAGGCAGATTTAATATTAACTTAAAAAAAGTTTCAAGAGAAATATGAATTCGAAGAATTTAACAGACACTGGTAATCATTGATTTGTGATTCATGTATTGCAAAAAAACAATTTTTATATATAGCTAAATATGTCAGACTTGTAAGGTTTTTAACCGTTTAAAAAAAAATACCTTTGAGTCTTATTTTACAGGTGTATATTTCAACAGTTTGACAGGTATGAAATTAAAATATTCATTGGTGACAACTTTTGGAAGTGGAATCCCTCTATAGCCCATATGTTTATAACAAATCTCTCTATTGAACTAAACTTTCCTAAATCCCAATTATATTTTTTTTTTAGTGTCTATAATGACTTTCTGTTATTATAAAAATATTTTGTTGGACTGGATTAAGTTTTCATAATGGGATTTGACTGCATAATAATAACATGCAATATTTAAAATGCTGAATGGAAGTATTTGGCAACTTATGAGATATGATATGAGATTGCACATGTTACGATGGTCCAAAAGGGAAGTACAGAATTGTAACACTTGACATGCCATGCATGTCATAAGAAGCAATTAATACGATTTGACATTGGGTTGATTATCACATACCATAGATGGAATAAGGGACCCTAAAATGATATGCTTAAGTTGAGTTAGTGAAGCTGTAAACAATTCCACAATGCATTTTAGATTGAAAAAGCATAGAAAATTGCTTAAACGTACTCAGGATTCCCCATATGTACTCCATCCCTCTCAATGAAGCAGCAAGCACTCCATTCCTCTCAATGAAGCAGCAAGCAAGCACTCCATTCCTCTCAATGAAGCAACTAGCTACTTGTTGAGAACTCCACTCACAGCACATAACTGTAGATCCAAAGAATAATCCCTGGGATCTCCTTAAAAATCCACCTGTAAACAAGGTCTTTTGAGCTATATTTGAAACCTTGACCTCTTGAGGGCAAGGCAAATGGCTTAACCACTATGCCACGGAGATCTGGATTACATCTGGCTAACCAGAATGAGTTTAACCCAAAAACAATAAGAAAATATGAGATAAATATAAAAATTGAAAGTTTATAAGGAATTAAAAAGTAGTGTTTAAATAATATATTATAAACAGTTACACAGACTTTGATAATATACAAAACTTCAAGCACATGCAAGAGGTCGGCATATGCAAACACAAATATGCATGATACAGGCAGTGATACCGAATCATGGGAACAAGATACCATGGATCATGTTGCATGAAGGGGAAAGATCAGGAATGGTATAAAGACAAAGTAGAAAATGATAGAGATTAGTTCAAGAGCTGCATGTCTAAGAAGACACACAACAGCACACGATGGTACAAGTGGACATGTGATTCCTTGTACATGTGTACTCTTTGTGGCTTAGATTAGTCTTTCGAGTCATATCTATCATCACCATGAATTGTAGATTATATTTCTTATAGCACAACAATAATAAAAGTAAAGCAAAGTTAACCCATAGCATTTAACTGCCATAGGGATACGAGATGTTAAAAATCTCATATTTCACTGGCTCTGCTATATGAGGGTGGTAGCCATTTCCTCTCCTCGCATTTTTTACTTCCCGGACTGATCCTGTATCCAATTCAGGCTTGGCTGACCTGGGAGCCATTGCATTCTGGAAAACATTTCCACCTCAACTGGGGAATGAACTCAGGACCACTCACATGCGAAGCCAGTGTGCTAACCTCTGCGCTACACAGCCCGCTTACAATAACACTATTGTCTAGAAAGACAGAAATTTGCATACTACTACAAATACAAAATTGTATATATACCAAATAATTCAAATACCAAATCATGTATATACCAAATAATTCAAATACTAAATCATGTATATACCACATAATACTAAATCATGTAAATACCACATAATACTAAATCATGTAACTACTAAATCATGATGTGAATCTTGGACACACATTTCCTTAGAAGTTCTCTTTGTTGTAGTAAAATTTGGTTTTGTCTGAAGAACTAGAAAATTTGTTGCATAGCTTGTGGAGGGTAGTTGACAATGGTTTTGGTCCACAGAAAAATACTCCTGTTGATAGACTGAATGAGAAAAATGCATTAAATTGGTTGCTCCATTATGTGTATATAACATAAGTCTATCAAGGGAACAACGTGTATAATTCTGTTCATGACAGTTACGAAGGAAACGGTTCTAGAATATTTCAGTATCCATATAAAAAATCTGATTAGAATAGAAATTACTTCATTTAGGGCATTATCATAAGTACCTACTTACTAAAAGTAACATCAGATCAATAAGATAGTAGTTCCAGAAAAGATTCATAATTTTTTCCCCAACTTAATCCATTCCATCCCGGATAACCTGTTGGTGCACGCTTAACACACTGACATTTTGATTGATGTCCATTACTGGTTCCATGTGAATAGATATGCTAATTTTAGCCCTGATGTGACTACCTTTAATAGTAGCCTCCAGTGTTGTTTTTGGATAATTTCTAACAGCTGACAATTCTGAACTACAAAAGGTTTATTATGACCTTCAATTTTCTTCAAAACTTGGTAAAAATGGACCAACTTGTATGGTAAATAGTAAAAATCCGATTCAGATGACTTTGATAGGCAATTTTTAAATGGAATTGTAGAGAATGTAAATGAATCAGACATTGATGGGGTAATAGTTCAGAATTTAGTAGTCCTAGTTGAAATTAGCAGCGATCTGTAGTGTAGGTCTAATTGATGATGTGCGCTCCCCACCATTTCATAGACCTAGTAATGATTGAGAATTGTTAAACACAGCTGATCGATGTCAATATTGATCAATTTCATGAGAAATCTGCTCTTGCAAATGATATTCATCCAGATTACTCTTATGTGATCATGATTAGGCCTATCTTTCACTATTTCTACTTGAATCATTCACGGGCAGAGCTAACCAATGTTGTGTATGCCGGTATAAAAATGTATACCGATATCAGAAAAACGATATCCTTTTTTTGGAAACCTGTTTCACTAGATATGTAGGGCTTTCCTTATGTGTTATGTTCCTCCAGGGCCATAGGTGACGCATAGGGCAGAAACCATAGCTTTCCATTTCTGTCTTTGTGTTGCCAGTTCTTTCAATTGTTGCGTGTTGTTTAGGTTCATTGACATGCCTTCTCTATTAATGGTTGTTGGTAGAGTTTCTCTAGGTCTCCCTCTTCTTCTTACTCCAGGAGGCACCCAATATAGTGACTGCTGGGGAATTCTTAGGTTGTTCATTCTGAGAACATGGCCGATGTAAGTCCAACGCCTTTGTCTAATGAAGGAAGATATATTTGAGCTAGGCCTATATGTTTGGAGTAGTTAATAGTTGCAGAATGATGTTGTATGCTGTTTAAAAGAGATTGCTTTGCAGCTTTTATTGGAACATTTATCAGCAAACAATTAGACACAAGTAAATGAAGCCGACATAAACTGGTGCTCATATTTTTTCCTCTCGCATGTTACATGACAAGTACACTTATCTTACACGACATTCACAAAGATATGTTCACAGATCAGTACCTGTTCCATTTATCTGTTAATTGGACTTTGAATCATAAAAATTGATTGCAAATTGTATTTTATATTAATTTTATTGCACAATCACCTCTTATTTTTGGAGTTATTCTCCTTGCCCTGGGTATGAAGCACTGAGTTTTTCCTGATTAACCAGGATAGAAAGTGTTAAAAACTCCAGTATCTATTTTTAGTTGGATGTACAGGGGAAGTTAAGACATGGACTGCAGAAAACTAATGTGGAGGTGTTGAAAGAGTCAAATGTGAAATGGACCTTAATCAATAATATAAGAAAAAGACAATCTTCATTTTTTGGCCACTTCATGAGACAAGCAGGTTTGGAGAACATAGTCACAACAGGCAAAATTGAAGGCAACAGAGACAGAGGGCGATAATGTGAGAAAATATTAGACATTTTGACAGCATGGCATGGCAGGAAAACAACAACGACTTTGATACATAATACTGTGGACAAAGAGCTGTAGAGAGTCATGACCGCCTACGCCAGCCGGCATGGCACCTGATGATGATGGCAGGGGAAGACAGCTCTGGGAATTGAACTCCTAGTTGTTTTGTACTGGTAATTAATTCTGGTATAATACACTCCATGCTTCATCAACATTTCTTAATGCAAGTATTTTTTTCTTACCCTATTTGTTGTTTTGTCTTATTTCCCTTAATCAATTTGTATTTTTTACCTGCCATCTTCTGGTTCTAGTCTTTTGCCCTTCTACTGTATTTTGGCATCTATGGACATAGACTCTGCTGCATGAACCGAGATAAATCTGTAGAATCTGTCCCAATAACAGGCTTGATTTATCCTGCAAATGTCTCTCAATTGTCATGAATGCATGTTGTCTGTGCCCAAAATGTGTGCAAAGAATATCAACAGTCATCTGCCAGGCATGTCATAAGAGGTGACTAAGGAGATTTTGGGGAGGAGTTGGCTGTTCCATCCTATTGTGGCTCAAATTGACTCATAGGTCAGGCTGAAGTAGGATATGTCAGGCCAAAAAATACAGATATCGCTACTAAGCTGTAAACCATGAAACAACACAATCAATTCTCTCAACTACATCCTGTTAATCTGCAGGATAATTTCAGCATGAAATTGTTTTTAGCATTGAAAGGATAGAAAACACATAAAAACTGGGTTAACTTGTCAATAGCACTAAGATAAAGGAGCTAAGATAGCACTAAGAGGAGCTAAGTAGCACTAACATAGAGTAGTTAAGATAGCACTAAGATGAGCTAAGTAGTACCAACATAGAGTAGTTCAGATAGCACTAACATAGAGTAGTTCAGATAGCACTAAGAGGAGCTAAGTAGTACTAACATAGAGTAGTTCAGATAGCACTAACAGGAGCTAAGTAGTACTAACATAGAGTAGTTAAGATAGCACTAAGATGAGCTAAGTAGTACTAACATAGAGTAGTTCAGATAGCACTAACATAGAGTAGTTCAGATAGCACTAAGAGGAGCTAAGTAGCACTAACATAGAGTAGTTAAGATAGCACTAAGATGAGCTAAGTAGTACTAACATAGAGTAGTTCAGATAGCACTAACATAGAGTAGTTCAGATAGCACTAAGAGGAGCTAAGTAGTACTAACATAGAGTAGCTCAGATATCACTAAGAGGAGCTAAGTAGTACTAACATAGAGTAGTTCAGATAGCACTAACATAGAGTAGTTCAGATAGCACTAAGAGGAGCTAAGTAGTACTAACATAGAGTAGTTCAGATAGCACTAACATAGAGTAGTTCAGATAGCACTAAGAGGAGCTAAGTAGCACTAACATAGAGTAGTTAAGATAGCACTAAGATGAGCTAAGTAGTACTAACATAGAGTAGTTCAGATAGCACTAACATAGAGTAGTTCAGATAGCACTAAGAGGAGCTAAGTAGCACTAACATAGAGTAGTTCAGATAGCACTAAGATAGAATAGTTCAGATAGCACTAAGAGGAGCTAAGTAGTACTAACATAGAGTAGTTCAGATATCACTAAGAGGAGCTAAGTAGTACTAACATAGAGTAGTTCAGATAGCACTAACATAGAGTAGTTCAGATAGCACTAAGATAGAGGAGCTAAGATAATACTAAGAGGAGCTAAGTAGCACTAACATAGAGTAGTTCAGATAGCACTAACATAGAGTAGTTCAGATAGCACTAAGAGGAGCTAAGTAGTACTAACATAGAGTAGTTCAGATAGCACTAAGAGGAGCTAAGTAGTACTAACATAGAGTAGTTCAGATAGCACTAAGATAGAGGAGCTAAGATAGCACTAAGAGGAGCTAAGTAGCACTAACATAGAGTAGTTCAGATAGCACTAAGAGGAGCTAAGTAGTACTAACATAGAGTAGTTCAGATATCACTAAGAGGAGCTAAGTAGTACTAACATAGAGTAGTTCAGATATCACTAAGAGGAGCTAAGTAGTACTAACATAGAGTAGTTCAGATAGCACTAACATAGAGTAGTTCAGATAGCACTAAGAGGAGCTAAGTAGTACTAACATAGAGTAGTTCAGATAGCACTAACATAGAGTAGTTCAGATAGCACTAAGAGGAGCTAAGTAGCACTAACATAGAGTAGTTAAGATAGCACTAAGATGAGCTAAGTAGTACTAACATAGAGTAGTTCAGATAGCACTAACATAGAGTAGTTCAGATAGCACTAAGAGGAGCTAAGTAGCACTAACATAGAGTAGTTCAGATAGCACTAAGATAGAATAGTTCAGATAGCACTAAGAGGAGCTAAGTAGTACTAACATAGAGTAGTTCAGATATCACTAAGAGGAGCTAAGTAGTACTAACATAGAGTAGTTCAGATAGCACTAACATAGAGTAGTTCAGATAGCACTAAGATAGAGGAGCTAAGATAATACTAAGAGGAGCTAAGTAGCACTAACATAGAGTAGTTCAGATATCACTAAGATAGAGTAGCTAAGATAGCACTAAGAAGAGCTAAGTAGTACTAACATAGAGTAGTTAAGATAGCACTAAGAGGAGCTAAGTAGTACTAACATAGAGTAGTTCAGATAGCACTAAGAGGAGCTAAGTAGCACTAACATAGAGTAGTTCAGATAGCACTAAGAGGAGCTAAGTAGTACTAACATAGAGTAGTTAAGATAGCACTAAGAGGAGATAAGTAGTACTAACATAGAGTAGTTCAGATAGCACTAAGAGGAGATAAGTAGTACTAACATAGAGTAGTTCAGATAGCACTAAGAGGAGCTAAGTAGTACTAACATAGAGTAGTTCAGATAGCACTAACATAGAGTAGTTCAGATAGCACTAAGAGGAGCTAAGTAGTACTAACATAGAGTAGTTCAGATAGCACTAACATAGAGTAGTTCAGATAGCACTAAGAGGAGCTAAGTAGTACTAACATAGAGTAGTTCAGATATCACTAAGAGGAGCTAAGTAGTACTAACATAGAGTAGTTCAGATAGCACTAACATAGAGTAGTTCAGATAGCACTAAGAGGAGCTAAGTAGTACTAACATAGAGTAGTTCAGATAGCACTAACATAGAGTAGTTCAGATAGCACTAAGAGGAGCTAAGTAGTACTAACATAGAGTAGTTCAGATAGCACTAAGAGGAGCTAAGTAGTACTAACATAGAGTAGTTCAGATAGCACTAACATAGAGTAGTTCAGATAGCACTAAGATAGAGGAGCTAAGATAATACTAAGAGGAGCGAAGTAGCACTAACATAGAGTAGTTCAGATATCACTAAGATAGAGTAGCTAAGATAGCACTAAGAAGAGCTAAGTAGTACTAACATAGAGTAGTTAAGATAGCACTAAGAGGAGCTAAGTAGTACTAACATAGAGTAGTTCAGATAGCACTAAGAGGAGCTAAGTAGCACTAACATAGAGTAGTTCAGATAGCACTAAGAGGAGCTAAGTAGTACTAACATAGAGTAGTTCAGATATCACTAAGATAGAGGAGCTAAGATAATACTAAGAGGAGCTAAGTAGCACTAACATAGAGTAGTTCTGATATCACTAAGATAGAGTAGCTAAGATAGCACTAAGAAGAGCTAAGTAGTACTAACATAGAGTAGTTAAGATAGCACTAAGAGGAGCTAAGTAGAACTAACATAGAGTAGTTCAGATAGCACTAAGAGGAGCTAAGTAGCACTAACATAGAGTAGTTCAGATAGCACTAAGAGGAGCTAAGTAGTACTAACATAGAGTAGTTCAGATAGCACTAAGAGGAGCTAAGTAGTACTAACATAGAGTAGTTAAGATAGCACTAAGAGGAGATAAGTAGTACTAACATAGAGTAGTTCAGATAGCACTAAGAGGAGCTAAGTAGTACTAACATAGAGTAGTTCAGATAGCACTAACATAGAGTAGTTCAGATAGCACTAAGAGGAGCTAAGTAGTACTAACATAGAGTAGTTCAGATAGCACTAACATAGAGTAGTTCAGATAGCACTAAGAGGAGCTAAGTAGTACTATCATAGAGTAGTTCAGATAGCACTAACATAGAGTTGTTCAGATAGCACTAAGAGGAGCTAAGTAGTACTAACATAGAGTAGTTAAGATAGCACTAACATAGAGTAGTTCAGATAGCACTAAGAGGAGCTAAGTAGTACTAACATAGAGTATTTCAGATAGCACTAACATAGAGTAGTTCAGATAGCACTAAGAGGAGCTAAGTAGCACTAACATAGAGTAGTTCAGATAGCATAAGAGGAGCTAAGTAGTACTAACATAGAGTAGTTCAGATAGCACTAAGAGGAGCTAAGTAGTACTAACATAGAGTAGTTCAGATAGCACTAAGAGGAGCTAAGTAGTACTAACATAGAGTAGTTCAGATAGCACTAAGAGGAGCTAAGTAGTACTAACATAGAGTAGTTCAGATAGCACTAAGAGGAGCTAAGTAGTACTAACATAGAGTAGTTCAGATAGCACTAAGAGGAGCTAAGTAGTACTAACATAGAGTAGTTCAGATAGCACTAACATAGAGTAGTTCAGATAGCACTAAGAGGAGCTAAGTAGTACTAACATAGAGTATTTCAGATAGCACTAACATAGAGTAGTTCAGATAGCACTAAGAGGAGCTAAGTAGTACTAACATAGAGTAGTTCAGATAGCACTAAGAGGAGCTAAGTAGTACTAACATAGAGTAGTTCAGATAGCACTAACATAGAGTAGTTCAGATAGCACTAAGAGGAGCTAAGTAGTACTAACATAGAGTAGTTCAGATAGCACTAATATAGAGTAGTTCAGATAGCACTAAGAGGAGCTAAGTAGTACTAACATAGAGTAGTTCAGATAGCACTAACATAGAGTAGTTCAGATAGCACTAAGAGGAGCTAAGTAGTACTAACATAGAGTAGTTCAGATAGCACTAAGAGGAGCTAAGTAGTACTAACATAGAGTAGTTCAGATAGCACTAAGATAGAGGAGCTAAGATAGCACTAAGAGGAGCTAAGTAGCACTAACATAGAGTAGTTCAGATAGCACTAAGAGGAGCTAAGTAGTACTAACATAGAGTAGTTCAGATATCACTAAGAGGAGCTAAGTAGTACTAACATAGAGTAGTTCAGATAGCACTAAGAGGAGCTAAGTAGTACTAACATAGAGTAGTTCAGATAGCACTAACATAGAGTAGTTCAGATAGCACTAAGAGGAGCTAAGTAGTACTTACATAGAGTAGTTCAGATAGCACTAAGATAGAGGAGCTAGTAAACATGTGTGTAACAGCTGAAGGATTAATAACAGTAACAGCCTAATCACCTCTTGCGTGCCCAAAATACTCACGGGGGAGGGGATGGCTGTGCCGCTGTTGAGATGTCAATGATTTGGAAAAACAAATACCATATATTTCCATGTTTAAGTTGATAATTTTTTTATTTATTTGCCCTAAAGATGTAGGCTTATATAAATGTATATACACTCAACTATTTAAAAAAAAATTAGCAATAGAAACACAAAAAACGAGAGCACAGAATAACGTTAAATATCAGTAAAAGAGGGGAAAACTTACCGGTACCAGTACAAGCAGTCATTGAAATCCTTCTGTCCGAATTCTACTGGAAAAATGACATCAGTAAGGCGAAATTTGTGATGCCACAATTAGTAGGCCTACCATGAATTTCCACCTCATTTTCTGTAACACTACCTAGGCATATCTAACAAAGGAATTTCAATGTCACTTTCCAGGTCTCGATGTACATGTTAAGTGCGAATAGGAAATGTGAACTCTGAACTATGCAAAGATCAAAGTTTTACATTAACCCTGGGCAGACTTTATATACTCGTAATACAAAATGTAAAAAAAAATTATTATTGGTGGAATCACAAAAATGGTATTGCAGATTACAGTCAAATGGGCCTACAGGTAGCAGGAAAAAAGACTTACAAAAGTCATTCAAATCCTTTGAAGTCGGAAACACTGAATTCTGAAACAATTCACAAATTTCATCCTCTGTAGCATATATCATCAGAATCACTGTCTACCTGTGCATTGTCAACATCGTTCTCAAAAATAGCGTCATCCACTCACTTTCAACTATTGCATTACTGATGAAGCGCCTTTTGAAAGATTGTACAATAATTTTGGACTGAATATCTGACCACAATTTTTTGAACCCCTTAGCAATTTTAACTCTTTGTCTCCATAAGCCACAGTAAGGTTTTCCGCCTATGCCGGAGCACATTTTGGAATATTTTTTAGTAATTTATTGTAGTAATTGTATTTTTAAAATTTCTCCATCACCATTATGTCCACATGAACAATTCTGACATTAAAATATTCAGAAATGGTTAGGCAATGAGATTAACCTTCACCAAGCCTATATCAACCCCCACTGCCGAAATGATCGTTTTTGAGAATGGCTAGCTATTCGTAAAAGTTTAAGAGCAATTAATCTGACCACATCTGCACACCGGTACGATGCATTGATGGTGGATCGGTTTTATAGATCTTTATTTCATCGTATTTCGAATAAAATAACATTGAATCATGGCTTGAATTATGAATATACAGAATGCCGTGTTGGTTTGGGGACTTGTACGTTTAATATCAAATATTTTGAAGTGGCAGAAAAAATAACTCTAGGCCTAAGCTCAAAGAACGATTTTACTGCAAATCTACAAGTTTTATACAGTTCCCCCGGCTATATTTTGATAATTTCGCAGTGAAAGAACATAAATACAACAGATTTTAGTGATTTAGTTTACAGTGTTGCCAAGGAATTCGATATGTAAGGTAAGTTATTTTTTTTACTTATTTTTTTCCTCTTTATTTGTTATAAAATATGTTTTTTGTGAAAAACGTCTTTACCACTTTCTCATACGTCTGGTATCACACACACACGTATATAAATTACACCAATATATGCATAATTCAATTCTTTATTTATATGTGCAAATATTATTTAAATATCTCTAACAACCAAAAAATTATCACATTTTCAAAACAGTCACCATCAATAACGCAAATTTTCAAAAAAGAATCCGGTGGCAGGGAGACGTTTCGTATTTTTTAATCTGGCTTGCTAAAGGTTAAGTTTGGTTTGTTTGCTTATATACAATATTGTAATAGGTATCGAAAATTTAATTAATAAAAAACAATAAAATATGGGGAAATAACAATAAAAATGTGTACATACCCAAGCTTGCATCCCAGAAAATTGAATCATAATCCATTAATTTTGAAATAAAACACATCTGCATGCATTTTCAACCATTTTGTAATGCATAAAAGTATTTATATATACAGAATTACTTATAAATGTCACATTGTCTTGAAGTCAACAAATGAATAATTAATAATAATAATAATACAAACCCACAACCTGTCAGGGCTGTAGTGGTGTCACATTGAGAAATTTGATGCAGAAAAATCTCCTTGCATCTCCATCTTTTACCAACTTGATGAGTTTAGAAACTTCACACCCTGTCCAATCCTTAATATTATCCAGCCATATCTTTTTTATGGCCACCACATCTTCTTCAACTCTACACATACCTCGAAGAAAATCTTTTGTCATCAAGGAAAAACAAATAACAAGAATATAGAAGAATAAAAGAAATGATGTCTCACCCTTTATTAACCTCTGCTAACTGCTTGAAAATTGTCTCCCATTGAGGTCTGCCATAATGAGTTTTCTGATGAAGCCCAGTCACAACATCATATTCTGAGCCTTCATCGTGTAGCATGATATTCCTTGCCTGAAAGTTTATAATATGACTTGAAATGTACAATGTATACAGGAAGATGTTGTTGTTCAACTTCTCCTCACTTTAATTCAAATACAGCACAAGCTACAGTTCAGGTAACCACACAATCACGCACAACACAGCAAAAATGAAAATGAAGTTGAAGTATCTCAACTTTGGCACATGGAATGTGCGTACAATACTCGACATTACCAGTGCTGACCTACCAGAGAGAATTATGCTTATTGCTAAAGACAGAACAACAAACACACAGATGCACAATTCTGAATATACATGTTCTAAATGTAGCAGGAGATTCTGCACCAGAACTAGACTTTCAGACTCCTAATATTCCTCATTGTAAATTAATGCATTTACATAACTATTAAATACTATCAACATCCCTCAAACCACATACATTGATCTACAGCACCTGCAACACTAAAGCTTGAAAATTCGCTCTTTTCTAAATCATAATTCGTGAAGAATTAGCAAAAAATTATGGCACCGAAGTTAGGTCTACACAATTTGACTTGAAAACATGAGAAGGTTGAATAAATTATGACTGCGTATTTATATTGCTGTGGAAATTAAGGGTCAATCACTCTAGCAACACTTACTACAAGAGCATGATGGGAAATAAACATGGACAATTGTTGTCCATGACTACAAATGGCTACCTCAATGTAGACATTTGTTGACAATGGATTTCTATATCGTTAGATTACATTTGTCAACATTTGTAGACTACAGATTGCTACAGGTTATGTATATGTTGTAGGCAACAAATAACAGTAGAAGTTTAAAAATTGTAGTTGTAGAGTGATTCTGTCTACATAGATTTCAAGAAGGAATCCTCCACTTTGTCTGAAATGTTCTTTGAGATTGCAAAAGAATCATGAAAAAGTTCCCTCCAGAGTAGAAAACTTCCCAGCTTATGACCCTACACCCTGCGAAAGCACTGTCAAATAATCACCTTGTCTAAACCACTGTCAAATAATCACCTGAGCCAAAAACACCATCAAATAATCACCTGACGTATAACACAGTCAAATAATCACCTGAGGTATAACACAGTCAAATAATCATCTGAGGTATAACACAGTCAAATAATCACCTGAGGCAAAAACACTGTCAAATAATCACCTGAAGCAAAAACACTGTCAAATAATCACCTGAAGCACAAACACCGTCAAATAATCACCTGAGGCAGGAAAAAAAGTGGACTCCCTCCCTTTTCAAACCATACACTTACACATAACTTTCAAAAAATGCCAGAAGCAATAAACTGGAGACTAAAATAAATTGTATTCTCTAGTTTAGGAACAAGAGTTACAACGCAAATTCTTTCAGGGTTTCTTTCAGGCAAACAAAAAGTCAAGCACTTCAAAGCTAATTGCATGTTCTCACCTGGTTTGTGTTCCAGCCTCTGGTCAAATATATGTAACACTTTAGAAAGTCAGCTGTGTCCCTCTGTCTCATCTGTCGCTCCAGGTCAAGAAGAAGTCCTTGAAACCACTCAAAAGCACTGGTATCAGGGCAAACCCAATACAAGTATACAGACTTGAGGGGTAAATTGTTTACTTGGTGACAAAATTTATACCTGTAAAAAAAAACCAATAGTCCATAGCTCAAACATGGCCAATATCAGAATAGATACAGTGAAATCCCTCTATAACGCACTATTTTATAACATATTTCCCTCTATAGCAACACTTTTCAAAATACCCAATTACTTTTATTCTTTATTGTTCTGTATGTAACAAATTTCTGATATTACATTTACCATGTTTTGTCAGTCAGGACAAAGTTTTTATAATTGGATTTGATTGTAATTAGTAATTGATTGCAGAAGAAGTAGAAGAGCATGATATCTTGAATTATTCAATAGAAAATTGTTTTCATTGTTCAGCCTGAATAAGGGTATTTGTTATATGATGTTGAAATTTATAAGCAAAATAAATACTCTTGCAGGCCAACAAGTACATCACATCTTGCAGTAGTGAGGCATCACAAACTTGTGCGGTTTGGCACATAATGAGGCACAATTCTCTTTCCAAAAATATCTTGCAGGGATCAGTTGAGGCGAGAAGAAAAAGGAAATTAGAGGAAAGTATGTTTGACAATATTAGAGACTGGACAGGATTAAGATTCTCCACACTTGAAGAAAGGTATGGCAAAATTTTGTGTTGATGTTTACAGAGTGACACCCCCTACTACCCTGAAGGGTTATGGGTTTGATAGTGATTGAAATGTACAGAAAGACTGTGATATCTGTACCTTATGACTCAATGCATCTGTTTTCAGCACATTATTTTGTAGACTGGACCTAACTTTCCTCTTTAACCACAATTCACTTAACCAGACTGCAGCAATGCCACCTGATACCATGGCCATAACTTGTGGATGTTAAGTAGGGTCTATACTAACTGTGCTTATTTTCTCTTGATAATGGATTGTAACAGAGGTTTTCCTAGGTTGTAACAGAGGTTTTCCTAGGTTGTAACAGAGGTTTTCCTAGGTTGTAACAGAGATTTTCATTTAAACTGTGAAACACCTTACATTGACCTCTGAAGATAATGATTAGCGAGTTAAGACTCGCAAACCCAACTCACTTGAACTAGCTTAAGGTTCAAGACACAGAGAGGTCAGCTTCACATAATGTATTGGCCATGCTACTGAACAAATAGTTAGAATTTAATTCAACAAAAGTTGAAATATTGTGTCCTATAAAGGATAAAATTATTATTATATTTCAATACCAGCTTGTCAGTGCAGTAGCAGAGTTGATAGTGAGAGATTGTTTGACTGCCAACCATCTACATTGTACTACTGACAATATGATTAAATATGTTAGTGGTGCCTCAAAATGAAACAAGATAAATATAAATATTCTTTACAGTATTTGCTTCAATTATTATATTTTTTTAACCCCTTCATTACCTATAAGATGTAGTGGAATGTCACAAAAATGAGCAATGGTTACTGCTTCAGCATACGAGTACGTCCGTAATGAAAAGTCATGTTCTGCTTTGCCTATAAGACAAGTTTTGCAAATACTCTGCAGGTTTGGCTTCAGTGATGAAAAATCTGGCTATTTGACTATAGTAGATATTTTTTTCTTTGCAGCACGCATTTAATAAAACTTGTATACATGGTGAGTACATAAGAGTCTTTCAAAGTTACAGATCAGTAGTATACACGTGCATGGTTTGTGATAAAATTATAATGGCAAAAATTCCTCATTGTGTGTTTTAGATTTGTCAGCTGATGGTGATGTTTGCTTTGAATTACAATCAGAACTAAAGCTGTCATACTCAGGGGAAAGTTTAGATAACAATGAACTCATTCATTCACTTAGCGGCCGAAATCATTGGCTATATATACATTACTGTGTGGCCATTCTCGTCAGATTGACACACAGTTATTTCGATTGATGTCTGTTTCCGGTTCTATTAGATATGCTAAATTTAGCACTGATGTGATTTTGATTACTGGTAATGGCAGCATCCAGGGTTGTTTTCCGATCATTTCAAACAGCTGTTGTTTTTGAACTGCATAAGGTTTATTATGACCTTCAATTTTCATCAAAACTTGGTTATAATGGACCTACTTATGATTTAGATGATGTTGATAGGCAATTTTTAAATGGAATTCTAGAGAACATGAATGAATCAGACATTGATGGGGTAGTAGTTCAGTATTTAGTAGACACTCCTCCTCACTTTAATCAAAATCCCTAGTGCAAGTCATTTTTACATTCATGAAAATTCACCCAAAGGGAAAAGGTTTTCCCACTGACTCTAGGAGCATGGAATGTATGCACACTCCTCAACAATGACTAACACAAATTGACAGATTCAATAAACAACCCTGACTGGGAGAGAGTTAGCAAGGTACTATATTGACATAGCAGTACTCAGTGAAACGCGCCTTGCTGGAGTCGGTCAGCTCATGGAGAAATTGAGGAAAGATGTGAAGCAGGAGTAGGCTTTGCTATTAAAATAATACTCATTGGCAAACTAGCAGGCCCAGCAAAGGCAATAAATGATCACCTCATGGCTGTAAAAGTTCCCCTGCTCGCTGGTAAGAAATACATAATGATCATCAGTGCGTATTCACCAACACTTACAAATCCACAAATCCAGAAGAAATCAAAGATAAATACTATGATGAATTCTATTGCTGCAATTCCAAAAGCTGATAAGCTCATACTACTTGGAGATTTCAATGCAAGGGTGGGCACAAATAATATCTCCTGGAATGGTGTAATAGGAAAATATGGAGTGGGTCAGTGCAACAGCAATGGACTTCGTATTTTACAAACATGTGGCAAACATGACCTCCTCATTACCAACACCATATTTCAACTCCCAATCCAAAACCGGACCTCCTGGATGCACCCTCGATCAAAACAATGGCATCTTATAGATTATATAAATTGTAAGAAGAAAGGATCACCAAGATGTTCGAGTGACAAAATCCAGGATCCAGCATGCAGACTGCTGAACTGACCACAAGATACTAATGTTGACGATGAAGTGTTTACAAGGATCGCCAAGGCAAGCAGCTCTTTCGGCAGACTGTATGCAAATGTGTGGCGTAGAAATGGCATTAACTTAAAGAACACGCTGAAAGTCTACAGAGCAGTAGTACTTCCAATGCTGTTATGCGCTAGTGAAACATGGACTATGTATAAATGTCATGTAAGGAAACATCAAATGGTAAGACAAGATTCCAGATACCACTGTTCTTGAAAGATCTGATATCCCCAGCATTGACACTATCCTGATGCAGACACAGATTCATTGGGCAGGTCATTTGCTATGTATGCCAGGTCATTTGCTATGTATGCCAGACCATCGCCAGCCAAAGATACTTCTCTATGGTGAGCTGGAGAAGGGCAAACAATCTCAAGGTAGCCAAAAGAAGCGCTACAAGGACTCCATAAAGACCTCACTGAAAGCATATGAAGTAGACCAGACACATGGGAAGAATTTGCACAAAATAGATCTACATGGCGCTCTACAGTAAAAAAGAGCACATTATCTTGTGAAAAGAGGAGAAATGTTGCAGCTCAATGGCGGAGAGTAGCTAGAAAGTCACGGATAGACCAAAATCCGTCTACAATGGTCATTCCATGCCCACTCTGTCCAAGGACATTTACAGCTCGAGTAGGACTCATTAGTCATCTACGAACTATTAGGCATGGTCATAATTTTAATTGAATTTTCAAAAGTAGATGTAAAAAATGGTCTTCATTACTTGTGATGGATGAACACACACACATTTAGTAGGCCTAGTTGAAATTAGCGGTGATGTGTAGTGTAAGCCTAATTGATGATATGTGCATCCTACATGCTCACCATAGACCTAGTGATGATTGAGAATTGTCAACACAGCTGATCTATGTCAATATTGATCAATTTCATGAGAAATCAGGCAAACGATATTGATCTGCTTTTGAGACTAGGCCTAGTTTTCACTATTTCTATGTGAGTCATTCTTTGGGGGTACATGCAGAATAAACGTGTATGCCCATATCAAAATTTTTAGAAAAACGAGATCCGTTTTTGAACCGTTTCACCAGATATGTAGGGTTTTCGTGAACTAGGCCTATAAGTTTGGAGTAGTTAAGAGCTACAGAATGATGTTGTCATGCTGTGTAAGGGAGACTGCTTTGCAGCTTTCATTTTAACATTTATCAGCAAATAAATTCACACAAGTAAATGAAGCTGACATGAAACTAGTGCTAATTTGTTTTCCTCTCTCATGTCAAACTTATCTTACATGACATTCCCATAGAAATGTTCACAGATCAGTACCTCTTCCATTTATCTGTTAATTGGACTTTGAATCATAAAAATTGATTGTAATTTGTATTTTATATTAATTTTCTTGCACAATCACTTCTGATATGTGCTGAGTTATTCCCCTTGCCCTGGGCCTTAAGCCCGGAGTTTTTCTTGGGATTGAAAGGGTTAAATGAGTTTTTGCTGGGATTGAAAGGGTTAAATGAATTTTTGCTGGAATTGAAATGGTTAATGATGTTTTTCCTCGACTAGATCTACACTACATGTGTCAAAGGTAAATAAATCAACACTATATATTATAAGCAAACTAATAGATTCTTCTTCTTCTTTCGTTCACTTGAAACATGTCTATATCTGTAATTCTGTCTCCTTAATAAAACTCACTGTATTTTGTAGTTCATACAGTGTCCCATAGAGTTTTGATTCCAGTGTTGTTTCCTCTGGCCAATATGTCTGCCTCAGCGTTTCATGCTCAGAGCACTCTTGAAGTATATGTTTGGCACTCTGTGCTGCCTGTCCACATGTACACATGGCCGTGTTGCCAATCTTGAACTTTGTATACATGTGACTGCGGAGTCGGTTGTGTCCTGTTCTGAGACGTAGAATTATAACTTGTTCTGGTCTGTTCATAATATGATAGTCATCTTGTGTTGGTGTTTGTGGCTTTCTTATTGACTTGATCATCTGTTTTTTCTGATGGTAGGTGATTGGTATATCTGGTTGGTCTTCGGCAGCACCTTCCTTAGCCAGTTGGTCTGCTTTTTCATTTCCTGGTATTCCACAGTGAGAGGGTATCCACTGCATGGTTACCCTATACTGGTAAGACAATTCGCTAAGTAGTTTTTTCAAGTCTGTTAGTTTTTCAGACTGGAGAGCTTGAAGCACTGACCTTGCATCTGTCAGGAATACCACAGGCTGTAGGTCAGAGTTGGAGTTCAGCAGTTTTTTAGCTGCCACACTAATTGCCTGGATTTCTGCATCATAATTATTGCAGAATTTTCCTGTCGGTGTTCTGATTGTATCTCTAGGCTTGTGTGGATATTCTATATATATACCTGCACCTCCATTCCTCACGGCATTCTGTGCTGATCCATCTGTGTATACTCTGACCCATATATCTTGTGGATATTCCTCATCCAGGAAACTGAGGGTGACTGTCCTTCGCTGCACACTGTTCTGTTCGTCCACGCTTAGTATTCCTTTCACATGGGTCTGAATATATATTGGCATTCCATGTCTTTCACTCCACGGGGTTTGTTCTGGTACAGGTTTTAAGGGGCTGTCAACTTCAGAAACTAATAGATGAAACTCCAGGTTCAAGTAAAATAAAATGTCCCATAAATCTTCGATAATAGTTTTACTGATAATTGATTATGTTTTTACAACATTGTCAGGTGGTCTTTTTAAAACTATGACAAAACTTGTTTTCTACATAAATCTGTGATGTAAGTGATAATTTGTGTCCCTTTGTAGTTGTTAGCAATGAAATATGTTGATGCTTCAATAATGTTTTACACAAATGTTGGTAGGTCAGGTCAAGAAAGCATTTTCCATTGTGCAGGCTGGCAATCAATCAATCAAGTGCCATGCCGACTGACGTAGGCAATCATGTTTCTCCATGACTCTCTGTCTCTTGTGTTGTCTATAACCTCGGTTGGTAAGCTTCTACCGTGCCACGATACAAGCCCAACTAGTAACTTTTCTCTTTGTCGTCCCCTATCTCTTCTTCCTTTGATCTTTCCAGTGGTTATTAAGTGTTCAAGCTGTGTTCTTCTCAGCACATGCCCTAGAAACCTTGAGTGTCTAATGTTTGATATGATTGATCTTTTTACGCCAGCATCAATGAGAACCTCTGCATTACTTTTCTTGGCTGTCCATGGTTATTTTCATCAGTGCAGACTGGCACTGTGACATACATATAGTTATGATGATGATGATGTTCGTCCGTCGTGATCAACGATGACCAAAAACTCAACCATAATAATAATAACAATAAATAATAAAATAATAAAGTTAATAATGCATTTTTAAATGACTAGCAAGTCCAATGCGCGCACAAAATGTTCTTTTACAGAATTGACAACAATAGAAGGTATCTGTGTGAGGTTGAGATGTTTTTTCTTTTCTACGTGTCCGCTTCTGTCTTGCAGTTTCTTGTCTGAATTCTTCTGCCGCTAGTGCTCCCGTTCTAATGCTGTAACGCTATGCTGTTCTATCCTGAGCGAGGCTCTCCCAAGCACCTACGTCAATGTTAAGATGTTTCAAGGATGACTTGAGCGTGTCTTTGAAACGCTTTTTCTGTCCACCAGCTTTTCGAAATCCTGCCTTGAGTTCTCCATAATATATTTGTTTTGGCAAACGCGAGTTCTCCATATGTACAAGATGGCCTGCCCGGCGTGCCTGCGCCTTCATAAGTATTGTGTGGATGCTTATTGAGGTTGATATTTCCAAGACCTCGTAGTCTGGTACTTTGTCCCACCAATGGATGTTTAGTAATTTACGTAGGCAGGTAAGATGGAAATGATTTAACTTTCTTGCATGTCTAGCATACACTGTCCACGTTTCGCAGGCGTATAGTAAGGTTGGTATAACAGCAGCATGATATACTTGTAGTTTGGTGGATGTTCTTGTACCTCTTCTGTCCCATACATTGTTGCGTAATCTGCAAAATACAGCACTAGCTTTTGCCAGTCTATTGTTAATTTCCACATCAATGTTGACATCGCGAGAGAGAGTGCTTCTAAGGTAAGTAAAATTGTCGACTACCTGCAGTTTTTCCTGATTGACGATGATGGAAGTAGCAGTATGTTGGCTATTTGATGTTGCTTGGTGCATGACTTCTGTTTTTTTGGTGTTAATAGTGAGACCAAAGTTGTTGCAGGCCTTTGAAGCGGTCTATGGTGCTCTGCAAAAAAACAGAACTATGGTGTGTCACAAGGGTTAATACCATATTTAAAATTGTGTGCTGATATTGCATCTGTCTGAATACTACAGGCTGTGGACCAAGATTTGAAGCTCAGCAGTTTTTCAGTTGCCATTTTTATTGTCTGGATTTATGCATCGCAATTATGGCAGAATTTTTCAGTTGGTACTTTGATTGTATGCCTAATAGACCCTGATAATAGGAAACAAAGAGCATGTTAGACTTGTTACTTACCAAACTGATTTCAGCACAGAGGCAAAAGGTGTAACACCAATACCACAACCTATTAGCATCGCAACATCATAGGCAAACACATCCTGGCAATAATAACATTAGATATCACATCAATTTATTCATATGAACGGTAGGGACGAATATGATGATGATGATGATGATGATGAAATAATCTCATAGCTGTGAGCAAGTAGTTCTTGACAGCCGCTAGTTTTTCAGACAAAAGCACAGGTGACACCCGGACTCATGTAAAGTTGTCTCAAAGGCATGGCTATGTATGCATTTTTAATCCCAGAAGGAAGACCTTACTATGTACCAAAATTTCAGGATTACCACGTCCTGCCAGAAGCACAGCACATACTTCTGGACCAATTACCTATCAAACTTCTGTCAGATTCGTTGACCCATCCTCGGTGATGACACATCTAGTATTCCCCATTACATAGGAGTCTGTAACAAAAGGACAAGGTGTAATGTCCGCTTACCATCATCTCTTCATCATCCATGTGGATTATTTGATAGAAGACAAAAGTAATCTCTTGGTAATCCATGGAGATTATTTGATAGAAGACAAAAGTAATCTCTTGGTAATCCATGGAGATTATTTGATAGAAGACAAAAGTAATCTCTTGGTAATAAATGGAGATTATTTGATAGAAGACAAAAGTAATCTCTTGGTAATCCATGGAGATTATTTGATAGAAGACAAAAGTAATCTCTTGGTAATCCATGGAGATTATTTGATAGAAGACAAAAGTAATCTCTTGGTAATCCATGGAGATTATTTGATAGAAGACAAAAGTAATCTCTTGGTAATCCATGGAGATTATTTGATAGAAGACAAAAGTAATCTCTTGGTAATACATGGAGATTATTTGATAGAAGACAAGTCAGAAATTGAGACAAGATGTGACAATGATTTTTTCACAGGTGACAGGTTGTCAGCCTATCCCCCCACTTTTCTTAGTCATCTCCTACAACATGCCAGAAGAGATGACAGTGGTCCTATTCTTTGCATCCTGAACTAGAGGTCAGTACCTGGTTGTCATATGGGTGATTCATATGAATAAAAACAATTTAAAAATTCAGTATTATAAAATTCAGTGTCATAATAAAAAAACATATATGACAAAAAGATTATTTGAGACGATAGATATCTTGATGATGGGAAAGATTAATAGAATTTGAAATATCTAAAAATATCATAACACTTGTATTCCTATTGAGATTAAAGTCGCATCTGCTTAACCCTGACAAACCAGAGATCCTGATATTTTGAGCTAAATGTAATAGTTGCGTCCGCCAATAGACTGAAATTACATTGATGACATCACAAAGTATATATTGAATTGTGGGAAATGGTTTTCTCAAAGTAAATATGTGTGGTTTTTAATAGACCCATTACTGTTCTAAAAAACTAACAACAAAGAAAGCTGTTAAACTTGTGCTTGACAATTTAGAGGATGATGAATTAGATTTAGAAGGGGAATATTCTAGATAAATGACATTTGAATTTAATAGGATGATCATTTGTGTACATCAGGAACAACTAAGGTAGGCAATAATATTTGTACAGTAGTATTGTGTACATCAGGAACAACTAAGGTAGGCAATAATATTTGTACAATAGTATTGTGTACATCAGTAACAACTAAGGTAGGCAATAATATTTGTACAGCAGTATTGTGTACATCAGGAACAACTAAGGTAGGCAATAATATTTGTACAGTAGTATTGTGTACATCAAACAACTAAGGTAGGCAATAATATTTGTACAGTAGTATTGTGTACATCAGGAACAACTAAGGTAGGCAATAATATTTGTACAGTAGTATTGTGTACATCAGGAACAACTAAGGTAGGCAATAATATTTGTACAGTAGTATTGTGTACATCAGGAACAACTAAGGTAGGCAATAATATTTGTACAGTAGTATTGTGTACATCAGGAACAACTAAGGTAGGCAATAATATTTGTACAGTAGTATTGTGTACATCAGGAACAACTAAGGTAGGCAATAATATTTGTACAGCAGTATTGTGTACATCAGGAACAACTAAGGTAGGCAATAATATTTGTACAGTAGTATTGTGTACATCAAACAACTAAGGTAGGCAATAATATTTGTACAGTAGTATTGTGTACATCAGGAACAACTAAGGTAGGCAATAATATTTGTACAGTAGTATTGTGTACATCAGGAACAACTAAGGTAGGCAATAATATTTGTACAGTAGTATTGTGTACATCAGGAACAACTAAGGTAGGCAATAATATTTGTACAATACTATTGAGTACATTTTAAAACTAGTTCTAATTATGTGAGTCTAGGGGAAATGGAGTTTTAACGACTAGCTGACCAGGGTACACAAAGTTCATGTTATGCCAGAACACTCATCAATAAATCAATCAAAAACCATGCAGAGTGATGTAGATGCTGATGTTTCTCCACAACTCTCTGTCTCTTGTATTGTTAATATGTTCAGTTGGTAACGTTCTCTCATGTCACAGTGACAACCGTTCCAGAAATTTCTCATAGTCTTCCTCTGTCACTTGTTCCCTTGATCTTTCTGATGGTTACTAAATGTTCAAGTTTTGCTTTTGTCATCACATGCCCTAAATATAAAGACTGTCTGTTTATAATTTTTGCTATAATTTGTCTTTTAACTCAAGCATTTTTGAGGATTTCTACATTAGTTTTCTTTTTGCTGTCTATGGAACTTTCATAATTCAAAAATCCTGTCTCAGTAGCCTCAAACCCCAACTGAGCATTTTTCTTTATATCCATGCTTGACATCCATAAAGAAGAATTGGTTTGATATAACATACTAGCCATCAAATTGTTCATAAACACATATAAAATTTCACATATACATTGATAATACTCCATTTGCATAGAATGTTTCTCATTATTGAAATGCTGATTTAGCTAACAAACTTAGTAAAATGTAAACATGCCTCGGTGCTTGTTCCAAATGGTCCATCAACATATAATCTGAAATAAAAAAGAAGACAAATGGCATAGAATGTATGTGCAAGAATCACCATGGAAGGTCACAACAGCAAAAAAGTTCTCCAAAAACATTTTCTAAAGACTCAGTAGTCTCCAACACTGTTTCTTGTGGTCATAAACCATCTAATCTGCGAACTGCCACAAGGTATAAGAGCTGCTATGTATGCTGATGACATGGTGTTATGGTGTGTAAAAGAACATCTAAAGCCATCTAAAACAACAGCAAACCCATAACCCTTCAGGATCATAGGGGTGTCACTCTGGAAAAATCAACACAAAAATTTCCCCATGCCTCTCTGTTATCAGTTCTTTGTTTCAGTGTGGAGAATTTTAATCCTGTCCAGTATTTAATATTATCAATGTAAATTGCCAACAAGAAAATTCAAAGGCAGCAAACAACATAGCAGCATGGGCAGAGAAATGGATGGTAAAGGTCAATGCTAAAAAGTCCTCAACAACACTCTTCATGCTCTCAAAAAAGGACAAAGCAGGAGAGATAAAGCTTTGAAATATACACATGTATTCACATAGAACTTCTGTGGCGAAGTGGTACAGAGCGCATCTGTGACGGCAAAGGTACCGAGTTCGATCCTCACCACAGGCAATTGTGCATCCGGACCGTTCAGAAAGCAATGGCAACCTACTGAATGTATTTATATTGCCTAGAAAATCACCACAGCCAACAAATGCTGGGTTGATAGCTACGTCCTGGATAGGATATGCTACCAAAAAAAAAATTCACATAGAAGAATTGCCAGTGTACTTGGGCACTACACTAGATAAGAGTCTGACATGGAGGTTTCCCATTGAGAAAATAGAGGCAAAAATCAAGAAAGAAACTTGCCATCTTGAGGAAATTGGCAGAAATAAACTGGGGAGCCAAAGAGGTAACCTTAAAGAATGTAATTACAAGTGAAATTCAGTACTACAATACAGATGAACAGCTTGGACTTAGCTGCCAATTCCCATCTACAAGTTCTGGACAAGGTACTAAATCAAGCACTTCATCTATCACAGGTACCATGAAGACCTCTCCCATAAATGAAATAGACAAAATTACAGGCATCACCCTCTTACCATACAAGCGAGCCACTAGGACTATGATCTATGCAGAAAAGTACAAGAGCATGCCAGCACACCCAATCAAGACCAGGTTTGGTGACAGAGCCAGTGAAAGCTGAAGAGAAGCAGTTATTCATCTATTGAAAAAAACTAGAGAATACAATAAGAACTACCAAACATATCAAAAGAAATAATACCAACATTTTTTCCATTTCCATGGGAGCAATATCAAAATTTCACTATCAGAACCACCACAAAAAACAACTACACAATGAAATAACTGAATTCTCTACAAAATAAAACAATAGTATGCAACATGATTGATGTGATGTTTTCTGAACCTCATATTGAAGCAAACAAGTGTTTCTCATTTATACTATCAATTCTACTTGCCATTACCTTTCTACTACAATCTTTAGTAAAGATAAATAATTAACTCAAACCACATGAATAAATACCTGAACAAAAAATATTCTATAAGTCCACAAAACTTTACCTTGGCATTTTCCATGCTTCCTGAAACTCTCCCTCATCTACATGGCAGAGCTTAGCTAAAGCATTAGTCCAGTCTCCTACTCGACGGATGTGAACAGAGAAGTAGTCATCACTTGGAGACTAGGGTTACATATTGAAATATGAGTATGACATAAGTTCATTTTTCAATTTAAAATTTGTTGCAATTCAATAGAAATGATATAAAGAGTTTAAACCAGACGTGAGCAACCGTTTCAGGTCTGCGAGTGAAATTCAGGAAAGTCTGGCTGTGAAGGCTAAATACCAGGTGGTTCATATATCAGATGTGCTATTTCTTAGTCCCATGATAAAAGGCATAGCTCTGAGATTTAAAGTAAAAGTTGTTGTCACCTTGTTGCTTTACATGTCAGAAATTATCTGCTGCTGAAAGACACTGTCTCCCCGAGTCTCTTTTCATTTCTTCTGAGCATGTGCTGCACCAAAGCATCACAGATTTTACATAATCATTTCCTTTTTATAGCTATTACTGCCATGGTTTATTTCTTTCACTGATAGCTTGTGATGTGATATTTTGTGAACTCCAAGACCAAAAACTATTGTAATTTTAAATCAGCTTGTGACAATTATTTAGAGAGTCCCGCAGGCATATTTTGGTCACACATGTTTGAAACAGAAGTGATGTGAAGATCTAAAACAGAGATTATGTGCATGAAGATGTAAAGCAAAAATTATGTGATCTAATGCAGAAATTATGTGAAGATCTAAAACATAAATTTTATGTGAAGATCTAATGCAGAAATTATATGAAGTTGATTCATATAGAATTTATATGAAGATCTAAAGCAGAATATCTAATGTGAAGATCTAATACAGAAATTATATGTAGATGATACAGAAATTATGTGAAGATCTGAAACAGAAATAATGAAGATAACAAGAAGGTCCAAGAAACAAAAAAGAGATTCATAAAGTGATAATACATGATTCTTGATTAGAAACTGGCCTTACAGCATGTGGGGCATTCCCATAAGTATTCCGCCCTCTGTCTCGATGGTGTTTCGAGACTAATGCCTCTGAAACAGATGTCAACATCGGGCACAACTGTGGCCCTTGTTACAGGTTTCTTTGTTGTTCCATCCACCTATGCCATGCCCATAACTAGTTCAAGCACAACGTCGGGCTGTTGGAACAACACCGTAACTGTTATCGAAGGTTACGACTACAGAGTTGTATAGATGACATGCCATGAAGCATCTATAAGAAGATAACCTCAATATAAAGGCATGTCATCTACTAAGGTTTTCTGTTGCATGGTTGGTTTGTCTAATATGCATGGGATAATATAAGAGTTATGCATGGGTGGTTTGTCTAATATGTATGGGATAATACAAGAGTTATGCATGGGTGGTTTGTCTAATATGTATGGGATAATACAAGAGTTATGAACCAACATAATTTCACTCTGGGCAATTCTATATTTATTTAGTCTTCCTAGAAAATGCTGAAGGGTATGCATGCTAATGTAGCTCACTAATTCAATACACTCCCCACTACTTATTTCACATTTATTACCACATTCCCTTAATCTCAGCTTTCGCTGGAGCCCAAAAGGGGAGCAAAAATTAATGATGCTGTTATCTCTCAAGCATAAGAGGTGACTGGGAGGTTTTAAGGTGGAGCTGGCTGTCCTGTTCGATATAGTATCAAAGTGACCCAGAAGCCTTGCTGAAGTCGGATGTGTCAGGATGAAAGTCATAGATATTACAGCTAAGCTGTAAACCATGAAACAACACATTTTGTTCTCTGAACTACATCCTGCTGATCTACAGGAGTTTGAGAGTTAACAAAGAAGAAGATATGCTCATCTTAAACCCCAAGCATGACAAGACCAACAAGTACAACCTACCGATGTGAGAGTAAATGGATGCCATTCAAGATGTGATGCACCAGGACATTGTATCAAGATATACTGTCCAGGAGCTGCATGGAAGCCTTTCTTCTGCATCTGCAGCTCAAACACTCTAGATGGATGCCCAACAACCTGAAACAAATCTGCTGCCAATAATTATGTATGTATGAAAATAGTTAAAATAAAAAGTTACCTATAGCTTGCTTTTTTTCTTTTGTTCGCTACTTGATGTCTTACCATGCACTTGCAGTTTTTATAAAATGCTCTCATACTTTCTAACAATACATTTCTAAAGTTTCCCATAGTACGTCTCTGTTGATTCTATCAGATGTTTTCTCCTGATCTGTAAATATTGCGTTTAGTTCTTTGTTGTATTCTATTGCTCTCTCACTCATTTGTCTCAGCGTGAACAAGGCGTCAATGCAACTAACCTCTCTTCTGAAGCCAAATTGAGAGGGGCTTAATTGTGGTTCAGCGATGTATCTTGCATTTGTTCTATTATCTTTGAAAAGATTTTCCCGATGTGGCTTAATAGTGAGAAGCCTTGGTATGTTTTGCATTCTCTTTTGTTGCCCTTATTTTTCCACAATGGCACGATTACTGACTTGTGCCAGCCCTCTTGGAATTTCCCTTCTCTCCATGCTATTATGAACATTCTTTGCAGCCATTTTACCCCAATATCGTTACATGCATTAATGGCTTCATTGGGTATGCCATCTGTTACAGGCGATTTCTTATTTGGGCTGTTCTTGATAGCCATTTCTATTTCTTGGCTTAGCATCTCTGGCTCTGCAGTGTCTTGGTCTTTTCTCTTATAAGTATGTTGCATCAGAATATTGCCATTATACAGTTCTTGGAAATATTCATTCTGCCTATTCTTCCTATTGTTTCCATTAAGTAGAGGTATTCCATTTCTTCTGTTTTTTATTGCTGATACATTTGAAGAAATCTCTCTGATTATTATTACATAGGCCTGTTAGGTGTTCTCCATATTTGCGCCAGGAATTCTCTTTGGCTTCTTTGACTATTCTTTTTCATATTTCATCTAGCTAGTCTGTACTGCACATAATCATTTTGGTTTTTGGATTTCAACCAAGTTCTAAAATATTGTTTCTTTATTTTTGTAGTTTTTTGTAACTCTTCATTCCACCATGCTGTTTGCTGGTCTCCCTTTGTGTGTTTTCGTACTCCGCATATTATTTGTAGATTATTTATCATGTGAGTTTTAACTCCCATTCTACCTTTATGCCCTCACTTTTGTTTGGTAGGGTAGTAAAAGCCTTGGCCATTTCTTTGTATAGCATATCTCTTGTGATTTCATTGTCTAGCTTTATAAAGTTAGTCTTTGTTTTTTGTTCACTGATGATCTTACTTTTTGTTTCCGTTTTTCAGTTATTACAACTGGTCGGTGATCAGTATCTATGTTTATATTTGGCATAACCCTTGCGTCTGTGATGTTTATCTTCTGCCTATGTCTTATCAGTATGTAGTCAATCTGGGACGTTATTGACAGATTGTCCATTTGTACCATGTTGTTATATGTACTATGGTTGTCTGTGTTTGTAGCATATATTTATTATTAATAGTTCATGTTCTAAGCATAAATTAATGAGTTCCTCTCCGTTGCCGTTACGAACGTTTGTTGTGTCCTTGAAGTTTCCCAAATAATGTGTTTTTTCCCTCTCAATTTTGCCATTGAAATCTCCCTTAACAAATAAGTCATTTTTATTATTTATTTTGTTCAGAACATTAAACAGTTTTTCAAAGAACTTGCTTCTTTCTTATTTGTTGTTAGCATCATTTCATGGAGCAGAAACTTGTATTATGGTGATTGTTTTGTCTCTTTCTGTTAACTGTATTCTTACTATCCTATCTGACATGTACTCAACGTCTGATATTAATTTTGCCTTGTTTTAATGTAACAAAAAACTGATTCCATCTTTTGCTCTTTCATTTGCACTGACCCCACTTGATATTAAAACATAATTATTAAACACCTCCTTTATTTTGTTTCCTTTTTTCCTGATATCTGCCAACCCAAAAATTCCTATTTCTATTAGATGGTATCACAGACACATTTGAGACAAAAATTGGCATTTTCTCACCCTTGCTTTTCAATATAACATAGATAGAATAATAAAAGAGGCAAAAAGGTGCTTAGGGAAACACCACCAACTTAGAACAAGATAACTCAGAGCAAGTAAACAATGAACTAAATGAAATGCTTTTCACAGATAACCAGAGCCTCATATACGAAAATGAAGAACTACAAATTCTTATTAACTCACTATCTGCAACATGTAGAAAATGCAACATGAAGATCAATACACAAAAGATGGAAACCATAAAAATATGCAGAACACTGAGCCAATTAAACATACAGATAGACAACATCGGAGTAAAACAAGTGTAAGAGTTCAAATATCTCTGTATTTTCACAGAGAATGGAAGCCTTGATAGAGATGAGATGTCAAAAGGCAAATGTAGTAACAAACCTCCTATCACCACTGCTTCTTCATTCCAGGATCAAGATGGAGGTTAAAAGAAAAATGATTTACAACATATTCCTACCAACACTGTTATCCACCTGGGGAAAGACAATAGACTTGATGTCTACACTGTGAGACAAGTCTTTTGAATGAATTCCACCATTGTCTGGAGCTCTTCTTTGGTTCCATATGCATTTGTTGCCGGGTTGCCCTGTTGGGCCATTATGCCTCAATTATTCATACTTGAGACAGTTCAGATACAGATATGAATATGTTTAGAGGTTTGTTCTTCTGTTCTACAAGTATATAGTGGCGTGGGCACACAGTTGTATGTTCAGTCTTTTGTGCCCTGGCATCACGCAAAGTATGGTGACCTGTTCCTTTTGATTTAGGCAGTCACAAGCATCCCTTGTCATGCTATGTTCTGATGGCTTTTATAGCTCTCTGATTTTCTTGATATGAGACTTCATTGTCTTCCTGCATGCGCCTCCCCCCCCCCTCCTTTTTTGGTCAATTCGTCTGCCCAATTTTTAATACAGATGGAGTTAAAATATTAATAAACCAATATGAAACACATATGGCTAAAACAATATACTTCTTCTTCTTCTCGTTCAGAGTTTGACATGTCTACACAGCAAGTCCTGTTTTCTTAATAAATGCTGCTGTATTTGAAAGCTCCTCTATATACCAATAACACTACCCAGTGTTACCATTGCCCTGCGCTTCTTATGTGCACAGATAAGACAGAAGTTTGTTTAACTACAACAGTGTACATGTAAATATCTCTTTAGGTGGTACCTTAGGTATGCAGTCCCATTATATATGTAATGTCTACTCCATAGAGTGTTAAATTATTAACACTGCCTTTCCAACAAGGTAAGAGCTTAGCTTAGATAAGAGCTGTAGCCCCGAATTTTGGTAATTTGATTTGATCACTCTGGTGATTTGATTTAATTACACTGGTGATTTGATTTGTCAAACATTCTGTAAAATATCTTCACTACAAATTCACCATAAATTATCTGAACAAAAAATTAAGCCAATGTTTTTTCTATATTGAGATCCCAATACTATACACTATGTAAGACACAGTTCATTAAATATCTAACTTGAAAGGTTTATAAATTTTCAATTACAGCTTATTCACAATTCAAAATCACATTTCATACATAAAATAAGCAGCAAATGAATGCTGAACACAAACCAAAAAAATAAAGTGAATTACTGCTAAAGTCAAAAGTGTTATTGACCCAAATAAAACCAGAATGCATATTCATTCTCTGCACTTATATTCTGATGGAAATCTTGTATGTCCAATATCCTGCTGCAAGAGATTAACCTTTAGGGCTCTGAATTAAAAATTAAGAAACATCCCCTTGGGCCTGAATTCTTTTTTGGAAAATTTGCGTTATTGATGGTGGGTGTTTTGAAAACGTGATAACTTTTTTGTTTTAAAAGATATCAAAATAATTTTTGCATATCTAAATAAAGGAGTGAATAGTGAATATAGTCATGTTTTTGTTGTTGTTTTATGTATGATATGACAGTTGTGAAGTTGAAAATTCGGGGGAAAAATCGCAAAACGCTATTTTCAAATCGCACATATAACTTCTTGACGACCCTAATACTTGAGCAATGCATGGAATCATTGATAAAATCCTCATAAATACCTATACTTATTGTATATATATTGTTTTATATCAAAACTAATATAATATGAACTAAAAAAACGTGAAGAAATCGCATATAAGGTCCGTCCGGTAAACACTAGGTCTATCCCGATACGCAGCGTAATTATTGTCTAAGCACACACGTGGCACCCCTGATACATATTATTTTTGTGTTTTTGAACGACTACACAAACATTCTTATCAAATAACAACATATTAAACACAAAAAACAACAATTAAAACATGTAATGTATAAGAAATCGCATATAACGTCCGTCCGGTAAACATTAGGTCTAGCCCGACACGCAGCGTAATTATTGTCTAAGCACACACGTGGCACCCCTGATACATATTATTTTTGTGTTTTTGAACAACTACACAAACATTCTTATCAAATAACAACATATTAAACATAAAAACAACAATTAAAACATGTATTCACGATCACTTAGCCATGCCACACGGTACTCAATTTGATAGTAAAATATGGCTAAAAAAAGGCCAGCTAAAAAATGTTCCAGAAATTCGTTGACAAAACCAGTCGGTTTTCTCTCTTCTTGCAGTCGTAATGAGTAAAGGAATTTAAACTGCGATGTATTCCTAGCTTCGTTTGGCGTGTTTTATATGTCACGGGATCATTACTGTGTGAAGTTCCGTACTCGGGAATCGGGCAATATCCTATGTAGCGGGATTGCGCCTGCAGGCACAATGGAGCTGTGCTCATAGGCGCATTATTGCGACCGCAGAGTCGTAAAGGTTAAGAATGAACACTCAAAAATTTAAGAAAATAATAAAAGTGCCAGTACACTGAAATGATACAAATGTTCACCAAATCAAAATTGTAAACTGTACTTACTTTAGAAATAACAACCCTCTGCAGCCCACTTACAAGTCTTGCTATTCGTTCAATACAATAGATTATGGCAGGGACTAGAAGCCAGATCCAGCTCTGATGAACATAGAAATAATTCATTTCAATTAATATTGCATATTTGTCAATATCAGATATGAAACACATTTCAGAAGTCAATAAAATACCAAGCAATAACAAGTGATAACAGTGGGGATAATTAATACAATATTACCTTTAGTTAAAATCTAATAAATAAGTACAAATAATAAATGTTAATGAAAAAATAAAAGAACACAGATGTTTTCTATGGTACTGGCAATGAGCCTTTGTCAATAGACATTAAAACTAAAAATTCTAGTAAAATAAATATAAGGTAACTATGTGAAATGTAATTATATGTAGTTTCATTTCCACATATAATTATGTTTTTATGTACTTCCTGTCCTTCCCCTCATCTTATTTCCATATTTCTGTTTGATACGTTTGTGTCTTCTGATAATTTCCATTTGTTGTCTTTTGGTGTTATGTGCTCATCTTGATAAAGACCTTTTGGTTGAAACGTTGAATATGTTTTGTGTATTGTAACTTGTATATCTTCTTATGTGCACATCATTACCCATTAGCTTCATTGATAGTCCGTCTTGTCTGAGTGAAATAATTATTTTAAAAACCTGTGTTTTACGTAAGTACAATAGTAAAATAAACAGTATTTAAATTTTACTTGAAGTTTTATGTGTAGCATAGGATCTACACATTTTGTGATGTTTTTGTTTTACTATATATAAACAATACTTCTACAAACCGTTGGAGCAGAGCCCTCGAACTCTGGTACTGCACACTGAGAGTTGCTCCTGCCCCATTGTTTGGGATCTTCAGCACATTTGGGGAGTGGATGTGCAAACAAATTGATTTGATGATGAACAATCATTCTGAAATATGTTGAACATTAACCAATAATTGGTGAAACTACAGTAAAACTGTATAGCAAAGTCATTAAAAACACACAGTATTGTAGTTTTAAAGATACCAATAAAAAATACAAAATTGATGTTTTCATCAAAAGGGCTTTGTAAATATAATAATACAAGGATTTTTATTTGAAAATAAATGTATTATTGTCTTTTTGTGTGTGATTCCACCATATTATTTCATATTACCTCTTTTTTCAATGTAATATCAATGCATTCACCAGTTCAACTGCTAGGATGCTATATTGAGCCAATTCTTCTTTACCGAAGTGAACTATAGACAGTAAACAAAAGTGCCCAAGATAAGTTTGAGGCAACTGAGATGTGGTTTTTAAGAAGAATTATAAAAATTCCATGGACACCCATGAAAACAAATGTAGAAGTTCTCATAGATGCTGGAGTAAAATAACAAATTATAGCACAAATTTGAAACAGACTATCAAGGTCTTTAGGGCATTTGATGAGAAAAATAAAATTGAACATTTAGGTGACCACCAGAAGGATCAAGGGGAGAAGAGACAGAGCAAGACAAAGAGAGAAATTTCTGGATGGGTTGTCACTGTGGCACAAAAAGAAGTCACCAACTGAACTTATTAACAACACAAGAGACAGAGAGTTGTGGAGAAACATGACTGACTACGACACTCAGCATGGCACTTGATTGATTGACCTCTTTTTGTTTGCCTCTTATGCCCCATTATAAGGTAAACTTTCTTCTAATTGTTTCTCCTTCACAAGCAAAACTGAGCATGGCATAAAAAAGGAAGTCCATTAGGTTAGATGTTTGTAAGTTCATAGATGATCGAGAATTGCAATATATGACCAATTGATGACCTAGGAAAAGCCTGCTTGAGTGTAAAGAGAAATTAATAAAGTTTTGAGTCGTAAATGCTACTGTCTTTTCTGTATACTTTTTGTTTCTTTTGAGTTGTCTGCAGTGTTTTACTCTAATCATAAATGTTTGTTTGTTTGTTTGTTTTGCGTTCGCTCCATTGTAACCATCACGGATATCCGTGCGATTTCCGCCGGGAGCGTGATTACGTTGTGCCACCGTTATGCGCCTTGTAGGCCTAGCACATCTGATTTCGGCATGCCTTGACAATTCGGGTGGGCTACCCTTAGCCTGTGACAGCCTCTATATCTGTCTCCAGGCACGCGTAGTGGCGACTCTTCGCCCAGACGATTTTTGCTCTCGTCTGACTCGCACGAGGTGTTCCACTGTCTATGAACTTGCCTCGTGTAATTGGGCGTGCTGTGCCTGTGCCCATTGGGTACTGAACCGTTTCTCATCCGTGAGCCTGGTTCCTTAGGGGAAGAACTCAACAGAGGAGTTGGACCCTGGCTCTTTCGCCCTCTTAGCCGAGGTGTCATTCACCGACATCGTGTACCTCTTGTCCAAGTTCGAGTCTCACACCACGCGTTTGAGAGCAAGGCGTTCTCGAGCTGAGCGTCCTTGTCCCAATAGCGCCTGAGCCCATCAGGTACTGAACCCTTTCTCTCTTCAAGTGTATTTCCGGTGTAGGAAAACCTGACAGTAGAGTTGGGCCAGGACTAAATCGTTGTCCCTTTCTTGCCTAAGCCCATCGGGTACAGAACCCTTTCTCTTCGTGAGCATATTTCCGGTTTAGGAAGGCTCGACATTAGAGTTGGATTAGGTCTTCTTGCTTTACCAAACACCAATGAATGGGGCTGGGTCTCTGCCTGTAAGGAACACAGGTAACTAGAAGCTCGTCTTGAGCTGACGGAGCTTGTAGTTCCCCTTTCCTAGGGACTTTTCACTTTCTATTTGCAGTTCACGCTGCCCTCAAGTGCTGTTCTGCCCTTTCATTGTTTCATTGTACTCGGTATGAAATCTATTTGTCTCTCGCCATGCATCTACCTTTACGTGCATTTTACATTGGCTGCCCCTCCAATGTTCGGACTGGACTGACTAGCTTCACTGTATGTCGACAGTGTTGCTATATGTGGTGATGCTGGTGGTGTCGGAGATATTGTCTGTCTCTTATGCAGTCAAATCTCTTTCCATCTGCTACCTCCACATTCTCGGACACGATCCCCAAATTATTTGGCCAGAATCAGCTCGAGCTGCTGTATTTCTGTTTCCAGGGTGCACCGCATGGAGGTACATTTGGGATCTTGGTTATCTGCTAACCCTGGGTCCGCCTAGAGCAATGCGTTCACTTTGCACCCCATGGGGAATAATCATAAATGAAACTAGGAAGATCATGTCAGGAACAAGTTGTGTTTGTAGCAGGCTATAGCCTAAGTACTGGTGAAGATAACTGATATCAAGCATGTCCAAAGGAATTGAGTTATTCTGTGTTGGCCATCTATTGTCTTAAGACTAACTTAACACTAACACATTAAAATACAGCCTCAACATTTTATGTTTTAAGTTCACTAATAACTGCAATATTTAAATAATTGAGCTTCTGAACCAAAACATATATTTATTTCTCACATATTTTTCTACTAGAATGTTCTAAGATGAAATTTAGCAGCCACATTTTTTATTATATGAACATTCATTCACAACAAAATGTTCTAACATTCATGTTCTAGCTATCTATCTATTTTTTTCTCTGCCTTTTCTGTTAGGCATCACAGGATTTGAATGACAATTGGTTTTTTGATATGGCACATTTGATCATTTGATATGCAGTAATAATGTGACATCTCAAAACATTTGTAAAACCTTCCATCCACCTTTTTCTTGGTCTTCCTCTGTCTCTTACTGTTTCTATTCTCATGATGTATGTTCTTGTTGTTGATTAAATGGGGTAATTCTCAAACATAGTGTCTGAACTATTTCAGTCTCTGTTTTTCCATATATTTGACCATAGATATTGTTCCAACAATTCTTGCACTCTCTTTATTCTTCACATGAAGAGGAAAAAAAACACTCAATGGCTAAATCAATTTTAAGTATGATTTTATGACTGAAATTTCATTGAGATTTTAGTTTTCTTATTTACAGAACTACAGGAATGAGATATATAAAAATGAATGTTCTTTTAAAGTACATTAACTCATCTCCAGCAGGCTGCTACTCTCGATTCCTTTGGACATGCTTAATATAAGTTAACTTCAATAGTACTTAGGCTATGGGAGAGAAAGCCAGTTAAACAGATTTCTTCTGTCAGTAAGACACTAGAACAACCAGTTACACAGACATCTTCTGCCAGTAAGCCGCTAAAACAGCCAGTTACACAGACATCTTCTGCCAGTAAGCCGCTAAAACAGCCAGTTAAACAGACATCTTCTGTCAGTAAGCCACTAAAACCTCCATTTTATAGTTACTTCTAAATAAATTATGACTGGACAGGAATACTCATATGGAGATAAAGATTTATAAAAAAAAATAATATAAAACTTTAACACATCATAATAGAGTTATAGGTGGTAGAAGAGGAACATAGTTAAGGGTGGTAGAACAAGAAGAGATATACCTAGTTACGGGTGGTAGAACAAGAAGAGATATACCTAGTTAAGGGTGGTAGAACAAGAGGAGATATACCTAGTTAAAGGTGGTAGAACAAGAGGAGATATACCTACCATAGTTAAGGGTGGTAGAACAAGAGGAGATATACCTAGTTAAGGGTGGTAGAACAAGAGGAGATATACCTAGTTAAGGGTGGTAGAACAAGAGGAGATATACCTACCATAGTTAAGGGTGGTAGAACAAGAGGAGATATACCTAGTTAAAGGTGGTAGAACAAGAGGAGATATACCTACCATAGTTAAGGGTGGTAGAACAAGAGGAGATATACCTAGTTAAGGGTGGTAGAACAAGAGGAGATATACCTAGTTAAGGGTGGTAGAACAAGAGGAGATATACCTAGTTAAAGGTGGTAGAACAAGAGGAGATATACCTACCATAGTTAAGGGTGGTAGAACAAGAGGAGATATACCTAGTTAAGGGTGGTAGAACAAGAGGAGATATACCTAGTTAAGGGTGGTAGAACAAGAGGAGATATACCTACCATAGTTAAGGGTGGTAGAACAAAAGGAGATATACCTAGTTAAGGGTGGTAGAACAAGAGGAGATATACCTAGTTAAGGGTGGTAGAACAAGAGGAGATATACCTAGTTAAGGGTGGTAGGACAAGAGGAGATATACCTAGTTAAGGGTGGTAGAACAAGAGGAGATATACCTAGTTAAGGGTGGTAGAACAAGAGGAGATATACCTAGTTAAGGGTGGTAGAACAAGAGGAGATATACCTAGTTAAGGGTGGTAGAACAAGAGGAGATATACCTAGTTAAGGGTGGTAGAACAAGAAGAGATATACCTAGTTAAGGGTGGTAGAACAAGAAGAGATATACCTAGTTAAGGGTGGTAGAACAAGAAGAGATATACCTAGTTAAGGGTGGTAGAACAAGAAGAGATATACCTAGTTAAGGGTGGTAGAACAAGAGGAGATATACCTAGTTAAGGGTGGTAGAACAAGAGGAGATATACCTAGTTAAGGGTGGTAGAACAAGAGGAGATATACCTAGTTAAGGGTGGTAGAACAAGAGGAGATATACCTAGTTACGGATTGTAGGAGATATATCTAGTTAAGATTAGACATGATTAAAATTGTCCATACTCAAATAAAGAACTGAGAACAGAGAGGCATAGTGGGATTTTTGTGTTGTGGTTCCAGAGTGGCACCCCTTGACCCTGAAGGGTTTAATGATAATGTTTATGAATAAAATTTTGAGAAATTCAGTAAAATACTAATTTCATAACAAAACAATTCATGACATTATTTCAGATTTTCTGTGAGACAAAGTTTGTGTCTCAATCTGAGATTAATTGAAGCAATCATGTTAAACAATTTTGTAGTGTATGATCATTTGAATTTTTATGCAAGATACATCATTATTGTATTTGTGGCCAAAATACACTTGTTCTTGATTAGGAACAAGAATCACAGCACTGGGGACATTCGCATATATGCTCTGCTTGCTGTTCCATCAGCCATCTAAAAGTGTATAAGCTCAGTATCCCATTCAGTTGCTAATTACGCATTCTTCTGATCTTTCTGGTGCAGGAGCACTTTCTCCCATCGCCCAAAATACACCTGTATATAGTTAACTAGTTAGTTAGCTAGTTGACAGATCATCCAACTTCACATCAAATATTGGTCCATAAGTATTCAAATCTCATCCTCAAGTAATTCCTCAGTGTGAAGGACTGACCATCCCCACTCTGTGTTGGTTTACTAGTCTCTTCTGACTACCAGCACAACACTCATTAACCACACTAACTTGACATGCTGTTCAAGCAGTCTCTTCAGGTCACATTAGTTACATCTGTCAATCATCCATCTCCTTACAAAATAGGAAACTTAGAACATCAGCTCAGTTCTTTGCCTGTCCAGTCTCTACAGGCAAAGACAGAACATTACACCAGCTCAGTTCTTTGCCTGTCCAGTCTCTACAGGCAAAGACAGAACACTACACCACTGCATTCATTTCTTGAAATCTTTCTCTACCAGTGTCCATTTAGATCTTTCCTTAAGTTTCTCATTGGTGGATAAGTTATTACACAACTATATAACTTACAAATATAAAACTCCACTTACTGGGCACCATGAACAACAAATGCAATAAAGAAAATAATAAAAAGATGATGAGTGAACCAGAACACCTCAAAATATGAACGCCTGAAATAAAAATTCAACAAGAATCAACTTGAAATAATCCAAGTAAAATGTTCTACAAATAATTTTACCAATGAAAGTTAATAAGTTAAGAGCATTTAATAATCAGTTATTATTTACGATGTCTTTTTTCAAATATAAATAAGTATGTTTTGAAATGCCATTGAAATGTCATTATGTACAAACCGAAAAGAATTAACAATAAAACAAGCTGGTTCATAACTACCAGTTTCCATCAAAAAGTCAAACCATATATATTACTTTTAAAATTTAGACTGAAATTGAGATCTTTAAATCCTCACTTTGGTTCATCATCATCAAGTGCTATCTCCGCAACGAAGGTTGGCTGCAACAGACCTCCAACATCCTCTGTTTCTTGTTTTGGTGGTGCACTCTGCTAGACTATAACCTGTCCATCTTATGATGTTACTCTCCCACGTGAATCTCTACCTACCTCTTACCCTCCTCCCTTCAACTTTACCCTCAAGTAATTACTTCAACAAATCGCACATTTCTTTTAATGTGTCCAAATATTTTATTTGCTTGATCTTTATTTTCTTTAATAATTCTTTCTTCATATTAAGTGTTGTTTGAACCTCTGTGTTTGTTTTCATCTCTTTCCATGATGTTCTCTCTATTATTCTATATATCCACAGCTCAAAGGCATTTATTCTGTCTTCTAATTGTTTGTTATTGTCCATGTTTCTGAGCCCTACATTAATATGGTTAATATTAAAATATTGTTAAAATTTTAAAACAAATGTGGGATTCTTGAAAAGAGTAGAAATTTTATGTGTGTTTCTTTTTTAAATTAAATCATCATCAAGTGCCGTCTTCACAATGAAGGTTGGCTGCAATGAACCTCCAACATCCCCTGTCTCTTGCTTTGTTGGTGCACTTTGCTACGCTGTAACCTCTCCATCTCGTAATGCTTCTCTCCCACTTGTATCTCTGCCTACATCTTACTCAATTCCCCTAAACTTTACCCTCAAGTATGGTCTTCAACATTATGTCATGTCTTTTAATATTTCCAAAATATTTTATTTGTTTGATCTTTATTTCCTTGAGTAGTCCTTAAATGTCATGTTCTACCAAGAATGTTGTCTTCTTTATGGATACTCTGAACAATTTATGAATCTGGACAAAGTGACATGCTGCAGTCAAGGACATGTTTATATAATCTGAAATATACTATGTCCATCATCATCTCCAAAAGACCTTTCTTCTGTTATCAGCAGCCATACCTTCCATAACCGGTTTCTCATTCAGAATTTATAGGCACAATATTTCAATAGTTTGCCATTGCTTTTTTCTGTATTTCTATCTATCTATGTGAAATGTATTTTACAGAATGTTGTCCTCGCTGTAATTCTGTACGCCTCCTCCATTCTCTGCAAGTCTTTTCCTGTGTTATATTTTAGAAGGTCTTTGATACCATTTGTCTATTTAGTCTTCATCTACCTTATGTTCCTTTTCCTAATAATCAATTATAAGTTCTCTTTTTAGCAAATTTTCCATCCATTTCTAAACCATTTTGTATTTTTTTGTATGTCCAATTTATGTTATCCTGCTTTTATTTTATTTTTGAGTAGCCAGTCGTCTTCTATGTTCAGGTCTTTCTGGATGTCTGCATTGGTTCTGTCCATGATATTATGAGGACCTTTCTAATATTTCATTTCAAATATCGATATTTTCTATTCCATTGCGGATGTCATTGCCTACTTCTAACAACCATATATTGTCACTAGAAAGATATAGCATAACTTTGTTTTTCTGTTTGCATCATTTTTCTGATGTTATCCTTGTCATAGATTTTTCATCTGTAATGTTTGATCTGTACATTTCTAGGACATATACAAATCAAAATTTATTGCAACTGTACTATAGAACACAAAAAACAATATCAACATCAAAAAACATTTCAAGAAAAACACTTCACGTAGCAAGAACTGACCTGATGATCTCTGTTGATGATGACAAAATTAACACAAGGCACAACGTGAGTATGATTCCAGTAATTCCTGCCACAGTTTTAAACAATTCCTTGGTGGGATCCTGTATATGATACATGATGATTAAAATATGTCACATTTGTGTGTCATGTGACGTATTCTTTCCATAATATAGTCTTCCTTATGAATTACCCAAAACTTGTCTTTGTCAAGTTACCCCGCTTCCCCTAGCAGTCCTGTCATCCTTACGGAAAACCTTGTAAAAAATACAGAAAGTTTTGGTTCTCATAATGAAAATCAAAGAAAAATGTGAAACATTATCGATACTATGTGATCTAATGTATTGTACAAGTATCGCCAGAACTATTTTCATCAGATAAATTCCAGTCCTGCTGGATTATCCTTCTGAAGTGATGCATACAAATTTGTCTTTGATTTTCATTGGTTACTTTGTGGTATGGCTTGTGTCGATAGACAATGAAATTCACTGCAAATGTCAAATGAATGACATTAAAAGGATGATTCCTAATTTAGCCCACAGAGACTTATATTGTGAAACTTCAGTTTACAACTGGCAAATGTAGCATGTGTCATTATTTCAGTAGGTTATTTCTGCATATTTCATTCTAATACATCAATAGAAACCTCCACGAGATTTTGTGAATTTCCATCTTCCAAAGCTATCAATATAGGAGCGCCGAACAAATAGTGAAACCATTTATTATTTCATTTTCGTTGACTTTTATTTCTGTAATCCATTGTTTGCAAGGTCTGCCCCTGACTTTGCATCCATTGTGTCTGTATGCTTTTTCAGGGACACTGTCTGATAGTAGTCTGGAAACATGTGAAAACCAATTAATCTCTTGTCTTCTGATGTAATCCAGAATATATATTAGCAATATATATTGGCAAAAAACTGCATCATTAAGGCATGAAAACAGCTACTCACTATACATAGAAAAAAGAACAAAACAAGGATGTATTTTATCACAGTCTATTTATCATCTACACAGAGAACATTTTTAAACATATAGAAGGAATGCCAGTACTCAAGATCAGTGGGAAAATAATAAACAATATGTGATATGAAGGTAACACTGTCCCTTTTGGCAGAAAAGTAACAGGATCTACACAGATTAATAGCTTGAGTTGATAAATCAAGTAAAGAATATGGACGATATAAGCATCCAAAAAACAGAAATCATGATAATCAGCAAAAACACAGAAAAGGTGATAATCATAAAAATAAATGGAGAGATACTACAAGATCATTACCAATATCTCAGACATAATCACAAAATAATGGTAGATGTGAAACAGAAGTTATAAGGAGAATAGTAATGGCTAAAAGTACTTTCAATCTCATGAGGAAAATATTGACACCTAAACACAAACAAACAAGATACAAATGAGAATAATAAAATGCTACAACTATTTTACATTGATATATGGCTCAGAAACATGGACAATGAACAAACAACTAGAAGACAGAATTGAAGCCTTTGAGATATAGATATATAGAAAAATAGGGAGAACTTCATGGAAAGAGAACAAAGAGGTTCTAACAACACTGTATGAAAAAAAAACCATTAAAAAAATAAGCATCAAACAAATAAAGTATTTGGACATATTAAAAAACATAACACCTTATTGAATATCTTAGTTGACAGTAGACCAGAGGTGAGCAAGAGGTAGGGAGAGATACAAGTGGCAGAGAGACATCACGAGATGGATAGGTTACAGTCTAGCTGAGTGCACCATCAAAGAAGAGACAGGGGATGCTGGAAGTCAGTTGCAGCCAACCTTCATTGTGAAGAAGGCACTTGATGATGATTATCATTGCAGTGAAGATGTTACGAAGATGGCACTGAATGATGAATGAATTAAATATTTCAGAACACTCTGGTACCTGGTGGTTGCAAGTTTTGTGAAGCTAGCATCGCCTCCAGGGAAAGGTTGCACTGTATTATCCTGGATGCTGTATTTTATGTATGCACAGGTAGGAGGGTGAGACAATTGGCAGAAATTACCTAGCATCTTACCATTGCTAAAGTTTGTGTTATTTTCCTTTTAGCAATATTTCGCGTGTACCTTCATTCTTAATACAGCATTCCACAGTATTATTACTGGTATAATTTTTTATACTCTGCATATACATTGATTTCTGACTTTGGATATTAAATATGGTCACATTTGTGATATTAAATATGGTCACATATTGGATATTAAATATGGTCACATTTTGGATGTTAAAGTTGCATTCTCAGCTTATGAAGGGATTAGTTTTTATTTAAAAGTATATGATAGTTTCAATATTGAGAATGCCTGGTGTTGACTGTCAACTCTGTAAACTAGAGATTTCAATGTGACAAGATTTGAGTCCCTATCTTTATGTTTGTTGATTTGTTTCACTATGCTAATTACTATTCCATGCTACATCTTTAATGTACATAGTAATAATAAAAACGTAAAAAAATAATTGGTAGCATATCCTATTCAGGATGTAATTATCAACCCAGCATTTTTTTGGGGCTGTTATGATTTTCTAGGCAATATAAATATGTTCAGTAGTATCCCATGGCTTTATGAATGGTCCAGATGAGCAATTTCTTGTGGCAGGATTTGAACCAGATACCTTGACCATGTCAGATGTGCTCTACATTATTTATCTAATTATATATCAATTAAAAAGTTTTCAAAGTATGCAAACCGTAAGTTTAATATGAAGTCTAGAACACTCACAGGATCCAATACTCGTATTGGGTTGATCCATGTTCCATTTGATGTTGTAGGTAGAAGACTGAGATAAGTGATGAGATTATCTCCCCTGGTTCTCTTTGCATCTGCCAGCCGTTCAAAGTTAAAACAGTGAGCACTAACATGGATGACTGAAAGATGAAACAAATGCAGCAGTCAAAATATGGTTGACAAAGAAGGATAAATATGTATCACTTCACTTATATTTGATAACTATCAGGCACAATTATTTTAAGACAATGGCAGAAGACATCCTAAGATTAAAATTCTAGGAATTTTTCACGCTTTAGCAACCATTAGGCATAGCATACAAATGAGAAACGGTACCAGTGCCACAAAACAACACATGTAAAATCATTAGTAATTATCTGAACTGACAGCACTACACTCCAGACATACCCATAAGAATTCAATTTCTTTAAACAGACGGTAAAGTGTATGGGTCCTGATAGATCCTCTAGTTTGTTGATTGTATATTTTCCTAGTCCTATCAGTCAATTATCCCCCTCTACTGTATCCCAGAGAAATTCCAAACTCATTCAATCTCTTCATAAGTCTCATCCACCGAGATGTCCTCATCCAATAGATGAATTGACAATGTTCTCATGTCTATTTTCGTCCATCCCCACACTTATGCATTAGTCTGTATAGATGCCAGTCTGTAAGCTTTCTCATTACCCTCAACTCCTGCATGACCTGAGCAAAATATCCCCATAATTCCTTGGAAGTGTGAAACCCCAATATACTCCATCCACTCACAGCATAAATGCACAAGACCTGCAATATCTAGCAACTGACAGACAGACATGGAGAACTATGACATCCGTCCTATGTGTCAAACCTGGCAAAAGAGGAACTGACTGACTGACTCACGACATAGCCATCCATATTGAATATTGCAAATCCTGAAATTAGAGTCTGACACAATATTACTTTTTCCAAAACTCATTTTAGGGTCTCCATAACTGCCTCTATTTCCATTCTAATTCTGGAGATTGCTGTACAATACGGACCACACTTTTTGGTAATGACTCTGCCTCTTAGAATGGCTTGTTCAATTATTTAATTTCTGAATGTGTAAAATCAATACATATACTTATAAAGTGAGAAAATGGTAATTATAATTACAAATCAAAACGGAATCACATGTTTAAAAAATCAGCTGAAGTTATGAACATTTCTTCTTGTTTGCAGTTTTACATGTCTACACAGCAAGTCTGACTTTCTTGATAAATGTTGATGTATTTGAACGCCCGCCAGTGCTCCCATACAGTTTTACATGTCTACACAGCAAGTCTGACTTTCTTGATAAATGTTGATGTATTTGAACGGCCACCAGTGCCCCCATACAGTTTTACATGTCTACACAGCAAGTCTGACTTTCTTGATAAATGTTGATGTATTTGAACGCCCGCCAGTGCTCCCATACAGTTTTACATGTCTACACAGCAAGTCTGACTTTCTTGATAAATGTTGATGTATTTGAACGGCCACCAGTGCTCCCATACAGTTTTACATGTCTACACAGCAAGTCTGACTTTCTTGATAAATGTTGATGTATTTGAACGCCCGCCAGTGCTCCCCATACAGTTTTACATGTCTACACAGAAAGTCTGGTTTTCTTTATAAATGCTGCTGTATTTGTAATCTCCCCAAGGCTCCCATACAGCTTTCTGTGGCTATCTATCTCAATCCAGTGCTCCTCCATCAAATGGTTTAATGTAACACAGTCTTGCAGGAAATGTTCCATTGTCTGTGCTGCCTGACCACAATATAGGTGATGGAACGAGTCTTAGTCTATTTAAGTGGCTCTTTAGTCTGTTGTGTCCTGTCCTGATGCAGAAGATGATAACTTTGTCTATATAGCGGTAGTTGTCTTTTGGGATGATGAATTTCCTAACAGCCTTTTAATATGATTCTCTTTTCCTGATAGGTGATTCCATGGTCTTTTTTATGGTGTGTTGCTCCATCTTTTGCTAGCATATCTGCCTTTTCATTTCCTGGTATGCCACAGTGGGATATGAACATTTGATGTGTTAAATTGTGACACAGAAAAATAAAATGGCTGAACATTTATGTTGACAACATGAATACCACAGAAAGGTTACATGATGATCAACATGTCCCAGAACAATCTCTATGTAGATATCTACACTTTAAGGCTAATCCATGTTTTATCTAAATAAATATGTACAAATTGGAAGGAATGACCATTAAGTATCTTGTCATTTACATGAATGATGAAAAATATATAAAGGATATATTTTGTTGAAAATATTACCTGTTTGTAAGCAGATCATGTAAGCAAAATACTTGTGATATGTTATGTTCCTATCAAGTTGTCGGCGCAGGAATCGAGGACAGCACTGAGTAACAAACAATAAGTAAGACTGCAGTAAAACTATATAACAATAATACTTATGCATAACACAAGGTAGTTCAGTTTGACAGTGGACACATAGACTATCTAACTATTGTGTACATGTGTGGAAAAGTAGATATAATAGCGCACAAGACAGACTAAATCAACATTTCAACCATAAGGTCTTTATAAGAAAATACAAGACAAAAAGTAAAAATAAAGGCAATATCACAAATGGACTAGATGGCAGACATTTAACCACAGGGACATCAAGTACTATTGACAAAAAAATAATAATATAATCACTACATTCACATATGACTATTATTATTATCTAAAAAAATCAGTGATTTCAACAAATTCAAATACAATACAAATCATCATAAACAATTATCAATAACATGACAAATCATGACACAAGTGTGTTGTCATGCCTGAATGGGGAGCAACACAATTTACCTTTTATGCATGTTGCAAGAGGTGACTAAGGAGAATATGGGGTGAAATTATGTCCCATCCCTATAGCGTCAAAGTTACACAATCCAGAAACCATGCTGAAGTTAGATTTGTCAGAACAAAAGTTTCAGATCAGTGAGCCATGACACAACATATTCCATTCTCTGGACTACATCCTGCTAATTTGCTGAAGTTTATTTAAACCTTTGTATAAAACTGTGAATAATGTTATTCGAGCATACACTTTACATATGTTTTATCAAAATTGGTATAGCAATAACTGTGTTCAAGATGAAGCACATATGGCAACTATTTTTTCAATAATTTAACAGCATAAGCAGTAATGTATCATTAGTTGATATTTATGTCAAAAATATCAAATGGCTTGAACATGGAATACTGTTAAAATTATGGTGCATTATAAAATTTATGTCTTGCAAAGTGGGCGGGGACCCGAAAAAGTTTGGGAACCTATGCTTTAAATTATGTGTATGTGTTTCAGTCTTCAAGCTGAAGAAATGCAATGATTACAAGTTTTGTGTATTATACTGTGCCCATCAACTCTTTTCACAACAAAAAAATTCATAAGATTAAGTCAATTAACTGTTGGTTCATTATGGGATAATGTGTCCCCACACATTCCAACTTAATATTAGGCTTGATTTCATACAGCTTCCGTGATGGAGAGATAAAAAAATATGCAGTGTCTGCTATGGATCATTTGATCTGCACGCAACGCAATGAGAGCCCCTCTCCCCCAAGGGTTTTCCAGGGGAGGGGAGGCCTCTAGGTGCATTGGGTGCAGATCAATAGATGCTGAGTTGTATGCACCTTTAGCGAAAGTTTGTTTCATTAAATAATGTATGGTTTGTTTCGTTAAAAGCATGGACACATTATCCCGCAAAGTACTGACTGTTTTCCAGCCATGTACCAACATGAATTGAAACACTCTGTTTATAGTGTATAGCAATAGCATCTCTATTTATCAATGTGTAAGAATTTATACCATATGATTGTTATTTGAACATACTGCATTCTGGAAAAAATCTAGCACATTTGTTCTTAGTTTGAACATGCTCTAGGAATTTGCTGTAATTTATATCTATCAACTTTGTCAATTAGACCATTCACATAACTGTGTTTACGATTCCTGTAGTAGAAGTAACACAACACACAGTGACACATATGATTTAGCTCATTCAAGTCATTTATAGAAACCCTGTTAGAACATTTTATTGTTTCGAAATTATTTTTGTCTCAATAGTACCTATATTCCTATTTATACTTAATTCTTGATTGCTGTCAGAAGACTCTCTTACAACTTCTGAATCAGAGAACTCTTACAACATCTGAATTAGAGAACTCTTACAACATCTGAATCAGAGAACTCTTACAACATCTGAATCAGAGAACTCTTACAACTTCTGAATAAGAGAACTCTTACAACATCTGAATCAGAGAACTCTTACAACATCTGAATCAGAGAACTCTTACAACATCTGAATCAGAGAACTCTTACAACATCTGAATCAGAGAACTCTTACAACATCTGAATCAGAGAACTCTTACAACATCTGAATCAGAGAACTCTTACAACATCTGAATCAGAGAACTCTTACAACATCTGAATCAGAGAACTCTTACAACATCTGAATCAGAGAACTCTTACAACATCTGAATCAGAGAACTCTTACAACATCTGAATCAGAGAACTCTTACAACATCTGAATCAGAGAACTCTTACAACATCTGAATCAGAGAACTCTTACAACATCTGAATCAGAGAACTCTTACAACATCTGAATCAGAGAACTCTTACAACATCTGAATCATGTGTTATAAAATATCTATCCTAATTCATCTTAACAATCTTTTGATTTATATCTTCCAATTTATTATGGCAACTTCCAGTACAATTATTTTGTATTTCTACTCAAAATAAATCCTAAAGTAACATCCAGAAAACAAAAATCGATGATAATCAGCAAAATCAAAGCGAAATAAATGCTAAACATAAAAAATATATGGCACTATCCTGCTGCAAGTAGATCACTTCTTGTATCTTGGACACATAGTTACAAATGATGGTATATGTGAAACACAAGTTAAAAGGATAATAGCTGTCAATTAGTACGGATAAAAGGTCATCTGTTGTTACATTTCCTAAATAGTAATTATTACTATTGCTGGAATTTTTTTATCTCACATGCTCATATTGCGGGGGGGATTTTACAAAAATTAATTCTAGGGTTTTTTTGGGGGGTTTGTATATTTTTGGTGCTACAACATGCATTTTTATTGAAATGAACACTAGCATTGTGCACTACAAAGACTAGATACAGAAGATGTTGGAGGTAGGTACATTGCAGCAAACTTTTTATGCGGAGATGGCACCTGATGATGATGAACTACTAAAATATATATGTACCACAAATTTTGTATACTGATGACATTACTAAAGGTTAGTACAGTAAAATTCAATAAAACCTGAGTATATTCTCTACACAATACAGAATATTTGTACAAGTAGACAGACTATGCAGACTATACACATTTTATTATATAAAGTATAGTCATGTTATTTTTTATATCATTTTATGTGTCCCTAAATAATATGTAATAATAACATGTCCATGCATACACTTACTCCACATGAACCTCTAATGTAACTGATAACTTTGCGGCAGACAGGAAGCAGACAAAGCATGAAATTGAAGTTCAAACATGCAGCACTTGCTCTGGCCCAGGATAGGGAATGCTACAGATAAATCAACATAATTTGTATTAATGATTTTGTAATTGTGAAGCACAGACAGTATGTCGATATCAATATATTTCACATTTATAACTACCATAAACATAATCTTGCACCACAAATCTGAATAATTTTTATATACTGCTAATGTAAGAAACAGGAACTCCCTAAAATATATCAAATAATACTACAAACCCTGTCGAAGACGGATGTGTTGGGCCATTGGCACAAATAAAACGGCGACACAACGCATTTCTATTCTCTGGACTACATCCTTCTGTAAATCTAATAGGATCATAGTCCTGATACAAGAGAAATGGGAGTTTGAGAATGAACGCTGAAGAAGAAGAAACTGCAAATTAAAATTAATTTATTAAAAATAGCAAACATAATTTTGTTTTTTACTTACTCCAACAAGAACACGCAAATAAAAATATTCATCTGCATCTCTGTAATTGATGAATGTCACAGCAAAGATAATAGCATTAATAATCAGCCAGATACCCTAAAACACAGGAACAGATTTATTAAAAGCACATGCATTCATTACAAATCATAAATACATTCAATAGATTACAAACCTAATGAAATGAATGAATGAACAACTTGTAGAACACTGTAAATTGTAGAGCAATAAATTAACAAGTGTATTTTAAAATAAACAACAATCATATATGAATATCGCACAGGCCTTAATTTACAAAATGAATATGTAGGAAATAAAGCACAACTAATCTATAATTAAAACGAAAAAGATAAAAGAAAACCAGTAAGGGCTAAAGCAACCCTAAAAAACACCATACTTAAACAAGGGGAAATAATAGGCAGAAAGACTATATAAGAACTAAAATTGCAGGCAGCGGATCATAACACATGGAGAATAAAAACCTCTGCCACCTGCGAAATGAAAGGAACAAACTAACTAATATATAATTATAAAGAGGGTGATAAAGTAAGTGTAGCTAATATATAATTATATTCTGCATTTGTTCTGAAACTCCTGCAAATTAGCAGAATGTAGTCCGAAGAACGAAATGCATTCTGTCATCATTTACAGCTTTGCTGATATATATGTGCCTTTTTCCTGTCCCATCTGACTTCAACATGACTTCTGGACCACTTTGACCCTCTATGGGATGATGACAGCCAACTCCACCCCAAACTTCCTTAATCACATTACATGCTCATGGCAGGTAAGTGTTGTTATTATTTGCTCTCCTTTTGGGCTACGCAGTACATGGGTGGTTCTTTATTTGTTCTCAAACACCTACTGATTAGCAGGATTTAGTACAGAGAATGCAATGTTGTGTCATAGTTTACAGTTTGACTGCAATATCTGTGACTTTCAGCATGACACATTCAGTTTCAGCATTGCTTTTGATTACTTGAGATGCTACTGACAATATATGAGTGAGCAAGACTCAATGAGACTTCGTATGTATGTAGTGGTGAAATGTAGACACAAAATTGTAGAAATACCACTGTTACAATATTTGGTTTTTCCTGTTTCATTTATCAGTGCATTATTTTTCAGCTGATCCTTGTTTATCTTAGTGTAGCTAGATAGGATGATGATAAATTAATTACTTTAGCTGGGAGTAGGTAGTTCTTGACAGCAAACAGCCTTTCTGAGAAAATAATAGGTATTCCTCATTGAATAAGAGAGGTGATACCCAGCTCCTATAAAGCTTCTTGTATAATAAAAATAATAATATGAAAACATAACACAGAATAATGATTAATTTAGAACCAAAAATGTACTGAAATCATTAATATGAAATGAGACTATCATTTCAATGCTATTTGAGGAACCTCCAATGTTTAACTGAAACATCCTGTTCTTTATGAATCACACAGGTGAAAAGTTACATAGATAAATTTTGGAGGTGGGAGGAGATTGGTAAAATATTAGAAGAAAATATGTTGACAAAGGTGAGATGGCTGTGTTGCTGGAATGCTATGAGAAAAAAAAAATTATCTGTCATTCGGACATTTGGCTAAAAATTTTCTTTCTGAAATTATGATTAACAATGTAGCCTTTGTAGGCCTACATCACAGAGTAAAACGGCACTATGAGACTTAAACTTAATGAAGTATAGGCCTATCACGGGAACCGTGGTGCCCAAGTTGACCATTCTGTACTGCACATATCATTAGGAGGCCTATATGATAATAATAATAATATCATATTATTACTATATCAGATATAGATATCTGAATCAGATATTATTTACACTATCATATGGATGACAATATTGACAGAGTAACATGTCGTTATGGTAATTTAATTTGATTTTGTGGCCCTTGTCAATGTGGTGGAGTACCTTGTTATACACTCTTTTCAACAACAGACGTGAAATTCAAATTTGGTTATAACAGTCAAAACTTTTGAATCATCAAAAATAATGGAGATCGTGGTATATGTAATACTATCATCGCGACTCTGAAAATAGTTTGAACTAACAAACCCCTTATTTTATATCTTCCAATCTGCACACACTCTGTATAATATCCTCTGCGCGCCCCATCCACGACTTTACTCTCTTAAATCGACTGCCTTTCACTTTGAGTTTTTCAGGGTGTAGAGGATGTTCTTTATCAGCTGTGATTTGTAGGTAGTCCTGCACCCTGCAGATTTGTATTCTTTGCTCTGCAGTTAAGAAATCCAATAAGTATCGCATAGCCTGTGCCGACATATCTCTTGTACACCCCAAAATTATTTGCATTGCCTCATTCTGGATTCTATCCAATCTTTCTGTTTGAGTCTGACTCAGTGTTAGAATCGCCAGTGCGTACTCTACTATCACAAATAGCAGCCTCTGTTCACATTGAGCAGCAGCTATAATTTTCATCGCCGCAAGACCTTTATAAGCCTTTACAATGATGTGGTCAACAAGATCTTTGAAACTCAGACTGCAGTCCAACATAACCCCTAAGTGTTTCATTGTTCTGGTTCTCTCAAGGACATCCCCTCTCAGAGTAACTGATGGCGTGGCTGTGTTTACTATGTGATCATGTGGAGAAAACCATGTTATCGATGCTTTTGATGGATTAACAAAAGTTCCATAATTACTGCACCAATCCCCTATATGATCAAGCTCCTTCTGCAAATTCCTGGTGATCGTTTTTCTCTCTCTGCCCTGCCTATATACCAAGATGTCATCAGCATAGGACATAGTTCTCTCCGGACCTGCAATCTGACAGCTTGTATTTTAACTGTAGACACATTAAATAATACTGAGGACAGAGGTGACCCTTGTGGTAGTCCAGGGTGTATGACTGTTGGTGCTGAAGACCAACTCCCACACTTAAGAACAACCTGTCTCTGAAAAAAAGTGCAGAGATAATCCACCTGACAAAGAAAGGACTAACTTGGAATTGCAGTATTATGGTCATCAAGAAATCCAAGGAAACTCTGTTTTAAGCATCTTCCAGGTCTATTGCAGCCGTGCATGTCTCCATTCATTCATCAAAACTTTTGAACACTTCTTGTGCAAATACAGTGACGTTGTGCCAAGTCTACTTACCTGGACAATAGCCTCCCAAAAGTTGAGGGCAGCCTGTTATTCCTCTCTAGATGTAGGGAAATTTTCATGCAACAATCTTTTCTAACAACTTGCCAATCGTATTCTGCATGGTTATGAGTCTGAAAACCTATATCATTGCAATTGGAAGATGCGCTACCTGGTGCGGAATGGAGTCATGCGCCCTTTTATATTGTCCGACAGCCTTCAAAGTAATAATAACGCTCAATAGAAATGCAGGGAATGGTATCCGATAGTGGTGGAGTCAGACGTACTCGCTCTAATTTGTAAAAATTTCAGGGAAGGTGATATGATTGTATATACAGATGGGGCGGTTGAGAGACACATCAGAAGTGCCTGGGACTTCATGGCTCAAAGGTGGGGGGAGACCATCAGAGAGGAAAGTGGTGCATTTGCTTAGATGACAAGCAGCATGACAATGGAGATTTTGGCAGTAACCAAAGCTTTGCAATGGGTCTGCTCGCAGACTATCTGCGAGCATGCCTGCATATTCAGTGACTCACATAGAGATTGTGAAAGTTCAGGCGGGATACATTCAGGAACAGTGGCTGCAGGATACATTCGGGAACAGTGGCTGGATGCAGTGAAGAATTCCTGTATGCGTAAAGTGACTTTCATTTTTGTGCCGGGACATGCGGGAATCCGAGGTGCTGACAGAGCAGATAGGTTGGCCGCACACTCTGCTACTACGGCTGTTGATGGAGCGATAGATCAAGCAGACATTTTGAACGCCCTACTGGAAAACGTACTAGCAAATGACTGTATTAGTGACGATAACTCTTGTTCCATGACTAGAATAAAGGAATTTGGTTTGAAATGTGGTATTGCTAGAAAGGAGCGGTTTTGTGGGCAAGAAAGAATGATGGTCAATCTACTGCGTACTGGGGCCGTCAGTCAACGTGTAATGGCGGCTACACTCAAGGAGAAATCTGAGCACCTATGGACTTGTCCAAAGTGCAGTGATGATGATCCAACGACTAACTAACTTATTTGGCTCAAGTACAGTAGGCCTATAGTTCTCCACTGTGACCTTTGCTCTATTTTCGAGGTGTCTTCTAACCTTGGTGTTGTGATTGCCTAAACCTATTTTGAAAATTGTGTGCTAATAATGCCTAGTGTATAATAATACACTGTATTATCAGTATAATCAAATCAAAATTTATACGATTGATTTTTTTTAAAGACAAAGTTCATGGCAGTGCCTATCCTATATGCTATAGGCCTAATGTCTACATACGACAACAATCCACTTAGGAGCTTCATTTGTTATCCAGTCAACCATGCTTCGACATAAAATCAGAAGCAAACATGTAGAGATATTAAAGTGAAACTGACGCCTTCGTGTTGTCAATATTGGTTGACTTCCGTGTTGAAGGATGGTAACAAAACAAACAGGTTGTCTCCCTGTCTACAAACGAAATTATGCTGTGAATTAGGAGTTACCTTTCATTATCGATACATTTGAGGGTAAAGTCAAAGGGAAGCGAGCAAGAGGTAGGCAGAGATACAAGTGGGAGAGTAACATTACACGATGGACAGGTTACAGTCTAGCAGAGTGCACCACCAAGACAAGAGACAGGAGATGTTGGAGATACGTTGCAGCCAACCTTCGTTGCGGAGACGGCACTTGATGATGATGATGATGATCGTTCCGGCTCTATGACGGCCAAGGTACCGAGTTCGATCCCCGCTACAGGCAATTGTGCATCCGAGCCGTTCAAAAAGCAATGGCAAACTACTGAACGTATTTATATTGCCTAGAAAATCACCACAATCAACAATTGCTGGGCTGATAGCTAAGTCCTGTAAAGAATATGTTACTAATTTATTTCCTTCATTATCGAGATATAGGCCTACGCCCACGCCGGTTTATCTTGCAGTATCTGTGAGCAAGTGCGAAACCGTCACCGTAAAGACCCCTGTATGGAAAGTAAACATGACCTGGAAGGCTGAATTTTGATTCCGCTCATTTCGTGGGTCGGTCTTGGCTTCTTTTTGACATGAGTTCCAAGTATTTATACAGTGACCAACGAATACCATAACAATAATGAACGTCACGAATATATGAAGTCTTGTTTACGTTCTATTGACAGGTAAATTCTGGAGCCTGGTTATGTCTAGTGTCCCAGGGAAAAAATAAAAACGTCTAAAATGAGCAGTTGCTATTGTAATGATGAAATGCATAATCTGATTTTTCCCGGTGGCGACAACCTAGTCCATCCATACCGCCCTGCTTGGCTATATTGAGACAGCTTCTTGCGCATGCGATTGTGTCTGTGGGTCTCACTAGACAAACCAACCATGAAAAAGAAAACCTTAGTAGATGACATGCCTTTATATTGAGGTTATCTTCTTATAGAAGCTTCATGGCACGTCATCTATACAATCCCGTAATCGTAACCTTCGATAACAGTTACCATGTTGTTCCGACAGGCCGACGTTGTGCTTGTTCAAGTTACGGGCACGGCGTGGTTGGGCGGAACAACAAATAAACCTGTCGCAAGGGCCAGAGTTGTGCCCTGATGTCGACGTCTGTTTCGGCGGCATTGGACTCGAAACACCATCGAGTCGAATGGCTGCTGGAACAGAGGACGGAGCACTTATGGGAAGGCCCCACGTGCTGTGAGGCCAGTTTTCTAATCAAGAATCAAGATACATCTTCTTATTGTGAATTAGTTCTTAAATTCATGCTGACTAAAAGGGTCCAGAGTACAGAATGCGTTGTATAATGGTTTACAGAATGTGCCTTTCAGAGTGACACATTCGACTTCAGCACGGCTGTAAAGTCGTGTTGGCATATACGTGATAGCCTATGTAGGTCTACATATATCATTTATATATATATATATTGACTGTAACCTGTTCATCTTGTGATGTTACTCTCCCACTTGTATCTCCACCTACCTCTTGCTCGCTTCCCTTTGACTTTACCCTCAAGTAAGGTCTTCAATAAGGTGTCATGTATTTTAATGTGACCAAATTATTTTATTTGCCTGATCTTTATTTCTCTTGGTAGTTCTTTCTTCATATTAATTGTTTTAGCACCTCTTTATTTTTTTTTTCTCTTTCCATGATGTTCTCCCTATTCTTCTATATACCCACATCTCAAAGGCATCAATTCTGTCTTCTAATTGTTTATTTATTGTCCATGTTTCTGAGCCATACATTAATATATAATTAGGGTTACCATATGTCCGGCTTTCCATGAAAATAGCTTTTGCCCGGGTTATTCTCCGTCCCCGATACTTTCTTACTTACTTTTCTGTTCTATTAATATATTATGCATAGTGTAATAAACACGCGCTCCAGCTATATTTAGCTCAATATTAACAGCCATCAGAATTTCTGGTTCCGTTAGCCATTTTCAATTTTTCGTAAACATAACGCATAGCAGACGGTAACGTGAGTTCGTTAGTGATAATTATTAATTAATAGATTTTTGAATTGAAGATTGAACTTAAATTTTTTTTTAAATGCCGAAACTCAGTTAATACAAGTTTATTATTAAATAAGAACAATTTTTTATGTAGTGCAACACTTAATATTGGCCATATTTGATGAAAATTATGGCGTATCCTCTTTGTCCATCTGACAATTATGGTAACCCTACAATAAGGGTGCATTGGATTTAAAGGTGCACGCCGAAACGTCCTCTTTTTCCATCTGACAATTATGGTAACCCTATATATAATAGATGTAGCATTTATAATTCTCATTTTTAACTGTAATTTGTTTAGATGTTACTATTTTCCTCATGTTATTGAATGTACTTTTAGCCTTTTAACTTCTGTTTCACATCTGCCATCATTTGTGCCTATATGTCCAAGAGATATTGATACTGTTTTAGTTGTTGTATTTTCTCTCCATGTAAGATTATGTTTAGCTCTTGTTCTTCTGTGTCTTTGCTGATTATCATAGTTTTTGTTTTTTGTATGTTTATATCCAGTCCATATTCATTACTTGATCTATTAGTCTTTGTAGTTCATGTTCACTTTCTGCTAAAAGAACAGTGTCGTCTGCATATCTAAGGTTGTTTATTATTTTCCCATTGATCTAGAATCATGCATTTCTTCTATGTTTTTAAAGATGTTCTCTGTATAGATATTAAATAAGCTTGGTGATAAAATGCATGGTGATACAATAATTTACACAGACGGCTCAGAAAGAAACAAACAGGTTTCATGGCCTACCAAAATGGCAAGAAATTATCTGCATACCCCACTACAACATCGAGTATTATAATGGAAATAGAAGTGATGACAGCAGCTCTCACTTGGCTGGCAATGCAACCACCAACAGACTCAGATTATATCAGCCTCTCAAAGTATGCTGCGCAAGATAAAAAAGTATATGATCAGAACTGAATGAGTCATTCTTCTCAACAACATGCAGAGCATTACATGGATCTACTGTCCAGGTCATGCTGGGGTCAGGGGGAAATGAAAGACCTGATGTGGTGACTGGTAAAGCTATTGTGAACAGCACCTGCCCATGTATTGATGGGGCCCGAAAGGGGAGCAAAGAATAGCAACACTGTTTACCTTCCACGCATGTCGTAAAAGGCGACTAAGGAGGTTATGGGATGGAGTTGGCTGTCCCATCCCATATAGGGTCAGTGACCCAAAGCCATGCTGAAGTTGGATGTGTCAGGCCCAAAGGCGCAGATATTGCAGCAATGCTGTAAACCATGACACAACGTATTCCGTTCTCCGGACTACATCCTGCTAATCTGCAGGAGTTTGAGAACGCAGAAGAAGAAGTGAACAGCACCGAGATAAGAAGAGACAGGATTGAATTGATTAGAGTATTCATGGATACCCTACGAGAAGACGTGGAGGAGGTTGAATGAGACAATGTACATATTCAGAGAATGGTACACATGGGAGGGACTAGACGAGATGGGAAAAAATCATCCCTCTCCAGAAAAATCAGAAGAACGCGTAATCAGCAACTACCTGGGACACACATACATACAGCATAAAATTAAGAAACAATCTTTAATTACAACAAATTAATTTAATCTGGTAAGATGTCATAATGAAGGACAAAAAATATTAACTAGGGTAGCAGAAATATGGTTTATAAAAACATTTCCTACTTTTCAGGAGATTTTCCTAGAAAGATTCTAAAACTAAATACAGTCAAATCCCATTATAACACCTTTCTCCAGACCAACGAAATATTTATGTAATAAGAGAAATTTACTATATATAGTATCATAGAAAACAGATAGATATAATTGACGATTTTGAAAAGATTTGTTATATAGGGGGGAAATGTGTGATCTCCCTCACGCAGTAGTTAAGCCACTCGCTTTCAAGAGGTAATGAGTTCAAATCCAGCTCATATCATCTTGTTTACACAGTGGATTGTTTAAAAAAATTCCTGGGGGATTATCACTTGAAGCTATATAGTATGTGCTATGAGTGTTATTCTCACCAAGCAGTATGCTGCTTCATTGAGAGGGACAGAGTACATATAGGGTAAAATAGAGTAGAATGAAGTAAATCCTCTGTGCCTTTTGTGCCTGTTTGTTATGAAAGGATGCAATATAGAGGAATTCCATCGTATAACTTTCCATTAAATATTAGATAATGCTGTGGGAATCTCTCTATAGCGCATCCTTTGTATAACAATTTCTTCTACTTAGCAACTTTTTAAAATTCTTAATTACTGTATATACTATATTCTTTAATGTTTATACTGTATATAGTGAATTTCTATCGAAATACCAGTGTCAAACATGGTCTTTAACAACCTCACAGCAGAGAAAAATCATCACATGTGAGATGAAGTGTTTAAGAAAAACAGCTATGGTCATCAAATTAGACAGAGTAAGAAATGAGGATATCAGAAAAAGAGTAGGAATAATGCATTGTATGAAATATATAGAGCGTCAGTAGATAAAGTGGTTTGGTCACCTTGTAAAATTGGACCAAGCCAAATTCCACTGAGAGCTTATAACAAACGATCATCTGGAAACAGAGTCAAGGAAAGACCAAGAAAGAGATGAATCGATAACATCACAGCCACCCTCCACAAACACGGGCTCAGTACGACTCCGGCATCACATCTGGACTTGAACAGAACATACAGCTCCCACCTGGGGATCGACAACACACAGTGAATTTCTGTTATTACATCAATATTTTGTCAGTCTGAACCATGTTTTTATAATTGGATTTGATTGTATACTGGTACAAAGTAAATTCTAAATATCATTAATACATTGTAATGCTAAACTAATTGGATTAAACAGGCAAAATGTTGGTTTAAAATACAACAAAATGTAATAAAAGTGAAAAAATTATATTATATTACCAACAACAAAGAGGAAGGGTAACACAGCAGTTATCAAATACTTAAATGAGTTCTTAAACATTAAATAACCCTGACTAAAACAGGTAGCAAAAGAACTTACATTGTAGCAGTAATGAACAAAATAAGAATTGACAGTGAATGGAATAGAATAGAAATAATAAATGTGCCTGTATTTTTATGCCAAATTGTATTCACAGTTTATTATTATTTCTTATTATTTCTGCCTTAACAGGAACACATGCAGTAAGAACAGCTTCATTATTTCTGCCTTAACAGGAACACATGCAGTAAGAACAGCTTCATTATTTTTTAAAAACATATCCAAGCATCTGCGACTCACATTATTTTTCAAATTGTAACCAATTTATTTCTTTTACAATGTGTATTCTATTGTGTCATGTGACGTATTCCTTCCAGAACGTTGTCTTCCAAATGAACTCTCTGAACCTCTCTCTGTCTTGGGCGATGTGGCTTGCATTTTCTAGCGATATATTCATGTTATCTTTAATGTCGTCAGTCCATCGTCTTCTTGGTCTTCCCTCCATTATTTGTCTTTCTAAACAGTTGTGTCTCTTTATATGACCAAAGAGGCGTAGTATTCTATTGTACAGTATAAATTTACAAGAACAAGTTAAATAAAAATCTAATCAACTGTAGTACAGTGTAATCTCTCTACAGCACATATGTTTATAACAAGTTTCTTTATTTAACAACACTTATCAAAATCCCCCATTATTTTTCTTCTTTATTGTTTTCATTGTATATAGCTAATTTCTGTCTATTACATACACATTTTGTTGAACAATGGGATTTGATTGAATAAATTAGTTAACATTACTATTACATTTTTAAACATATATTTGCATTTCAAATCTGGGTGTTGGAGATAGATATGGTTTATACTGTGCTACTTAGTGGCTGCAGATCATATACCCGGGGTATGTCAACTGTAGAACCTATGACTGCACACCATATGAGAATATGGCAACCATTAAAGCATCCTGCTATACCCTAATTATTTGATAGTTTTACATTTAAAATAAAATGCTGCATGAGTGTGACACCTGAGGGGAAGAATTAGGAGTGTATTTATCATGTGAGCCATTAACATGCCTATATCCTACTATCACATCTTATGTAGGTGAAGCAGCACCTAAGAGTATGTTAGGATCAAGCCTGCAGATTGGAGGGAGGGTGGGGGAGGAGGGGTTGGATTGTGGAGGGGAGTGGGAAAAACACATCCCCTCTCCTAAACTAATCAGTCTATGCAGAATATGGCTTCTTGTACTAGGAATCCTGACAAAAGGTAAGTAAAAATGATTTCTCGCAAAAAGGTTTTCAAGGCAAAACTACCTCCTTAATTAAAATGCATATAGATAGCTCTAGTTATGATTATTAATAATGCCAGTGCAATAACCTATAACAATTTCAACTAATTTTCTAGCTGGGCGGTTAATGTTTAAAGATTTACTACTACAGATTGTTCATTTAAATATCCATGAAAATATAGCAATATAACTCTTTTATCCTTTCATGCTAACGAATGTGATTGGAGGAGGGTGACCGGACAGAAGGGAGTTGTCTCCGTACAAAGATTCCAACTCTAGATTTGTGTTGTTTTTATTAATGCTTAAAGCTATACTGTGTTTTTTCACTTTGTGCTGATTGGATCACAGTTAAATTAGTTACATCTGTTGGTGTTCTTAATTAACATAGGCTTATATTTACAGAAATAGGTAACAAATAAAAATCACAGTTTCTATTTAAAAAGACACAAATAACAAACTCCATGTAATGGGATAACTAAAAATAACAGCTCGAGATTATACTAAAATCTAAATACTGAACACGTAACACTTTCAATGCTACACATTTTTCAACCAAATCTTGTACATTGCCACTATTTTTTTTGGCATGAGTTTTCAGGGCAATAATTTTACAAAACTTTAAATCAACATATAAAGTTTGGACTTTGACACTTTCAGAAGATGTTCAGACAGACACAAACAAGGTTTGCAAAAGCATTTTTCTCAAGTTCTTCTTAAAAACATTCCAATTTCATTTATTTTTCTGCCTTTTTTTTTCAAGCTGCAATAGTACCGTGCTTCTGTTAGTGAAGTGGGGGTTCATCACTCACTCCTGAACCCCTTGAGTCATCCTACTGTCAATCTATGGCAGTCATTTCTTGAATCATAGTCCAATTCTGAATATGACACTATATTTTATGCTTGTTGCTGCTAAGAAGTCTAATTTAGTAATTCTGTATTTGGGCATCATCAGTTACATTACTCATTTTGAAGTGTTTGTATACATATGGAAAAACATCATAAAATCATTGGAACTCTTGACTATTGATATCACTCTGATCAAAGGGCAGCTAATTTGGAAAAACCTTTTTACTAAACAGGAAGCACTGCATAATATTATAGTCAAGATTAATATCAAGAGTAATATTATTGTCAGGTCTGCAAGACTACCCATGAATTAAGCAGTTGTGTACCCACATACTACAAATATTGTCTGTGGCACTGAAAGGGATTTTGTTATTTCATGACTTTTGTTGCAGATCGCAGCTATTAATTTAATCAATTCATAACAGATGTACATGGAATCATAAATCTTTACGCCAACAGTATTTTACCGAACAATATTTCACAGACATTAAAAGTACATACATAGGTAACAATTCCTCTCTTGTATTTGCTCTCACTGCAGATTAACAGGATGTATTTCAGAGAATAGAATATGTGTCACGGTTTACAGCTTTACTGCAACATGTGGCTTGAAACCGGACTTCACAACACTTTGGCCTTTTAAAAAGGTAAAGTAGGTCGAGTTGTGAACCAGTATCATAGCACATGGCTTCCCAGAGGTGCTCAGCTGCTTAGTCAGTGGTTGATGACTAGCGCAGCCTACTGCACTTAGTAGCAATGGTGCCATTCCTCAGCCGTCCCAGAGCGTGAGCCCTAAGAATCTACTTCCTGGTGGCTGGATGAATTATTGAAGTAATTTTATTTAAACCATGAATAGCAAGTGGACACAAAACCTTGGTTCGCTGGTCATCTGGCAAATTACTTAACATTACACTACAGCGGTTCCCTATGGGACAGCCGAATATGGGATGGAACAACCAACCCCAGACACCATACACTATTCACCTCTCACAACATGTATGGCTGGTAACAGTGCAAATACTCCCCTTTCAAGCCCCACGAACATAAGGATGGGCTATGTCGTATGATATAAAACTTCTTCAAGTATACTTTTAACGATACATAAGCACATCAATTGTGATTAATTACAGTATAAAGAGATCTCGATTTTGTAGACAACACTTCAAGCAGACAGTATGAGTTCTGCCACAGCAGTATGGCTTGAATGTGTGAAGACATGGAGGATATAAACACGTGAAGACAAAGCAGAAACTCTACAACTTCCAAGATAATTTGGCTTCTTAATTTTATCAAATCTGAACTGAAATCTTGTCAACCAAATCGAGACCAACTGATGATGTTAATCACCAGGAACTCTCATCATATGATGAAGTTAATATTTCATCCAATATTTTTTGAGATCACACTGTAAGATTTATCACAATAAGTTTCACCATTACACAACCTACTGTTAGTTTCACAACTCTGTAACTGAAGAACATACATCCAAAATTAACACATCATCAGGTTGAGGTATTTAGGTGTATGATATTTCCAGTAAATAACATAATAAATAAGCACTCGCAATTATTCTACAATATATTTACATGGAATTGAAAGCTTATAGGGAACTGGTGTTTCATACCTGTCAGCCTATTTGATATTCTGTAAAATTTACTTAGTTTTCACTGAATAAGTGAGTATTAACCTGTAGTATTTATTTACCTGCATAAAATTACTCTAGGCAGAATTTGAGGTCAAAATACAGAATTAAGAGGTTATTTTGGGCTGAAATATGGAATAATTCGATCTGAATGTTTGACAGGCATGAGTTCCTATGGCCGACTTATGCTTTTAGCATTAAAGGAAGCAAAAGAACTGTGCATATTTATATTGTAAATGATCTGCTGCTACAATACTCTTGGAACCAGTTAACCCTTCTTGTACATGCAACATTCACTTAGCAATGCTTTCCATGAACAAAATTACTACATTAAGTCAAAAGACTACCAAATATTTCAACTGCTATGTCAATGTTCCACATAAATAGATTACACATTGAGGTAATACAATTACTATTACTAATATTGACAACTCAGTGACTGTAAGATGATAAAATTAAATGTGTGAATCAGTCATTGTTTAAAAATAACAAATAAAAAAAAATACCACTCAAAGCAGTTTCACATAAACAGAAAAATTCATATATTGACAAAAATGTCTTTATCAAGTGCACATAAAAGAATTGGTAGCATATACTGTTCAGGACATAGCCATCATTTCAGCATTTTTTGGATGTATTGATTTTCTAGGAGATAACAATACGTTCAGTAGTTTGCCATTGCTTTCTGGAATGGTCCATGTGCACAATTGTTTGTGTAGCATTTGAACTCCATACCATGGCCATTACAGACATGGTCTGTACCTCTCCGCAACAGAGCTTGACAGCACATGAAAAAATGTACTCTAGCTCATTTCTGACAGTCATTTAATTTATTAATTTGAGTTGTGCATATTTCATGTGTCTAGAACTTGATCTTTTGGTCAAAATGTCAGCTTTGTTCCCTTTTTTCATTTGTTAAACTTTTCAACCCTGTGTTTTATTTTAACACTGGTGCATGTTTTATTGCAATCTATCCTTTATTTTTTAAATAATAGAATGTTGTGGGATGCATTCAGACACTAAAAGTTTTATAAAACCAATTTGTAACAACTTTTTCAGCTTGAAAATACAAAATGGACAATCAAATAGTCCAGACTCACACAAATTGACTGTGATTCCCTGAGCAGGAATGATCATACTATATCAATATAAGTGGAACATTTCAGTGGTGCTAAAAATTCAACAACACTTTAAAATACAATGTCTTTGTCAGAATATGCTTCAATTATTGGTATAATAAATTGTATTCAATATAAATTTATATTCAAACAATCATTTCTGAGGACATAGCTCATTGAGCACTTCAATGGCTACAATTAAAGATGTAATGTTTAGAAGTTGGTGGCAGAAAGTGATGATAATGAAATCTAATCAAGAAGTACACGAAGACAACATAAAATAGCAGAGGATGGGTGTTGAGCACCCGTAAAGCAGTGGTGGGGAACCTTTTTTGTGCCACTGGCCATCTGTAAATTTATATCACCATTTGTGGAACATACACAAAAAAAAGTAAACTTAAAAATTAGCAAGAATATTTGTTTGAACATTTTTTTCAGTAAATCACACCTAATGTAATGACTGAAACTCTTTGATGAGATCTGTACCCCATCGAGACCAGCACCGTGCAGAGGTGATGGGGCTTAGTTCAGCCATCAGGGGCTGGAAACTAAGACTGGTCGGGCAGTCCCACTCGAGCAGGACCATAGTCCTGCCCTAGTAAGCAGAGTGCTGAAGACGGAGGCATCCAGCCAAAAGGCGCACAGATAATCAGGATGCCACGCACATAACACAATGGAAACATGTCTACATCTAGAAATAGTTATGGTGCCTGCCCTGTGGCGGACGTTCAGGCAGGGACGGTGCCGGGCCCTATACCTCGAAAGGGCCCAACCTCAGTTACTGGAAGTCCTTCTCAATTGCCCCGAGGAGCCAGGAGGCAAGGGAATAGAGCTACTGGCCAAACAAACAAACAACCAATAAAAATAATGCACTGGAATGCTGAGGGTGTCAACAGTAAAAGAGATGGATACAGCAAAAAATTGGAACTTGAAAATGTCCTCAGTGAAGAACAAGTTAGTATATGCTGTATCCAAGAAACACACCTCAGCAGCGACATAGCCTTCAAAATCAGAGGCTACCAGTGCTACCGGTCTGACAGAAAGGACAGGCGAAAGGGTGGAATTCTGACACTTGTTAAAAACAATATCAGCGCATGTCAGCTTGAAGTATATATGGAAGGGGCAGAATACCAGATGCTCCACCTAAAAACAGACAGTGCAGAATTCCATCTCCTGAACTACTACTGCCCAAATGATAAACCATTGGCACTAGACACAATTCCAGACAAAGAGAGACTTATGGTGTGTGGTGACTTCAACAGCCACTCTCAGAGCTGGGGCTACGATCATATCGACAAGAGAGGTGAGGAACTTGAGAGCTGGCAGGATGAAAATAATCTCATCCTTATTAACCAGCCAGCAGACTCGCCAACCTTCTACTCGAGAGCATGGCACACCACCTCTACACCAGACCTGGCATTCCACTCACCTGGCTTGGAATGGAACATCACACGTGTTGTTGGAAAGCAGCTTGGAGGTAGTGACCACAGACCAGTATTTCTGGAAATCCACAATGAATTTTCCAAGGACAGCAGCACGCTCACTAGGTGGAACTATAAAAGGGCAGACTGGAAAATGTACCAGCATTTAACCAGTGTTCTAGCTAAGGACATGAACTTGGACAAAGACATCAATAGAGCAGTGAGTGAATTTAATAGATGTATACTACAAGCTGCTAGTAAAACCATACCCAGGGGGGCACGCAAAAACTACAAACCCTACTGGAATGATGAACTGGAAAAGCTGCAAAATGAGATGGAAACATCTAGACAGCAGGCTGAGAACAGACCTAGCCAAGAACATCACAACAAATATCAGCAAACAAAGGCTAAATTTCAAAGAGCCAAGTTACAAGCCAGGCGGAGCAGCTGGAAAGAAAAAACAGAGTCGCTGAACCTAGAAAGAGATACTAGGAAATTATGGAAACTGGTAAAACAACTAAATGATGAAGGTACAGGGAGAAATAAGAGGATCACACTTTATAAAGATAGAAACATTTTAACAGGTAAACATGCAGCTGATTACTTTGCAGATTCCTTTGCAGAAGACAATAACGTCAAAGTCAGCCCAGACAAACAACAGGAGGTTCGAGAGAACCAGAAAAATATTGGACAAGGCGAACCTATACCTGACGTCATGGAGGCACCAATCACAATGAGAGAACTGGAGCATGCAATATCCAAATTGAAAATGAAAAAGTCCCCTGGAGCTGATGGAGTGTCCAATGAAATGATTAGAAACCTGGGAATTGCAGCAAGAGCAAAGCTACTGCAGATCTTTAACACAAGCTGGTCCACAGGTAATGTACCACAGGCGTGGAGAGAAGCAATAATGATACCACTCCTCAAATCAGGAAAAGATGGCAACACAGTCTCCAACTACAGGCCCATCAGCCTCACAAGCTGTCTATGTAAAACAATGGAACGCATTATCAATCTTAGGATGCAGTGGTACCTTGAAAGTGAAAACCTTCTGGTATCACAGCAAGCAGGTTTCAGACAGTGCTACTCTACTGAAGATCAGGCAACCTACCTCTCCCAAGAGATTGAGGATGCCTTCCAAGAAAAGAAACTGGTACTAGCAGCATGGATAGACCTCAGGAAAGCATTTGATAAGGTCTGGAAAGAAGGGCTCCTAAAGAAATTGCGAAATTGCAGGGTTAGCTCAAGAATGTACAAATGGGTAAAAGCATACCTGCATAATAGAAGAGCCAGGGTACAATTAGATGGTCGCAAGAGCAAGAAAGTTCTACTGCGTCATGGAGTCCCCCAGGGAGGAGTCCTGTCACCCACACTTTTCTTGGTTTACATCAATGACCTAGTTGCTGAACTACCACACGGGATCAAAGTGGCAATGTATGCTGACGACCTGGTGATCTGGTGCACAGAAGAACATGCAACAGTGGCCACTAAACAAATACAAAGAGCTATCGATGCCCTAACCTTATGGGCAAATAGATGGTGCATCAGCATTAACACAGATAAGTGCAGCACTACACTCTTTACCCTCTCACCAAAACAAAAAGCTGGTCATATCAAGATAGATGGAGAGCTCTTGAAAGAAGACAAACAACCCACATACCTCGGAGTTACTTTTGATGATAAGCTGACATGGAAGCAGCACATAAACAAAGCAACAACAAAAGCCAGGAGGAAGCTAGCTATCCTGAGAAAACTAAGTGGAACCACATGGGGAGCCAGTGGAAATATACTCAGTAAAGTTTATCAGCAAGGCATAAGACCACACCTGGAATATGGTTCAGCTGCGTGGTGTCCTGCATCAAACACAACATTACAAGATCTAGATAAAGTGCAAAACCAGGCACTTAGAATAATGTTGGGAGCAATGAAATCAACACCCATAGCAGAGATGCAGAAAATGGGAAGAATGCAAACACTTGGCGAACGCAGAGACACAAAAGTACTAATTCAGGCAGAAAAGTTTCAGTGTATGCCAAGTCATCCAATGAAGGAAAGATTCCAAAATCTAGCAATGGGACGACTGAAAAGAAGCAGCTTTATCCATCAAGCTAAACGACTCCGCAGACAACTTACAGACCTACCTGAAGTTGACAGCCCCTTAAGGCCTGTACCAGAACAAACCCCGTGGAGTGAAAGGCATGGAATGCCAATATACATTCAGACCCATGTGAAAGGAATACTAAGCGAGGACGAACAGAACAGTGTGCAGCGAAGGACAGTCACCCTCAGTTTCCTGGATGAGGAATATCCACAAGATATATGGGTCAGAGTATACACAGATGGGTCAGCACAGAATGCCGTGAGGAATGGAGGTGCAGGTGTATATATAGAATATCCACACAAACCTAGAGATACAATCAGAACACCGACAGGAAAATTCTGCAATAATTATGATGCAGAAATCCAGGCAATTATTGTGGCAGCTAAAAAACTGCTGAACTCCAACTCTGAACTACAGCCTGTGGTATTCCTGACAGATGCAAGGTCAGTGCTTCAAGCTCTCCAGTCTGAAAAACTAACAGACTTGAAAAAACTACTTAGCGAATTGTCTTACCAGTACAGGATAACCATGCAGTGGATACCCTCTCACTGTGGAATACCAGGAAATGAAAAAGCAGACCAACTGGCTAAGGAAGGTGCTGCCGAAGACCAACCAGATATACCAATCACCTACCATCAGAAAAAACAGATGATCAAGTCAATAAGAAAGCCACAAACACCAACACAAGATGACTATCATATTATGAACAGACCAGAACAAGTTATAATTCTACGTCTCAGAACAGGACACAACCGACTTCGCAGTCACATGTATACAAAGTTCAAGATTGGCAACACAGCCATGTGTACATGTGGACAGGCAGCACAGAGTGCCAAACATATACTTCAAGAGTGTTCTGAGCATGAAACGCTGAGGCAGACATATTGGCCAGAGGAAACAACACTGGAATCAAAACTCTATGGGACATTGTATGAACTACAAAAGACCGTGAGTTTTATTAAGGAGACAGAATTACAGATATAGACATGTTTCAAGTGAACGAAAGAAGAAGAAGAAGATGAGATCTGTATGTATGTTATTATTGTGATTCGCGTAATATAAATGTATGGTACTATGTAATAAGACGCCAGATTTACTTTTTGTGTGTCCAGCCTAGATTGCTTTTGGCAGGCCAAACCAAATGATTCCATGGGCTAGAAGTTTCCCACCCCTCATCTAAAAGGGTTTAAGATGTCAAGAAAGAGCACAATAAGTACTCTATTACAAGTATGAACATGTAAAAACAGAAAGAGATTTAAGCTAAAACATTTTAAATGAAATATATTAATATCAGTTAACAGTTTGTGCTGTTTTGGATGGCATGTTGTAATGAGAATGAAATGGGACACACTTTTGATGCACCATAATAAATAAGCACCCACAAACATGACTAGAGAGTTGTAAAAAGTGTAAATAATACCATTTTATATGCACTATAAATAGCAATTATTACAACAGTGACAACTATTATGTCAAAAACTTGTTATGATCAGAAAAATAAAATGCTTACTAAATTTGATGCCTGCATAAAAATGTCAATGTTTAATGTTACATTTTTTTATTTTTGTTTAAAAAAAAATTCCAATTAATTATTATTTGTCACTATTAATGGTGACCAAACACTTTATGGGCACCTGCCTCTATGTTGATAGGATGCAAGCCTGCTACCAGCATGTAAGTACGGGAACCAATTCTTTCATACGGCTGGCCTACTGGTGATATGATTATAGACTTTCACTGTTTCATAGAACTGTTAAAAACACTTTAACGTATTATAACCACAGTTTAAATCGAATGTGTGGGGCCATTGGTGCAAATAAAAATGCTGACATGACAGTTTTGTGTGTGTTTGGACTACATCCTGCTGGAAATTTAGTAAGACAATTGTCCAGCTAAAGGAGAGATCCAGTGGAAGTTTGAGAATGAACACAAAAAAAAGAACCTTTGATTAAAAAAATGTATGTAAATAAATAAAAATGAGTACAAATTTAATCATATTTGACTAGACCTGGTCATTATAAAATATTAGTGTTAACATGAAAGTTAACCTGAACATAACCATTTTTGTAATCCTGGGAACATTGAGCAAAAATTGTCACCCCACACACATTATATAAATTGTGTGGCTCACTCAGCAACCAAGAAATGGGCATAAGGGTTCATGCTCTGAGTAGGTTGAAGAATGTCATCACCGCTACTGAATAAGTAATGAAGGTATTCATTAACCAGAAAATTTCTGTTCAACCAGTGTTTAGTTAGCTTAGCACTTATGCGAAAACTGTATGCTATAATGCTGGTTTATATCTCAGTTACCTTGACTTTATCTACTCTTGATTCTTTTCCTGGACGCTGTTCAAGAGAACTCAGTCCCACTGAATGTAGCACATTTTTTTTATACCTTCACTCTTCTTTTTACCATGTGGATCCAGTAGTATAGGCCTATACTATTATACTAGGATCCAGTTGTTATAGGCCTATTTGTTTTTAAAAATAAATTGTAGTGTTCTACCAATCAGCTCACGCTTTAATCTTATATTTTATCACTTGTCATTCTGTTCTCATCTAATAGTCAATGTAGCAATTTCATACAAAGTATTTGATGGAGAAATCTGTTGATGATCGTCTGAAGTGTGTATTAATATCTGTGGTTTAAAATGCTATTTTCCCATATTCTTAAACAAATCTGCATTAAATAACTAATGCAAGTGAGGCTGCAATGAAACACTCACAAACAGGAAATTATATTTCATTACCGTAAATGTTTTAATATTTGTATTGCTTTTTAAAAATTGATGTCTGCTATAAAAGGTAACGGGTAAGCTAAGCTAAGTTATGAAACAGCTTCTATCACACTGTTCTCATGTAAGTAATCAGCTGCCTAGTCAGTTCTTCAGCAGAAACTGCCTGACTATCGTCGCTTTCTGCAATTACTCATTAGTGATGGTAAAATTCCTTAATCTTCCCAGAACATGATCCTTGGTACACTACTTCCTTGCAGCTGGGTGAACCATAAAAGCAATTTTTTTCCATATGATAACATTTTTGGTACACAATGATCTTTCATGAGGACCATGTGTCCTGCCAAGCATGTCTGCACCTTCATTAACATTGTATGTATGCTTATAGACTTAAGATTTCATCAGTACTTCACTGTCTGGTATTTTATCCCACCAATGGATGTTGAGTATCTTATGAAGACAGCTTAGGTGGAAGCAGTTGAGTCTTCTAGCACGTCTGGCATATCTTATTTATGTTTCAACTGCAGTGCACCTTGCAGCCGTGGTATGCTGGCCAGGTTAAGTTGGGAGGGTTATTTTAGGGCATCTTTTCTAACCCCTTGCTTATGCTATGGAAGTTAGCAGAACTATCCTGAATAGGGCTGCTCAGTCGATCAGAGAGCTGCAGAATCCCATTTCTGCCTTGAGTTTAAACAGCAAGCAACCCTTTGCCCTGATCCGCCTGTGTGCAGAGTTGTGACTGCAACTTGAGTTTTCCACACTTTCTGGTTCGCAACTTCCCCATTGCCACATTGTTGTGTGAGTTGATGATGATAGATGAGCACTTACTAGCGTTGAATTTTGTTGAAAGTGTGGAAGAGTTGTGCCATTCGACTGGAGAGCTATCTATTTATAACCCTATTAGCACTACATATGTAGCACAGTAAGGTTCTTTCCCCCTCTCTCTACTTCTGTGTGTGTCTATGTTCATATAAAGATATAAAGACCTATTGGTTGAAATGTTAACTACGTTTTTGTGTCTGTGTTAAACTGCATTTGAACTCAAATTCATTTTTTCTTCTTCATTATTGATTTACCCATTAAAATAGCGAATGAAATACACAATCATGACTCATACCTGCTTGCAAAAATGTTGTACATCAACATCATCCTTAAACTATTAACCCCTAAGGGTCATTGGGGGTTAAGAAACACATGGCACTTTAGAAATATCAACACAAAATCCCACCATGCCTCTGCTCCCAGTGCCTTGTTTGAATGTGGAAAAATTTAATCCTGTCAAATCTTTGATATCAATCCATACTTTCTCACAATAGTGTAAATTAATGTCTCAATAGTGAAAGCATGAAAATTATGTACTAAAAAATCTGACATCAAAAAGACTTGCACACATAATTTTGGTTAAACTCACTTACCTAACATTTAACGAACAAAAATAATTTCAGAGCGTTCCTTAAAACTACACACACACTAGTAATAACATGTTCTCTGACATCTACAAGCTCACAACATACTGTATAAAACTCAGCCTTTCTTTCAACTCATATAACAAACTTAATCATTCACTTGATTGAAAATCAGAAATCACTGATCCTTCTTGTCATTTACTCGATCTGAGACAGGTTCAGCTTGTGGTTCTAACTGACTTTTATCGAATACGGACTTGGGCTCTGCTGCCAGGCTTTGAAGGAAAATGACAAGTCTACAGGTCAGCAGTAGAGCAAATACAATTGCCGGGCTCATTTTGTCTAATCCCTCATCAAGAGCATAATGGGCATAGATGTCATTGAGTGTTATAACAAGCAGACATATGTTTGCTGCTTCCTTCAATGGACCTAAAGAAATATTACATTAACAATAAACATGTGAGAAATTACCAACAAATGAATTTTAATTTTAATTATGTTTCATAAATTACAGTTTTGGATGAAAAATGAAATATTTTATAATTTATCTATCTACCTGCTGTCCTTATCTCTACATTTGCTGTAAGACGACGTATGATTGAATGAAAATCAGTTTTCGTGTTATGACACCTTTGGTCGCTGATATACAGTAATATTGTGACATCTCGGAATGTTGGTAACTCCTTCAATCCACCCTTTTCTTGGTCTTTCTCTGCTTCTTACTGTTTCCATTCTCATGTATGCTTGTGCTGCTGGCCAATATGGACTAATTGTCATTAGGTTGTAGAATCATTTAAGTCTATGAACATTATATTTGATCACAGACTCTGTTCCAACAGTTCTTGTAATCTCTTCATTCCTCACATGATTTCTTGTTCTATTTGCTGCTTTCCATTTGCTGCATATCTCATTTCAAAAGTAGTAAGCTTTCTTGTTCTTTAGTTAAGGTTCATGTCTGACATTGATAATGCAATGTTGGTATGAAGATTGAATTTATGATTTGCCTTTTGGTTTCCATCAGGATAGATTTCTGTATTGAACACACAGAAACTTCAGAAATTGTGTGTTTGTCCTGCTAGAAGCAAAGCAAGGAGCATGAAGTTTCCTGTGTACTCTTTGAGTCAGGGGAACCATCATGAATCATTTTATCTTAATACAAATATATAACAAGTTTTATTATAAATTTAAACCAGTCCGTTCTACGGCACCAAGTCGCCTAGCAACAATTGCACACGCGTTTTTCAGTACTTGACTAACCGCATCTCCAAAAAAAGATGCGATTTCATCAAGCCATTCAAATCGTGCACACAAAGTCACCCGAACGGACCAATCGAGACAAGGACTATTACAACAACAACAAACATCCCATACAGGTATTGAAATATCCTCAGTAACAACAAACACATAACATAATATCCGTATTAGTTATACAAGGGCCGATAGGTCTTCTTGTAAACATGGATAACATATATAGACAATACAATTTTGCTTCAAATAATTGTTTATACAAGTAAATTTAAGTAGGAAGCCAGAGGACAATTTTTAAAAATTCTTGAGACTAACGGGAATTGAACCAGTCCGTTCTACGGCACCAAGTCGCCTAGCAACAATTGCACACGCGTTTTTCAGTACTTGACTAACCGCATCTCCAAAAAAAGATGCGATTTCATCAAGCCATTCAAATCGTGCACACAAAGTCACCCGAACGGACCAATCGAGACAAGGACTATTACAACAACAACAAACATCCCGTACAGGTATTGAAATATCCTCAGTAACAACAAACACATAACATAATATCCGTATTAGTTATACAAGGGCCGATAGGTCTTCTTGTAAACATGGATAACATATATAGACAATACATTTTTGCTTCAAATAATTGTTTATACAAGTAAATTTAAGTAGGAAGCCAGAGGACAATTTTTAAAAATTCTTGAGGCTAACGGGAATTGAACCAGTCCGTTCTACGGCACCAAGTCGCCTAGCAACAATTGCACACGCGTTTTTCAGTACTTGACTAACCGCATCTCCAAAAAAAGATGCGATTTCATCAAGCCATTCAAATCGTGCACACAGTCTGGCTAAGTGAGTACGCATTGAAGAGGAAAAGCAAATCTGATCCCCCGAAATATTGTTCTGTTAAATGATGTGTGGTTCAAAGGTGCAAGTATTACAGCCATGTAATAAATTAATTTTTTCAAAGCAAATGAAGAAAAGAACCCTCACCTGGAAGAAAAGCAAGCAATGCACCACAGATAATCTCTGTGGAACCAATAGTTTTTCTGTATGTATGAGGATTTGGTTTCCATCCTGTCTGCTTGACTAATGGAAACACTTTTGAATTACGAATGTAAGTCTTTCTCTGCAATTAAAAACAAACACTGTATCACAGAGTAATTATTCTATAAATATGAACCAAGTGCTGTTTGAGATAAACATAGAAACTAAACAATTGTTTGAGATAAACATAGAAACTAAACAATTGATTGAGATAAACAGAAACTAAACAATTGTTTGAGATAAACATAGAAACTAAACAATCTTCAAAAATACAAATTGAAATATAAACACTATTCACAAAGAAATGAAAATTAAATTGTTATGCTCCTCTTCCCCCCCCCCACCCCAATGTGTGGAGTTGGTCATCATGCAAGATAACAATATTTTGAGGAACTTAACCTTTAGCAAGCCAGATTAAAAAATATGAAACGTCTCCCTGCCACCGGATTCTTTTTTGAAAATTTGCATTATTGATGGTGACTGTTTTGAAAATGTGATAATTTTTTGGTTGTTAGAGATATTTAAATAATATTTGCACATATAAATAAAGAATTGAATTGTGCATATATTGGTGTAATTTATGTACGTGTGTGTGTGATACCAGACGTATGAGAAAGTGGTAAAGACGTTTTTCACAAAAAACATATATTTTATAACAAATAAAGAGGGAAAAAATAAGAAAAAAAAATAACTTACCTTACATATCGAATTCCTTGGCAACACTGTCAACTAAATCACGCAAATCTGTTGTATTTATGTTCTTTCACTGCGAAATTATCAAAATATAGCCGGGGGAACTGTATAAAACATGTAGATTTGCAGTAAAATCGTTCTTTGAGCTTAGGCCTAGAGTTATTTTTTCTGCCACTTCAAAATATTCGATATCAAACGTACAAGTCCCCAAACCAGCACGGCATTCTGTATATTCACTGCTGTGAAACTAAATAACCTAATAATCCATGATTCAAGCCACGATTCAATGTTATTTTATTCGAAATACGATGAAATAAAGGTCTGTAAAACCGATCCATCATCATGGCATCGTACCGGTGTACAGATTAATTGCTCTTAAACTTTTACGAATAGCTAGCCATTCTTAAAAACGATCATGCCGGATGTACCGGCTTCGATTGCGCATGTCCCCAGCTATGTGCACGGACTGTGGTACATGTAAATCTCACGATAATCTCGCTGGGTGGGACTGCCCGCCATCAGCGCGCGCGGCCATTTTGTTTTTCGGCTGCTGGATATGATATCGGCTCGGTGAAGGTTAACCTGTAGAACGCTATATTTACATTTATGTAATTTCTGTCCTGCCGATGAATTAATTTTTGGAAATGTTACGGTGACTGTTTTCAAATCATAACATTTTTGTTGTTAGAAATATTTAAATAATTTTTACACAGATAAATAAAGAATTGAATTCTGCATATATTGTTGTAGGTTTTGTTTGTGTGTGTGATACAAGACATGTAAGACAGTCTCAAAGACAATTTCCACAAAAACCCAGCGATTTTTACCTTTAGAACGAAAATACAATTGTACGAAGTTTATTAAATATTCCAGAGTGGAAACAGTATAAGATAGACCTAATTAGCGGATTAATCGTTATAATTTCATAGATTACAAGGATTACACCTTCAGGTATGTCTTAAAATCCTTCTATAAACCTAGATCTATTCCAGAAATGTATCGTTCGAACTTGGTTGATGTTTTAATATCAAACTAGATAAAACTGATAAAAACTCAGTGGTGTAACTGATTTTAGATTGTGGAAATAACTTATATCTCTTCATAAATAATCATTTGAATAACAATCCATAATAATTTTAATGAAAATTTGATAAAATATATGTCTATAAAACAGAATTTACCATCATGTCGATGCTTTTGTTTGAAATTTTTGTTTGAATATGTTGCGAATATTATCGATATTTACATGACATTAGGGATATGGTTGCCATTAAAACTGCTGGAAAAGGTAGTCAATTGAATAAAATGCCAGATTTAACAAATCTGGTGAAAAAAATATTAAGAATTGGAGATTTTTAATTGATTGAAGTGTACCTAGCAACTGCGGTCTACGGCGACAGATATACTCGCCGCTCGCTAACCAGAGAAGGGGAAATGTCGGTGAATAAAGTTGCCCCACATGTCCTAAAGGTTAAAGCTATGGTACATACATCTCTTTCATACGTTTCTTATGTCCTTATAGAATAGATAAACTCACTTCTACAGTCACACTGGAATATGTGCAGAGTAAAGAAGATAGTACTGCTGCACTAAGGATACTTCTAGTATACTATCACCAAAGGATTTTTGCATGTCACTGTAAACTCCAGACACATCTATCCTCAGCCATTGGGAAAAATGCAGAGAAATCGTGCATAGACCATTCCTTGATGTTATCAATCCAGGATTTTCTTTTTTCCGCTTTGTCTCCTTTCACCCTCAACAGTTTCTTGCACAATAATTGATTGTGGAAAGTGAGTCATGTCTCGTTACCTGTGCAAACCAAACAAGTTTACTCTGTTTCACCACTGTCAAAAGTGGTTCTTGATAACCTGCAAGTTTGTTTATTTGCTATTAACTGCTACATTACAAGCTAGCCATCAATGATTCATTTCTAATTTAACTTTTTTTTAAGTATCCTAATTTCTACATCTCTTCGAGAGTAATTATAATTATATTGAAATTTGCTATTGTCTCATTTATCGGTCACCATTCTTCTCCATTTGTTAAAGGTCACAAACTTAACAAGTCTGTTCAGTTTGGGCTATTTATGACATAGTATGCTTTATTCTCATACCCATTAATGTGTCTTCAAAGATTTATTAATTTCTTTAACTATTTTTCTTTTTATATATGTAACTTTTAAAAAAGCAAGGCATAGCTGAAAATAGCAATTAAATTTTTAAAAACAATATTTGTTTTAAATATGCAAATTAGCTGCCATTTTGAATATTAATTAGGTGTACATGTATCAGAAAATCACAGTAATGTTATCAACAGATGCGTCTTGTCTTTGTGAATATAAAAATATATAATCTCTGTGGTATTTTACTATGTTTAACTCTTTTCCCACATAAAAACGATTAATCATTGTAGATACAAATTGATTGTGGACGGATCACGGAAAAAATCGGTATTGCAAAATGCCATCTAAATCTGCTTTGTTTTCGATAGCAAATCAATTAGTATTAAGTTATTTAGCTGTTTAAAATTTAGATATTTGGTTAAGGAAATAAAACCTTCAATGTAAAGTGTGATTCGAGGCAAGTGACATACCGGTATTTATTTTTAATTTGAATCACAAGGCAACACACAAAAATCATCACAGATAATTTTATATGGGTTTTGTAGTATTTGGTTAGCTGATTTCAAATCTGTCTTTAGTTTTTTTCTACCACGTAACATTTTTTTGTAATAGCTAATTATAATATCTTTCAACAGTGGTTATGACCACAAATCGAGTACAATGTTTTATTTAGATTGGTATCGATACTTTATTACTGGCTGTTACAATTTTGTTCAGTTTCGGGTCACGTGATTTAGTATCGATGCTACCATTTTTGTGTATTCGATAGGATAGTAAATCCATTTATACACGTGTGGTGTTTGCTTAAAGTAATTACGACAAGTATATTATAAGATTTCGTTGTTTTGTACTTTCTTTTATTTTAAAGGTTGCAAAAACCTTGCATTTGTGTACTTGATAACTTATTTTGTGTACTTATTAACTTATTATCATGCCTAGAAGATGCATCAATCATCCAAACTGTTTCTGTTTTGTGTGTGGTTCATTTGTGACGAAATCACAGCGGCGCACAATTTCAGATGATCTAAAGAAGATATACATATTGTATTTTGGCTGTCCACTGGGTGATCAGGATAAATCTTGGGCTCCACATATCATATGTACCAATTGTTCAAGCGGACTACGTGACTGGCTAAATGGCCGCAAGGCAGCTATGCCATTAGCAATTCCAATGTTATGGAGGGAACCGCGAGACCATGTCAATGATTGCTACTTTTGTCTGGTGAACACAAATGGATTCTCTGCTAAAAATAAACAGAACATTGTATATCCTAGCTTAGATTCTGCCATCAGGCCTGTTCCACATGACGATTCATTGCCTATTCCTTTACCTCCTTCTGGTGGACTCGTATCTATGCAAGATGATATCTGTTTTACAAGATGAAGGTTTCAAACAGTCTCTATCAGGAGCTGAGCTAGAAGCCTGGGAGGCATTCAAGTGGGTCTGTGAAAACTTTCTTGGTAATCATAAGTCCCCTACGTACAGGGAAGGAGTTCAGCGTCTAATAGATTCTTACCAGAACCTTGGCTGTCGCATGTCATTAAAAGTGCACTTCTTGCACTCCCATGTAGATTTCTTCCCAGAAAATCTTGGTATGGTGAGTGAAGAGCAAGGAGAACGTTTTCACCAGGACATTCAGTTAATGGAGCGCCGTTATCAAGGTTTGTGGAATGAGAGTATGATGGCCGACTTCTGCTGGATGCTATTCCGTGATAATCCAGGCGAAGAATATAACAGAAAATCAAATTCCAAGCATTTTTGAAGAAACATTCTACATATCTATGCTGTGATGTGAGTATATTTGATTTAGTCTAGAAGATGTGAATCATTTGCTTAATTGATGTTTGCGATTCTCGAAAAAATACAGCCAAGTTCAGTGAAAACTAACATCACTCATAACTTTAAAACTTGACGTGATAGAAAAAAACTGATACCAGATCTGAAATCAGCGCCAAAAAATCCTTTAGAAAAGTGTATTTTGGTTTCAGATGATTAAAAAAAGTTTTATTTTGTTGCCTTGTGAATTAGAACAAGGTAGGTTCAGATTTTCTAAAATTAGCAAAATGACAATCTTTCACTAGTAAGAGAGTTCAAAGATTTAGCAAACATCTAGCTTTATTATTCTTTGAGAGTTTTATAACTGGAAATATTATTTCAAGTGATGTGTCAGAAAACAAGTGTTTTGGATTTTGACAGTGGAGATTATCAACCTGTTGAAAATAGGAAAAGAAATAGACCTAATATCATTGGTAATGGAAAATAACAGCTAAAAAATTCTAAAACTGTTCTCATTGCTATTGTTTCTGAAGAATCAGATGTGCCTAGTGACAGCAATGATAATCTTGCACTACATAAAAAGAAAATAGAGTTAGGCCTAATGATAATATTGAGTGGAATAAAGTTCAAAATAATGTTTTTATTGTGTCATCTCTGTTTAGATCACTGCTTCTGGTCTCCAAGCACCATTGAAAATTCCTCACCACTATACTGTTTGTTTACACTGCTGACAAGTGATATTACTGACAGTTTGATAGCTAATATAAATGCTTACCAAAGGAGAAAATACAAAGCCATCAGTACTCTCAAAGAATAAAGTATTTATTGGCACTGTACATTTAGTTGATTATGATGATGCAAACAGAGTGCACAGTGCAGAAAACCAAAGCTAAGAAAAACGCAGCAGTTACTACTGTGTGGGGTGTATAGACAAACCCCCCATCTATCATCCCAAAAAAATAGGAAAAATAAGGCATCAGATGTTCATAGGGTTTAAATATATAGGGCCTACTAACTTTGGCAAAAACAACATTCAGAAAAATGAAAAATATATTGTGTAATATGACCTTATCATTAGAGGTGAGAAAGAGAGTTCTTCAGTGCTATATAACTCCTATACTAACATATGGATGTGAGTCTTGGACAATAAACAAACAGGAAAATTAGAGGCAATAGAGATGTGGTTCTACAGAAGAATGCTGAGAATATCATCATCATCAGGTGCCATAGGCGGTCATGGCTCTCCACAGCTCTCTGTCAAAAGTATTATGTATCAAAGTCATTGTTTCTTTGCTGTGGCAAGTTGTCAAACTGTCTAATATTTTCTCACGTTGTCGCCCTCTGTCTCTGGTGCCTTCAATCTTGCCTGTTGTGATTATCTTCTCTAAACCTGCCTGTCTCATGAAGTGGCCAAAAAAAGAAGATTGCCTTTTTCTTATATCATAGACTGCCAGAAAAACTAATGTGGAGGTGTTGAAAGAGCCAAATGTGAAACAGACCCTAATCAATAATATAAGAAAAAGACAATCTTCATTTTTTGGCCACTTCATAAGACAATGTTGGCGTAGAGGATTCTGAGATATTACTAATCTCTGTGCAGGCAATTCTATCTACAGCCTCAACATCCATGGACACAAGCCTAAAAGTCAGCCAGGAATACAGCATGAGAGTTATATTTCTGTTTCCAGGGTACCCCACGAGGAGGTACTTTTAGGATGTTGGTTATCTGCTAACCCTGAGTCAGAACAAGAGCAACAATGTGAGACTTTGCACCCCTTCCTATGCCTATATATGTTTCATGTAAATTATTTTGATGTCAAATTATTCTTTTTTTTTAAATTAATAACTTTTTTTCAGGATGGACGCACAGACTTGGTTTGAGTTAACATTGACTTGCAAATTTCAAGGCTATCTAACTATAGTTAGGTATTTGGACATCTGGGATTAGCGTGTTTGGAAAATTTTGCTTAGGCTATAAATTTCTTGTGATAGGGTTTAAAATAGTGATGGCATCATTTGTCATGTTTGAAACTAGATTTATTAAGTTCTGTAACCATTTTCCTTTTTATATATGTAACTTTTAAGAGAGTAAAACAATGCCTAAACCAGCAGTTACTTTTTAAAACATCAACATTTGTTTAACCGATTCCCCCTTAGAGCGCAGTCGCGTCGCTTCTATTTGTTGACTCCTAGAGCGCTGTCGCTTCGCTTTATTTTACTTGTGTCATTACGATCAATATGACATTTTTTGTGTGTGCCGGGTCTATTAGAAACCATGAACATTGCGTAGATCTGTGGTTTAGCTTCTGTTTTATGTTTTAATCGGAGCAATCATACATAAAAATGATTTATTACGAATTTTTTTTAAATTAGCAGAATTTTAACCGATTTTTGAGTCGCTGCCGTCAATTTTTTTTTACTTATGTCGTTGCGATCGATATTACATTTTTAGTTTGCACTGGGTCTATTAAAAACCATGACCATTGCGAAGATCAGTGGTTTAGCTTCCTGTTTTATGTTTTAATCGAAACAATCGGACATAAAATTAATTATTAAGATTTGTTGTAATTAGCAGAGTTTTAACCGATTTTTTGAGCCGCTGCCGCTCAATTAATGTTACTTGTTTCGTTGCGATCGATATTACATTTTTAGTTTGCGCTGGGACTATTAAAAACCATGACTATTGCGTAGATCCGTGGTTTAGCTTCCTGTTTTATGTTTAATCTAAGAGATCAAGGAAAAAATGAATTTATTACGATTTAAAAAAAATTAGCTAATTATTATACCTAATTTTGGAAATGGAAGATATTATTTATATGTACACTGATGATGACAGTCGTAGTTACGATGCAAATATGCACGATGTAGGTAATTTGTGTATCAAATATAATGTGCAAAGTGACAGTGAAGTTCTTGTTAGATAGGCCTAATGTTTCCGACAATGAGATGGACATGTGTGGCACTAATTGTGACATCGCAAATTTCGTCGTAGTGATGTAGTTTTTCGAATAGAAGTTGAGAGTTGTGCACAAAACATTGGGTCTGTACATAATCTTGATGAGAGTGCCACACATTATGAATACTTTAGCATCATTGTCAACGATGAGTTTATCAATTTGCAGCAGATTGGACAAATTTGTATGTAATATAACGCAAAGAACAAACAAGGAAAGAAGACATGCGCTGAACATCTGCAACCGCCATTGAAATCAAACATCATTTTTTAAATTTATATTATGATGGACCTGTGTATTCTGTTTGAGTATGGCATGCACTGGAGTACAGATCACAGGTTCAATGTTTTGGGCATCTCACCCTGTTTGGAAAAAAGGGGATTTGAGAATATATCTCAATATTTTCGACTCAATATGACTACTCTACTCAACACCCCAACGGTAAAAAAAAAATTTTCCCCACATTATGTCGAGTTTGACAGTTTATTATTTAAAACATATATGTATTAAATTATCTCTGATATAGGTTTATGCAAGACTATTCATTTTTCTGTTGATCTGCCAAGTTTGAGTGTGATATGATAAATAGTTTGAAAGAAAATGCAATTTTGTCATCATCATATTCATATTTTGGAGGAGTTGTGCCCCTTGCCTTAGAGATCAGGGATTGACAATTGGGACTTCTCATAAGGGTGAAATGGTTAAATTATGCAAATAGCCAACATTTTTAATATTAATTAATTACACGCATCTGAGAATCACAGTAATGTGATAAACATGTGTCTTGTCTTTGCGAATACAAAAATATATAGTTTCTGTGGTATTTTATTATGTTTAATTTTTAATGGATATATAATTTAATTATAATTATGCTAATTGGCCACCATTTTGAATATCAATTAGTTCTGTGCCCATATAAAATTCTAGAAATTTGATCAACATAAGCTTCTTGTCTCCGCAAACACAAAAATGTATCGTTTGTGTATTGTATTATTGAAAATATGAAAGATAACTTAGAAATTATCAGCTTGGCTACATTTGTGGTCAGAAGTTTTATTTATATTTTCCTATATGTTTCAATGTAAATTATTTTGATGTCAAATTCATTACACACAAAAATCAAACTGATGTACAGATGTGGTTGAGGTATCATACCAGTTGAATTGAAATATTTTAATTAAGGGCTACCTAACTATATTATTAGCACACGCACAAAAATGCGTTAATTTAATTCCTGCGTTATTCCGGTGCTATCATATGGATGTCCCGCCGAAGACGGATGTGTCGGGCCATTGGCGCAAATAAAACGGCGACACAGCGCATTTCCATTTTCTGGACTGCATCCTGCTGGAAATCTAGCAGGACCATGATCCAGCTAGATCCAGTTGGAGTTTGAGAATGAACGCAGAAGAAGAAGATATGGATGTGAGAGCTAGAAAAGCTCTTTATCTTCAGAAAAGAAATGACTGAGTTTTGAGAACAAATGTCTTTGTCAACTAACACCCATTGGAGTGAATTTAAATCGAATGATAAAATCAGAGAAGAGACATCAAAATTTCATCACAGATGTTATCAGAAAACGCCATCGGGCATATCCTCTGCGCAGACACCAATAGAATACACCACCAATCTCTTGAATGGATACCTACAGGCAAAAGAGCAAGGAGTAGACCAAAAGAAACACTCAGAAGAACAATACTTAGAGAAAGTAAAACAACCAATATTCATACTATTCAAGAACTGCACAGAATAGCTTTGAAAAGACAGAATTGGAGAGATCTGACCTCTGCGCTAACTTCAGCTCAAAAGGAAAATTAATTAATGAATGAACTATATTAATATTATTATTTGTAATTATGTAGCACTATTTTGAAAATTTTGTCAAAGTACCTTAAGTACCTACTATACTAGTTATATCAATTATTATTATTTTTAGTGTTCTAACACTAGTAAAATATATAATAAGTAACACTGGTAACTGAAGTAGTAACACTAACACTGTCAGTCAGTCACTACTGACAGTGACTACTCTGCATTTTATCATTATTTTGTTCAAACAGTGGAAAGTTTCCTTTGTCTCACGAAGCAGATTAAAATATCTCGAGCAACTCAGAACTATGCTCTGCTAGGTTCAGATTTTAACTCTCATGCTGATATTGGATTCAGAGAGACCGATTCAAAATAAACTTTAGAATGTTGTGTATCTACTGAGAGTAAGCAGTAAGCACAGCTACAGGACAAGAATGAATCATCATTGCTGCATTCATTGAATTAGGAATTTGTTGTCACTTTCCCAATTGTAAACAATATTAGTGTTTTCTGAACTAAGCAACAAGGCTTCCATATATTTATTATACATTTCTCACCATTTCTTTATATATGTCTCCACTGACTGATGGTGTAAGTTTAATCGTTCCAACAAAAATGAAAAAAAGACCCAAAGTTAAGCCCAATACTTTGAGCACAACTGACGCCATGGTAAACTTGCAGCCGTTTATACTTCTTTCGCGTTAAAGTTTAGTTTCGATTACTGTCAGTATAATGAGGGATTGGATTTCATGCGAATCATTATCATCAGGTGCCGTGCCGGCTGGCGTAGGCGGTCATGGCTCTCCACATCTCTGTCCACAGTATTATGTATCAGGATCGTTGTTGTTTCCATGCCGTACCAGGTTGTCAAACTGTCTAATATTTTCTAACGTTGTCGCCCTCTGCCTCTGTTGCATTCAATGTTGCCTGTTGTGACTATGATTTTCAAACCTCCCTGTCTCATGAAGTGGCAAAAAAAATGAAGATGTTTATTCTTTCTTATATTACTAATTAAGGTCCGTTTCGCATTTGACTCTTCCAACACCTTTACATTAGTTTTTCTGGCAGTCCATGGTATTATCAGCATTCTTCTATAGAACCACATATTGTCTCTAATTTCCCACTTTCCAGTTTGTTTATTGTCCAATACCCACATCCATATGTTAGTATAGGAGTTATATAGCACTGAAGAACTCTATTTCTCACTTCTAATTGTAAGGTAATATTACACAATATATTTTTGTGGTTCCATTGTAACTATACCGATTCATGTACACAGCATTGCCCTCTTGCGAGTTTTGCCTTCTTAGTATAATGTGTACTCATAGGGTCACCATGTCTTAGTGGGATCTACCCATATTGGGCACTACATCGGTCGTCCCTCCAATGTTTCCTAATTTTTATTAATGCGAATAAAAACAATTAAAAAAGACAATGTGCCAATAAACGAACTTGACTCTTGATTAGAAACTAGCATCATAGCACACGGGACATTCCCATAAGTGTTCCGGTCTCCGCTTCAGCAGCCATTCGAGAGTATGTAGACTCAGTCTCAGTAAGGTGTTGATTACGTGATTTTCAGTTCTTTTAAATAGAGTAGACCTACATTTTCTTCCCTCTCCTTTAATCACTTCCATTTCTGTCATTATTTGTATGTGTAGCCTACATTTTCTTCCCTCTCCTCTAATCACTTCCATTTCTGTCATTATTTGTATGTTTAGCCTACGTTTTCAGTCTCTTGTCAACATCTTCATTTTGGAATGAATTTATTGTCTATTTCCCCAGGTGGTTTGTGATCCACTCTTGCAGTTAAGCGTAGGGGTGATTGGAGCTCGAGCTTGCGTTCTAAAGCCAGATGGGTGGTCTCAGCTGTGCTATGACCGTGTCTGTTCAGGACGTCCTTGACGTTTTCTATCCATCTTTTCCGTAGCATTCCTCTGGCCTTGTACCCTGATCTCATTTGGTTATATGCTTGTACGAGCAACTTTTAGTGATGCATTCTCATAATGTGGCCAAACCACTTGATCTGTACTCTCTATGTAATCTGTACAAGATATTATACCTATTCTTTCCCTGATATATTCATTTCGCAATCTATCAAGCCTGGTGACCCCGGCAGCTTTCCTCAAGCATTTCATCTCACATGTCACTATCTTTCTGTAATGTGAAGATGAGAGAGACCAGGTTTGGCACTGGTAACACAGTGATGGTATGAATATACTGTAGATCATTTGCAATGAATTTATGACTTTAAATTCAGTCAGCTTTATTTCTTCTCAGTACTGTACCGTAAATCGCAGCATTATCTGCCAATGAGTCAGCTCTTTCTCTGGGTTCAGCGTGACACGGGCAGTAGGCATATAGGTTTCTGCATGTAATGTTCTGTACAATTGAATTGTTCAATAATACACAACCCATTCCTTTCTCAACATGTTCTTTTCTATCTTGCACAGCATGTTTTGAGAGTGTGAGTATTACCGAATGGGTTGATGTATCAATTATCAACCAACTCAGCGCTGTTGTAGTTCCCTCTATCTCCATCCTCATGCTCGATGTGATAGTAGAGTATGCAGATGATTTTTCAACCAACGTCAAGCCGTTTCTGTAGGCAACAAAACCCCAACCGCATTTATTTGTATTTCTGTTGGCTGAACCATTTGTGTATATAATTATGTCTTGTTGTTTCGAGTGTAGCTGGACGAGCTCTTGTACTGTAACTTCTGCCATGATACCAGTCCATTTCCGACACGACGTATACAGTTGAATTATGACGTCAGTTATTTTTTTCAGTGTTATAATGTTAAAAACAATGGTACCGTTCTATTACCTCTGTGGTGGTAACATTGTTTTTATTGTCTTTTCACTATTTATTTTGTGTATTCTTGACAGACCTAACGGTTCGAAACGTTGAGAATGTCTTGTGTATTGTAATTTGTATTTTTTTTTCGTGTTTACACCCCATAACCTGTAAGATGTCAAGTGAAACTAAAAAACTTGTGTTCTACGTAGGTACTTTTGATATGTATTTGTTGTACATTTATCAATTGAGTTTATCATCAGACAATGTTATTGATTGTTTCAAAGCCGATATGATTATATATAAAAAATAGTTGAGACTGGCAGAACCAGAGTAGAGAAAAGAAAATCATGAGCATACAACATTAAAGGCAGAACTGGTCGAGATAGAAATCGATGGAGGAGAGTATGTGTTAATGCATCCCATGACGTAGTCTACTACTAAGATCTTGAAGCGTTCTATGTTTATGAATGGTTGGATAGATGGATCGATTGCTTCTCCTTGTAGTTGGTGCATGTTGTTCATTTTTTTTTCACCGTATTTTTGTGCACTCATATTCCAGTTCCGCTGTTGTTACGTAATTCTGCTAAGGGAAGGTAAGATTACACAGATTACATTTTATCCTCCTCTTCTTTTGAGTTCGCTCTCTTATAACCAACACGAAAGTTCGTGTGATTTCTGCCGTGGAGCGTGAAGTACGTTATGCTGCTGGTTTACAGCATAGCTGCATTATTTGCACATCGGAAGGCCCAGCAATTTCGTTTTCGACATACCTTTAATTTGGATAGTGGGCTTCCTTAATCTGTGACAGCCTTCATATCTGTCGATAGGTGATGGATGTATATCGACTTTACGCTATGACGATTTTCCACTAACTGATCCCTTGGACTTTGCCGGCCAAAACATGTCCCCGGGTGGCAGTCTCCGTGGAGACGGTAGTCAAAGATTTAGGTGTGTGTGGATCGACTAAGTTACTCTTGCACGAGGTGTTCCGCTTCCACTGAACTGGTCTCGAGTAATTAGACGTATTGTTCCTGTGCCCATTAGGTACTGAACCTTTTCTATCCACGAGCATGATTTCGGTATAGGAAAGTATCGACGCTAGGGTTGGGCTTAATCGCTCTCTTAGCCGATGTGTCATTCACCGACATCGTGAACCACACGTGAAAGTTTGACTCTCTACACATTTATTAGAATCACAGGAGATTAGAAGTTTTGTTCTGAAGCTGAACAAAACTTTAGTTCCGCTTTCCTTTTAGCGTTTTCCCGTTATTTTTGCATGCAGCTCTCCCTCTGGTGATTTGCTGCCTTCTCATTGTTTTCAATGTTATCTTTTGAACTTTCAATATTCGTCTACCCATTTCGTGCCTAAATTACATTGGCCGCCCCTCCGATGCTCAATCCATATTCTTTTGCATCACTGTGTGCCAATAGTGATTGTGGGTTAGTTGGCAGAGATGTTTCGGATATATTGCTTGTCTGTTTTGCAGTCAGTTCTCGTTCCGTCTACAGGCTGCACATTAACTGACGCGATCCCAGAATTGTTGGCCAGATGGAACACGAGCCGCTGTACGTCTGTTTCCAGGGTCAACCACGAAGAGGTACTTTTGGGATCTTGTTTATCTACAACCCTGGGTCCGCTGAGAGCAATGCGGAACCTTTAACACCCCTATATTTTATCCGTATCAAGAAGTTTTATCCCAATAGCAGGCACCTTTCCATCTCTCCAGACGATAGTATTATTGTTGGGCTATAAGTATTATAATCTACGATCCATGGTGATAATAGGTGTGACGCACATAACAAACCTGAGCAATAAATAGTCTTCTAAAGTACGCACAAATAATCACAAGTCCTCTTGTACCATCGTGTGTTGCAGTATTTTCGTTTCTTTGTTAGTAGACTCTAATACACTGTTTAGGTTTTTAAATCAAACTTTTTAGACAATTACTGCGCCTGACAATTCATTGGTATTTGTTGTTACATACAATAACAAGCATGACACTTGTACAGTACATGCACTGTACAGTGAATGAACTCGCCAAGCTAAACTCGAAACTCCAAGACATAATTATATACACAGATATACATTAGCAGAAACACAAATAAAAGCGGTTGGAGATTTGCTACCTACAGAAACGGCGTGAAGTTAGTTGAGAAATCGTCAGCATATTCTACTATCACATCAAGCATGAGGATGGAGATAGAGGGAGTTACAGCAACACTTAATTGGTTTATAACGGATACATCAACACACTCGGTAATACTCACAGACTCTCAAAGCATGCTGAGAAAATAGTGGTGGGACTTATTGAACAACTCAATTACCCAGAGCATTACATGGATATACTGCCCTGGTCATGTTGGGGTCAGAGGAAACGAGAAAGCCGAATTATTGGCAAGCAATGCGGCGATAGACGGCACAATGCTGAGACGCGATAAAGCAGGCTTAATGAATGCAGTAATAAATGCATTTCAAGATGAAGAACGTACACATACAGAGAATGTCAGAAATGGGAGTATCTAGATGTGAGGGTAGGAAAAGTAATTTTTTGGGAAAACACCGAATATCACACAATCAACATATGACCGGGACTCTTGAGTCTACATACACAGGGATGGCTGCTGGAACGGAGTTCGGAGCATTTATGGGAAGCCAGTTTCTAATCAAGACCAAGCATGGCTGCTGTTAATTCGAACATGACGGTTTGAGTCTCCCCAGAAATAAGCAGGAATCGATTTTGTTTCTACAAAGCAGAAAAAGTACTACCTATTGATAATATTTGTACTGTACATTCCTTTAGCGTGCTACATATATATATACACAGATACACGCACATATATACCACTAGCAATAATTAATTAGTGTAAACTGACAAAGATCATCTTATAAACAAAAGAAAGAAAATTTCTTTGTGGTTCAGACTTGGAATCGCACATCAATGTTTTTCAGTGGTTTTTTTTCTCAGAAAACAACACATTTATAAAGTGAATACATGATACATAGGTGCAGTGTTGTGATGTATGGGTACAAATCTCATGAAATATGAGGGTGGAAGTGTTTTGATACACTATAGTGTTACCACGGCTGCTCGTACACAATGAAGCTGCATGCACTCACACACAAATTGTCTGATTCACGCAAATTCTACATCAGTGTTTCCCAACCTTGTTTTTAACCACGCCCAATCTAAGTCTTTTTAAAATTCTGGTGCCACCCCCTTCCCACCCAATGTAACATATAAATATTATTTTATATTAAAAATTGAATTACATGTATTCCGTAAATTAAGCCTAATTACAATTTGTTCAAATTGCCTCCCTGAACAATCGTGTTTTTACTAACCTGTTTAATTCATTTTGCTTTACTATTTGTTCTTTCGGTTACTGCGGCACCCTCCACATTGTCGGACACCCTCCGACCATTTGGTTATTTATATTCCCCCCTCCCCGTGAGGTGTGGGCTTCCACGTTGGAAAACACCGCCCTACACTGGTTTTCAAATGTGATCCCCGAATTCGTTGTAAACCCAAGAAAATTGTTTGTATTTGGTTACCATTTTCAACCAAAATGTGTATAATCCACTGAATGAATCAGTACAAATAGTGAAAACCTATCAGGTGAAAATATTTGACCTTTTTTGTACAAATAACATTTCCAAAAATGTAGCTACACTGGGAAAATATATGCTAGAACAAAGTACAAGACACATCATAGAACAACAACTAAGTCCAGCCCAGTTTGGTTTCAGAAGAGGAGTAGGATGCACAGATACACTATTTACCCTTAGGAAACAAATAGAAAAAAATTACTGAATATGACAAAAAGCTAAACATCATCTTTGTCGACCAAGAAAAAGCATTCGACAGAATAAACAGAGACACTATGGAAACACTAAAAATATACGGAATCAAGGGACAATTACTACACAATATCAAAGCATTAAACACAAAAAAAAACAATAGATGGAGTATCAAAACCATTCACAACAAAAACAGGAGTCAGACAGGGATGTGTGCTATCGTCTATTCTATCCAACGTCTACATAGAAAGAATTATAAAAGAAACACAAATGAGATATATAACGAAAGAGAATGAATAACTTCACAAAGAACTCAATGAATTGCTTTACGCTGACGATCAAATTATTAATATCTAAACAAATTACAAACAAGTTAAAAATGAGAATTATAAAATGTTACATCTATTCCATATTAATGTATGGCTCAGAAACATGGACACTAAATAAACAATTAGAAGACAAAATTGATGCCTTTGAGATGTGGGTATATAGAAGAATAGGGAGAACATCATGGAAAGAGAAGAAAACAAATAAAGAGGTGCTAAATACACTTAATATGAAGAAAGAACTACTAAGAGAAATAAAGATCAGGCAAATAAAATACTTTGGACACATTAAAAGACATGACACCCTATTGAAGACCTTACTTGAGGGTAAAGTCAAAGGGAAGCGAGCAAGAGGTAGGCAGAGATACAAGTGGGAGAGTAACATTACACGATGGACAGGTTACAGTCTAGCAGAGTGCACCACCAAGACAAGAGACAGGAGATGTTGGAGATACGTTGCAGCCAACCTTCATTGCGGAGACGGCACTTGATGATGATGATGATGACGATCAACGCATTATATGAGATGACGAAGAAAAACTCCATATTAATTATCAACTCATTATCAACAATATGTAATAAACACAACATGAGGATTAATACACAAAAGACAGAAACTATGCAAATAACGAGATCAACAGATCATTTAAATATCCAAATAGAGAACACAAAAATAAAACATGTCAAAGAGTTAAAGTACCTAGGAAGTATCTTCACAGAAGACGGATGACTCGACATAGATAGAAACAAGATGTCAAAAGGCAAATGTTGTGACATAACTGCTGACACCTTTACTATTGCCCCCAAAAATCAACATGGAAGTAAAGAAACAAATGATTAATATCATCTTTATACCAACACTATGCTACCAATGAAATTTAAGTAGGAAGCCAGAGGACAATTTTAAAAATTCTTGAGACTAACGGGAATTATTGAAATATCCTCAGTAACAATAAACACATAACCTAATATCCGTATTAGTTATACAAGGGCCGATAGGTCTGCTTGTAAACATGGATAACATATATAGACAATACAATTTTGATAATATCCTCAGTAACAACAAACACATAATATCCTCAGTAACAACAAACACATAATATCCTCAGTAACAACAAACACATATATTTGTTGCTAGGCGATTTGGTGCCGTTGAACGGACTGGTTCAATTCCCGTTAGTCTCAAGAATTTTTATGCTACCAATGACAGACTTGGGAACTGACATCTACACATAAGAGAAAGATTGAAACTTGCGATATGAAATGTCTAAGGAAGGCTTTTGGAGTCATCAGACTCGACAAAATGCGCAGTAATAACATGATAAAGATACTAGTTATCCCATCGAATATATAGAGAAACAGTAGATAGAATGGTTTGTACATCTTATGAGGATGAACGATGAACTTCCCATAAGAGCTTATAACAAAATTGAATCAAGATACAGAGCCAAAGGCAGACCTGGAAAAGGGTGGATAGACAACATCAAAAACATCTTGAATAAACATGACTACACCTCAACCAGAGCAACACACCTGGCTCTGGAATGTAGACTACCTCTCCTTCACAAACCCCTACGCTCAACGGGAAGTATGGAAACTACGACAACGCCACCTGGAGATAAACAATAGACAATCTTTGATATAAGGAAATTTAAAACTAATAAGATATCACAAGATAAATAATATTACTTGTCATGGGACATGTGTAAACTAATATAACATAATAAGAGAAATAATATTACATGGCATCATTGACATGGCAGACTGAAACCGATTAGAACATCACGAGAGAAATAATATTACATTATATCATTAATAAAAACATTTAAAAAAGAATTTCATTTAAAGCAAGCCGGAGAGGGCATTGACAATTGAGTGAGACAAATTACATAAATGTGTAAGAGAGCATTGACAATTGAGTGAGACAAACTTGTAAGAGGGCATTGACAAATGAGTGAGACAAACTTATAAGAGGGCATTGACAAATGAGTGAGACAAACTTATAAGAGGGCATTGACAAATGAGTGAGACAAATTACATAAATGTGTAAGAGGGCATTGACAATTGAGTGAGACAAATCACACAAGTGTGTAAAAGCACATTGACAATTGAGTGAGACTAGACCTTTTTAATGAATCATGGGCGCAAGGGATCTTCCCAGAAGAATGGAAAGAGGCAGAAATAATTCCAATTGCCAAGAAAGGAAAACCAAAAACCAACAAAACAAGTTACCGCCCTATCAGTCTACTTAGTTGCTTAGGAAAGGTCATGGAAAAAATGGTGAATAACAGACTCTTAAACTACCTGGAGGAAAACAATCTTCTAGATGACTGTCAATCAGGCTTCAGAAAACACAGATGCACTGAGGACCAAACAACATACCTTGCCCAGGAAATAGAAGATGCTTTCCAGAAAAAATCAAAACTCCTAGCCACCTTCTTTGACCTCACAAAGGCCTTTGACAAAGTCTGGAAAGAGGGGCTATTGCTAAAACTTGCCCAGAAAGGAATCAGAGGCAAAATGTTTCAGTGGATAAAAAGCTTCCTACGAGGCAGACATGCAAGAGTCAAACTCCAGGGAATGAAAAGTAAAATGGTCAACATAACAGAAGGTGTCCCACAGGGAGGAATTCTGTCCCCCACACTCTTTATAGTTTTTATAGACAATCTGCCAAAACTATTCACACCATATGTACATAGAGCTCTCCATGCAGACGATCTTGCTATCTGGACCCAATCAGAATACATTGGAGTTGCAAAAGTTAGAATGCAGGAGGCAATAAACAAAGTTGAAGAGTGGGCAAAAACCTGGGGTGTTCAAATAAACAAAAGTAAGACCGTCACTACACTTTTCACCCTCTCCACAAAGCCTGAAAATTATACTCTCACTCTAGACAATACCCCACTCCCAAAAGAAAACACCCCAGTCTACCTGGGGCTAAAATTTGACAAAAGACTTACTTGGGGATCACACATTGAAGAGACAGAAAATAAAGCCACACGCAGACTACAAATAATGAAAAAACTATCTGGGACAGATTGGGGAGCCAACATAAAAACCATAAGACAAGTCTATGTAGGTCACATTCGTCCAACTCTGGAATATGGATTGACCACATATGCAACAGCAGCAAACACCAATCTTCAAAAGCTGGACAAAATTCAAAATGCAGGTCTCCGAATCATAACAGGAGGACTAAGGAGCACACCTATAACATCAATGGAAGCAACAGCAGGATTACAAAACCTAACAGACCGCAGGGATGAGAAAATCACAATAATGACAGAAAAATTTAGACGTCTGAAACATCACCCTATGCATGAAAAAACAAAAGAACTAACAAAAAACAGACTGAAAAGACCAAGCTTCAATCACCTATCAAAAAAACTTATGAAAGCCAATAAAGAAGTAACCATCAACAATCCGGATGAATGGGAACAGCTAGAAGCATATTGCAACATCACAAACACTTCACCCATATATACAGCAAAACTTACAATACCAGGCATTGAGAGCAAAACTTTGGAAACCCCTACTGCCCTTAAGGCAAAAACACTTGATCACCTAGACACCCAATACCCTACCTCACAGTGGATTCATGTCTTCACAGATGGATCATCAGAGGGTGCAGTAAAGAAAGGAGGAGCTGGGATACTAATACTCATACCAAACACCCCAAAACTATAACTCTCAATTGCTACTGGCAAATTATCAACAAATTACAGGGCAGAGCTACAAGCAATCTTGGAAGCATCAAAGGCTCTAGAGGAACGGAGGCTCAAAGGAGCTAACATAGTCTTCTTGTGTGACTGCATGTCAGTACTCCAAACCATCCAAAAGGAACCTAAAGATCTCCTAACAAAAACAACTGTAGAACTTCTAAATCAACTATCTGCCAACAATAAAGTTGTGCTGCAGTGGATCCCTGCACACTGTGGAATAGCAGGAAATGAAGGAGCTGACAGACTGGCAAAAGCAGGTGCAAAAAAGGAACAATTCCACCACAGAATATCACTGACTGAAGCAAAAACCCTCATCAAAGGAATATACAAACATACATGGAGTCAGAGAACAGGCAGTAACTTTCCACAGGACCCTATTCTAAAGCTAAACAGGTCACAACAAACCACAATTTTTAGACTTCGCACAGGACACTGCAGACTACAAGCACATCTCCACAAAATTAAGGCTGCCCAAACTGACCAATGCCCATGTCAAAAGGGTCCCCAGACTCCAGAACATATTCTGCAGACATGCCCACTCTTTGATGACGTGAGAACCAAAATATGGCCTCAAGAGAAAGATCTGAAGGTGAAGCTGTGGGGCAACCGTGAGGACCTCCTGCTGACGACTGAATTCATGGAGGCGGAACACCTTCCTGTATAGACTTATGAGCATAGGAAACTGATCGCAGAAGAAGAAGAAGAATTGAGTGAGACAAATCGCACAAATGTGCAAGATGACATTTATAATTAAGTAGGCAAAAAACACAAAAGTGGGGTTTTAAATTTTTTTTTTATTTAACGAAAGTGAATTAGTATTATGTCAAAGTGTGTCAAACGTTTGAAGAGTTCTATGTCAACGTGTGTCAAACATTTGAAGAGTTCTATGTCAACGTGTGTCAAACATTTGAAGAGTTAGTTATGTTTGTCTTAGGCACGTCAGATTTGACATCTATAACCATATCAACTTGTTTATACAGTTAAATTTAGTACATGCAAATGACTTTTCTTTTTAGGAGATAGTTTTTTAGTGGATTCAACTGATGGTACAAAATCATCATCTGTGTGGTCGTATTCAGCTGTTGGGATGTAGACCTTGACCTTTAATTTTTTATCGTTACCACTTTCTTCTTGTTGATCTTTCACGACAACTTTGCAAAGAGTGTCATAGTTTGCTATTTTATTTTCAGCACGTCCTTCCTTTCCACACATTTCCTCATCCTGGTCAACGTGCAGCTGTGATCTGTTGTTTTTCTGGCGTACAGATGACCGTACCGTCAGAACAGAAAAATCGCCCAAATTCCAATTGAGAAGTACCGGTATTCTGATGTCTAATTTTGATGAGACCTTATTGGATAATTTTTTTCTGTTCTGTTTCTTTCCGTTGATGTGTTCGTAATTTGTATTGTGTACTTGAATTTTTCCAGATTCCATAGCTGAGCGAAGTGACATCATTGGTCTCATGCCAAGAATTTTATCTTGATATCTATGTTTGTAAGCACATTGACAAAATGTGTCGTAGTCTGGTGTGCATGGGGGAGGAGGGGGGCTTTCTTCTAAATAATTGTCTTGGCATTGCATTTCTAGCTTTCTCCTGGCCATGTAGTGCGCATCTCGATTTTCTTGACAAACTGCACAAGTTACAAACTGAGATTGAATAGGTGAATGTGCAATTTTTGACATCGTGAATTTACTGTTTTGCTGAAATGACCCTGTGCTATTAGCTGCACTGTGGAACGAAGCATCGTCACTTCTGCACTCACCATTCACAGATGATACTGAAGATAGGCCTGTATCTTTGTGCAAACAACAACACGATTTTATGGATTCTTCATCAATTTTTATCCCGTTGAAGAGAGTGTTGAGTCTTGTATTTCTGAAATGATTTTTCCCAACAGTCCATGCCTCTTTGTGACTTTTGATCAGGTAATTTGAACTACCAATGGCGGCGGGGGCACAAATGTCTCCTCTATTTTTATAGATTCCATCAATTATCTCCCTTTCACCTTTCGTGAGCATTTTCTTATTTCTAGAAAACATCTTTCCATAATACGTGGGGTATTGAGGATGATCTCTTGCTTGCCTCATAGTCGCCATTATATCCTTTACCTTTGTGCATTTGCACGGGGGAACTGGAGGGATATTAGCGAGTTCTCTGTACAGTTTGGAGATTGAGAAGCAGCTTCCGGGAGATTCAGACCAGTCGTAAAACTTTGCTATATTCACTTGATTTCTTTGTTTGGTTTCTATTTCCGGTTCTCCAGGTCTCTGCAAAATTGAATTTGTCCACATCTGATCGTTAGATTTACTGTCTGATGGCAATTCTCTAGAAACCGCCTCAGATCTTCGGACAGCAAAAACTCTAGTATAGAGAAAAATAATATTCAAATTAATGTCTTAGTTAACATAATGGATATTTCAAATAATAACAAAAACACGTCTATCAACATAACCGTTAGACTGATTATCAAATGATAAACTATAATCGTTAAAGGATGCAATACAATTTTTAATCCGGGGTTGTCGTGGCTGAATTATCAGAATTGCAACCTTCAATATTTTTAAACGTATAACGTCGTGGTATAACCAAATTATACGAAAAAATAAAACGTGTATCAGTGAGACGCATATTCAGGTTACACATACATGCTTCATGTAGACACTAGACGGGAAAAGAAAACGGAAGACCAAAAACACCGCGAAGAAGAACACTTATGAATGAATTAAAGTCAACAGGCATAAATGCACAAGACCTGCAATCCCTAGCAACTGACCGACAGGCACGGAGAACTATGACATCCGCCCTATGTGCCAAACTTGGCAAGAGAGGAACTGACTGACTGACATATATGCTTACAACTTTAAAATACCTTTTATATATCAACGGGACGGCATGTCGTTGCCGAGGCCGTGGGGCACAACTCTGTTACCTGCCACGCATGTCGTCGTAAGATGTGATTAATGAGGTTTTGAGGATGAATTGCATCATTCCTTAGAGGGTCAAAGACTTGATGAATAGGGTGTGTCCTACCGAAAGGCGCAGATATCGCAGATAAAGGACACAGTGTATTCTGTCTTGCAGAATATGTTCCGCGGTAATATTCTGCAAAAAAGGAATATTTGAGAATGCACCATTAAAAGAAGATTAATATGTGAACCATCTATTATATCTATGTATTCTTTTCTCAGATTATGCTATAAGGCACCGTAGGTTTGAACAATGATCGGTTTTTCGATTATGACACTTTTCTTCGCTTGATCTATCTATCTACCTAATCCTATCCTATCCAATCTATCCATTCTATCCAATCTATCCATTCTATCCAATCTATCTATCCAATCTATCTATCCAATCTATCTATCTATCTATCTATCTATCTATCTATCTATCTATCTATCTATCTATCTATCTATCTATCTATCTATCTATCTATCTATCTATCTATCTATCTATCTATCTATCTATCTATCTATCTATCTATCTATCTATCTATCTATCTATCTATCTATCTATCTATCTATCTATCAATCTATATATATATATATATATATATCCTATCCTATCCTATCCAATCTATCTATCCAATCTATCTATCCATCTATCTATCTATCCATCTATCCATCCATCCATCCATCCATCCATCCATCCATCCATCCATCCATCCATCCATCCATCCATCCATCCATCCATCCATCCATCTATCTATCTATCTATCTATCTATCTATCTATCTATCTATCTATCTATGTTGCCTTTCAGCGTCACGGGTAGAAGAGTTTTACGGAGATGACCCACGTGTCTCATTAGAAAACTCTCCATTTTACTACGAGCGGTTTTGTTATCACTGACGGTTTGCTAATCCTGCCTATGTAACAGGAAATTCGCATGGCTACACCGCGATCTCTAACACACACATAAAGAAACCACATACTCCATGCGAAGAGTATTCTTCATTCGTAGCGACTGCTCGATAAATTCGTTCAATCTAGATAACAAATAATCATAGATATTTAACATGGTTATAAATAATACACTCGTGTAAAATATGAAGCTCACACGCTTAGTAATTATGGAAATAATAGACAATATCGGTGTTCAATTATTTATGAATGCACTATCGTTTATAGCAGATGACATCATCTTGTGGCTGAAATTGCTCCTTGTAAATGTTAAATAATTTGCAAAAATTACTTTTTGGAAAATAATATCAACAAAGGTGGGAAAATGGCGAACAAACGCTTCTGGACAAAAATGAGAAGTTAAATCTTTAAATACTTATGATCTAACAAAGTGATGGAAGCGCTTACTCAATGATGTGTTCGAAATGGCATGTATTATTATTGTGGGTTTTTTTTCCCCACGTGCTGTTAAATCTCGACGTTGTGTTCATGCCATTACAAACACATAATTGAGTTAATGTTTCCGTCACGTTGTAAGATCATAAGTATTTAAAGATTTAACTTTTCATTTTTGTCCAGATGCCTATTGTTATTATTAATAATAATAATAACACTCAATCGCACGCGATGGTAACAAGTTATATTGTTGCATCAACCTTATACGAGTCCGGGTGACGACTCAGTTACACAACTTGTACTTTGTCGGAAAGGCTACATACTGTCAAAACTAATCATCTCACGGCTAAATGGATTATTTCTTAATCATTCATCATCTCTGGTGTGTGCAGAGGTGATTTAAAAACTCTAATTCTAACATATATTTAAATTTATAACAAATATGATTAGAGTTGAATATATGCATGTTTTCTGTTCTGTCCTATTGGGCAGCAAGGTTCTCTTCTGTATTTGGTGCTTTTCAGCGGTGCGAACACCTTTGTTGGTGTTACTGCGCCACATTGGGAAAGCAGAATAAGTACTGAAGTAAAACTCAACTTATATTCATCTTTAATACCCATTACTTTGTACTGATGTGAGAATTTTACACTTGCAGAGGAAATGTAGAGAAGATCAAGTGTTTGAAAATATTGATAATAAATATGCGTGCTCATAAATGTAACATAAAACCAACATATATGTGTGAGACATATAATCAATGCTCTTGCATGTCAACAAGAATATCACCTGATAGAGTGACAAGTCACAAACTGTTAGGGTAACAAGTCGCAAAATGTTACGGTGACAAGTCGCAAACAGTTAGGGTGACAAGTCGCAAACAGTTAGAGTGACAAGTCGCAAACTGTTACGGTGACAAGTCGCAAACTGTTAGGGTGACAAGTCGCAAACTGTTAGGGTGACAAGTCGCAAACTGTTAGGGTGACAAGTCGCAAACTGTTAGGGTGACAAGTCGCAAACTGTTAGGGTGACAAGTCGCAAACTGTTAGGGTGACAAGCCGCAAACAGGGTGACAAGTCGGAAACAGTTAGGGTGACAAGTCGCAAACTGTTAGGGTGACAAGTCGCAAACAGGATGACAAGTCGGAAACAGTTAGGGTGACAAGTCGTAAACTGTTAAGGTGACAAGTCGCAAACTGTTACGGTGACAAGTCGCAAACTGTTAGGGTGACAAGTCGCAAACTGTTAGGGTGACAAGTCGCAAACTGTTAGGGTGACAAGTCGCAAACTGTTAGGGTGACAAGTCGCAAACTGTTAGGGTGACAAGTCGCAAACAGTTAAGGTGACAAGTCGCAAACTGTTAGGGTGACAAGTCGCAAACAGGGTGACAAGTTGGAAACAGTTAGGGTGACAAGTCGCAAACTGTTAGGGTGACAAGTCGCAAACAGGATGACAAGTCGGAAACAGGGTGACAAGTTGGAAACAGTTAGGGTGACAAGTCGCAAACTGTTAAGGTGACAAGTCGCAAACAGTTAAGGTGACAAGTCGCAAACTTATGGGATGATGCATAATTTATTTCCAAACTCACCCACAGGGGAAACAAGAGTAGAAGAAAAGGAAAGTATGGATTGATAATACTAAAGATTGAAGAGAATTAAGATTCACCATTCCCCATGCTCAAACAAGATACTGAAAACAGTGGGATTTTTCAGTTGATGCAATCCTTCCACCTTGATGGGTTCTGGGTTTGATGATGATGGAGGAATATTGCGAGAGCGGATACATTGCTATGACTACATGCCAATTGTTATGTATGTATTTGCTCTCAATCCCCAGTTATGTCTCTTGCAGCAGGTACAATGGTCACACCAGATTTTCATCAGGTGTCTGTGATCCAGGGAACGGAGAAGTGCAGTGTCGAGATTTTATTTTTCATCTTACTAATTCTACTTAATGGTAGACATCCTTATCCGTATCGCTATTAGTCCAGGCGACACAACCTGTGTAATATCACATCTTGTAGTGCACATCTTCTCTTTGAATCTAAATGATTATAACAGCCAATGTTGCTGATAAATTTGGAACTGTCTGCGTGGTAACGACATGGCCACAGACGCACACGCAATATTTTTAATTAATTGCAGAAGAAAAAAAAGTTCTTAGAATAATATTAAAAATCACATGACCACGGTGTGGAAGATATTCAAAAATAAAACTGTTAACAACAGCAGAAATAGATTTTGAAAGTTGTGCTATCCCATGATTATCTAGACCGGAAAATATGGTGAAAGAGAGAGAGAGAGAGAGAGAGAGAGAGAGAGAGAGAAAGAGAGATGTAGAAAGAGATACGGAAAGGGTTTGAACTTCCCGGATCCAAGCATCCATGAAATTCACGATACTGAACACTAATTGCATTTTATCGTGCGTATCGCTTATAAATACATCTTGATTATTGATTCTTGATTAGAAACTAGCTTCACGGCACGTGGGGCACTCTCATAAGTGCTCCACCCTCCGTTCCAGGAGCCATCCCTGTTTATGTAGACTCGGAGTTCCGGTCATGTGTTGATTGCGTGATCTTCGGGGCCGTAAAAAAATGTACTAGTCCTTCTCTCCCCTCTAGATACTCCCATTTCTGACATTCTCTGTACATGTTCTCAGCTTCATTACCATAATTTTCATCTTGAAATGAATTGATTACTGCTTTGATCAAGTCTGCTTTATCTATTCTCAGCTTTGTGCAGTCTATCGCCGCATTGCCTGTCAATAAGTCGTCTCTCGTTTCTTCTTCCAGCATGACCAGGGCAGTATTTCCATGTAATGCTAAGGGCAGTTGAGATGTTCAATAAGTCCCACCATTCTTTTTTCAGCGTGTGTTTTTCTATCTTGCGCAGCATTGAGAGTTTGTGAGTATTACCATGTGTTGATGTATCAGCTATCAACCAATTAAGAGCTGCTGTAACTCCCTCTATCTCCATCCTCATGTTCGATGTGACAGTGGAGTATGCTGAAGATTTTTCAATCAACATCACGCCGTTTCTGTAGGCAACAAGACCCCAACCGCTTTTATTTGTATTTCTGTAAACTGAGCCATCTGTGTATATAATTATGTCTTGTGGTTTCGAATGTGGCTGGACACATTCATGCACTGTTACCTGGTCCCGGACACCCGTCAATTTTCGCCACGCTTTATCTAGTTGTATTATTACTTTAGTCAGTGATTTATTCTCAGTGTCTACCTCCACCCATTCACTGACCTTTCCTACTACTAAGTTAAGTTTGGGGTCTTTGTTACCTCTAATATTTTATGGTAGTGTGTCCTGATATAACCTAATTAGACTGTTGTCTGCTAGTTGAAAGGGGCACGCCTCTACATAAGAGAGGTAAACTCATTAAATATATACCTATCTGCCCTTTCCTATTTCTCTACTCATCGCTGTGTGTCTTAAACAGCTTCCATCCATGATCTGCCACGCTTGATTTGTTTTCCCTTTGACTCACTTAGATGTTGGTGTAATGTGTGGTGGTTGTATTCTGTCACTTTAAGGTACGACCTAACTTGTGCTACCTACTATTGCACTGTAATGCTGGGGTGATCAAGCAAAAACAATCTCATAGCAGAGATGGGTGTATCCCTAGTACACCCCAGTACCGCTTTCATTGTCTCATTTTGGACTTTTTCCAATCTATCGACTTGTATCTGTGACAAAGTTAGTAGGACGAGGCCCTAATCTATGACAGATAGCACCATCACTTATAGAAGGAGAAACAGCACACATTGATGCATGTCGAAGGTCGCCATAACCTTGATAACACCGATCCTTCTATTAGCCTTCTGAATCATATGTGTGCTGTGTTTGTTGAATGAGAGACTTCTATCACAGGTTATCCCAAGATATTCAAGGTCCGGTTCCCTTTCAATGAATTAGCCCATGCAACTGACAGCTGGCATTGTGTCACTGACCTGATTAACATTTAAGGAGTACCAGACGACCTTCGCTTTCGATGGATTGATCACAGCGTTGTATGTTCTGCACTATATCGACAATTGATCTAGTCCATTCTGTACACTGTCAGCGATATCTGTTCTGTTCCTGCCCATGTTGTATAGTAGGATATCATCAGCGTATGTTAGAACTAGACAATTGCTCGAGGTTTGTTATTGAGCAATTTTTAACGTATACACATTAAACAGAACTGGGGACAGAGGAGATCCTACTGGCCGTCCAAGTGCTATTGTTCTGATCTCAGACGTCCAGGATCCGCACCTCAAAGCAAATTTTCTACAGATTAGCACATTTGCTATCCAGCGTATGATCCAGGGATGAATGTCGTGTTCCCTTAGCATGTCGGCAAGATGGGTATAACTTGCTCTATTGTATCACATCTTCTATCTATCGCTGCAACTACATGTTCATCTTTGTTCTAAAATCCTTCAGAATAAATACATTAAAAAATACGTACTTCGCTCGCATTGATTATTTTTTACAAAAACCATTCCTTTTGATCGATTCAGAGAAGTAAAAAGCACAAATGAAGCTGTTGACAGGAAATGGAAGCAAGATTAACCCTCCAACTTATCCCACTGAATGAAAAGCATCAAAGTTCAAGCATAAATCTGCTGACCACATCACTTCAGAACCGCAGATCGATTTCACATGAACAAAGCAAAGAAAGTTAAAACAATGTAAATACAATACTGAAATTGTTTATATAAAAAATGTGAGTCACATAGAAGAAAGAACTGTATAAATGAAAACTTGAATATGCTGTTCAAACTGGAAAACTTGTGTTGTGATGAAGAATCTATTTCTGTGCACTAGAAGTTTCATAACATGAAGCTCAGAGTGGGGAGGGGGGGGGCCTTAGTTTTTTTTAATTTTTAGTTTATTTATTTTGATTACTAGGGACTGTGAGACATTATTATTCCTTTATGTAATGTGAAGTGGGCGCCCATAACAAAATCTTTCTTTTAAACCAAAACGGCCCCAACTCTTTGTAATACTGTTTAGAAGTCTCGTGACTCCAACTCTGTGTAATACTGTTTCGAAGTCTCGTGACTCCAGCTCTGTGTAATACTGTTTAGAAGTCTCGTGACTCCAGCTCTGTGTAATATTGTTTAGATTTCTCGTGACTCCAGCTCTGTGTAATACTGTTTAGATGTCTCGCACTCAGAGTCCCGCACATGTAGATTATTAAAACTAAAAACTAGAAAGTAAACTCTTTCTATTTAAACCCAACACGCCAGATTAGAATAGTTGCCATATTGGTTCGTATGAAATAAAATAATGACCACGCTTCTGAGTTGAATCGTGGACTGTGTCACGTAATGATGTCTGAATCAAGTGTCGTGATCCTTCAAACTCAACAATAAGTTGAAAAGTTAATGCTTCTCCTGTATTCATTCTCAAACTCCTGCAGATTAACATGATGTAGTCCTGAAATTTGTTAGAAAGGGTATGATCTGTCTATATCTACCTACTCACCGCTAAAGGATTTATTCCACCATCATTATCCTTATCATTGTTATCACGTGCTTGAATTGAGACAACCATGACTTTCTACCATACCCTGCTAATTTACAGCAATACGCAATACTTGATCATCAAGATATTAGGTTTGTGTGTCGGACTTCTTTGCTCATTTTTTTTTCTTTTGCTAGACCAAAGGTTGAAAGAACGTAGAAGATTAACTTCGTTATAATAGGGTTACCCCATATGTACTCTATCGCTATTAACGAAGCGGCACACCGCATGCCAAAAGTATCACCCATAGCAAGTAACTATAACAAGTACTTTCAAACGATAAACCCCAGGCATCTCAGACATTTTGTAAATAAGAAGCACAGAGCCGGATTTAAACCCGTGACCTCTTGAAAACAATGCTAACGGATTAATAACTCCAGGGAAATCCCAAAAATATTCCAAGAGCAAAGTTCGTTTACAATGAGATTACAGCGGTGTTTACCAAAGTGTAGCCCATGCCAAACGGAGAGGGGGGGGGGGCAGAGGGGTTTCGTAAAAAAACCCAATTATATGGTATATGAATTTTAGTTGTCTGTGTTTCTTCATGTTTTAAAAATTTACTTACTGTTTTTTTTTTTTAATTTACTGTTTTGATTTCTTCCTAAAACCTAAGTCTTGTGCCTTGAACACGCTGTAATTAGGATTCATTAATAGGAATCATTCCATTTTATAATATACAAAAATATGTATATGTTACTTGACATCAGAATTTTGAAAAAATTGAGGTAAATAAAGCATGGTAAAAAAAAGTAAGTTGGGAAACACTGGTCTACTGCTTTCTACATGCTCATCCATGACCTTCTTCAGTAAGACCTGTTATCTAGAATTGTCACGTGACCGGACGAGGTCCATGTTGGGCTTTCGGTTGGTCACTATTCATATACTTGGAGTCGCGTTGACTATTTTTGGCATACGATTCCTAGTACGTAAATAGTGTCCAACCGAAGCACAACAATAATTAAAACAAACGTAGTGAATGAGGTCCTAATTAATTCAGTTGAAAGATCTTTACTGGAGACGGCCATGTTTCAGCCACATATACCTTGCTATCATGACATGTACAGGTTTTAGTAAAGGGGCGTTGACTATTTTTGTTATGTGATTCCAAGTATGTAAATAGCGACCAACCGAAAGCCAACAACAATAAAACAAAACGTCATGGATGGGGCCATAATTAATTCAGTTGAAATATCTTTAATTGAGACGGTCATGTTTCAGCCACGGATACTTAGCTATCATGATACGTACAGATTTTAGTAAAGGGGCGTTCCAAATAATGATCAAGCTTCTGAATAACTCGTCTAGAACATTACATGAATATTCTGCCGTTGTCATGCATGTTTAGATGCAATGAAGGATTGGGCTCATTGGCGAGTAATACTACAGTTGATGGTACAGCTCTGAGAAGAGATATGGTTTGCTTAATATGTATGGCTTTTTACTAATTTTAGACGGTTATTTAATAGCTTCGCGTATTTAGGTAATGTTCATCGTAGAATGAATCAGCCACTGATGTTTTGCTTTGATCATCACTTTACAAGTATATATCGTTTGTTTTATATCCTGACCATCAAAAATGTTTTAATAGTTTCTGCTTCTATGAGCTATGATCACCTCCAAAGATATTTACCAGAATCCCTTTGAACCGTTTTACATCTCATCTTAATCTTCTTCTTCTTCTGCATTCGTTCTCAAACTCCTGCATATTAGCAGGATGTAGTCCGGAGAACGGAATGCGTTGCGTCATGGTCCCGGCAACACACGGGCGCTCTCATCCCGGGCCCCGGCAACACACGGGCGCTCTCATCTTAATGAAGGATTATTACCCGAAAGCCAATGTGGTTTAAGGAAAGAACGTGAACAACTGTTATTGTCTTTTCTGTGGAAGATTATGACAAAATATGAATGACCACAGAAATTTATCACAATATCAAAATGGTGTAGCACTTGCGTGATGGAATGCAAGCTAGAGCTCGGGATGATGGAGTTATCTGAAACGTTTCCTGTTTCAAATGGGGTAAAACAGGGATGTGTATTAGCACTTACCCTGTTTAGCATCATGTTCTGTACTATGTTGGATGATTCTTTCAGAGATCTGGACTTGGGAGTGGGCATCATAGACCACATAGATGGAAAATTGTTCAAACTTCGGCAGCTCTGCGCAAAAATCAAAGTAAAATCACACACAATCAGGAATCTCCTAATTGCTGATGACTTTGCCTTAAAAGTCAACGTTGAGGCTGATCTACAAAGTATTATAGACAGATACTCCAAAGCTTTTACCAATTTTCGACTTACTATTAATACGGAGAAAGCAAAAGTCATGTTACAACCAGCACCTGGCAAAAGCTATCTCGAACCCTGCATAAATGTAAATGGCGTAGAACAGAAAATTGTGAATATATTAACATACCTAGGTAGTATTTTATCACAAAATGGCAACGTTGATGATGAAGTGCATACAAGGATCAAGCAGCACTTTCGGCAGATTGTTCGCAATTGTGTGGCGTAGAAATGATATTAACCTACAGACTATTCTGAAAGTTTACAGAGCAGTGGTACTTCCAGCGCTGTTATCCGCTAGTGAAACAAGGACTGTGTATAGACGTCATGTAAGAAAACTCAATCACTTTAAACCAACTTGTCTCAGAAAAATTATGAACATCAGATGGCAAGAAAAGATTCAAGATAGCACTATCCTTGTCAGATCTGGTATCCCTAGTGTTGACACTATACTGATGTAGACACAGATTCGCTGGGCAGGTCATTTAGTATGTATACCAGACCACCGCCTGCCAAAGATACTTCTCTATGGTAAGCTGGAGAAGGGTACACGATATCAAAATGGCAAAAAAAAGCGCTACAAGGACTCGTTAAAGAACTCACTGAAAGCCTTTGAACAGACTAAGATACATGAGAAGAACTTGCACCAAATAGATATATATGGCGCTCTACAATCACAAGGGTGCATCATCTTGTAAAAAGAGGAGAAATGAAGCAGCTCAACAGCGGAGAGTAGCTAGAAAGTCACGGATAGACCAAAATCCTTCTACAGTGGTCATTCCATGACCGAACTATCCAAGACATTTGCAGCTCGAACAGGGCTTATTAAACATCTATCAAATATTAGGCATGGACATAATTCTAACTGCATTTTTAAAAGTGGATGTAACAAATGGTCACCATCACTTGCAACGTACGAACAACAAAACATATGTTCAGTCAAGCGTATGTTTAATTAGCTCAACTGATTATGATATTTTGTGTCGTTTATGTGAGCTGTGTTCAGTCAGGCGTATGTTGTAATTAGCTCAACTGATAGCTATATTTTGTGTCTTTTATGTGAGCTATAATCTCGTATGTTCAGTCATGCGAGGGAATTCGGTGTTTTTGAATACCTTATTTCAGACTCTCCTGCTTCCTCTGCCAAAAACTTTGATCTTGCCCGATCATTTTCCATGTCGGACACAGAATTTCATACACAATCTTTGCAATTAACAGAAGCTAGTATATCAACTTTGCATCTAGCACCTAGGGGAAGAATTAAAGTAACATCAATTAGAAACAATAGAATAGCTGATGCACTTCAAATAATATTATAAACTTCATGTGTTCTATAATAATCACGCTTTCTGAATTGTAAGTGTCGTGTGATGTATTCTCTCCAGAACGTTGTTTTCCCTATGAACCCACTGAACCCTTTTCTGTCTTGGTCATGCGGCTTGCATTTTCCGACGTTGTATTCATGTTATCTTTAATGTCGTCAGTCCCTCGTCTTCTTGGTCTGTCCTTTCTCCTCAACCCAGGTGCTCTACCCTCCATTATTTGTCTTTCTAAACAGTCGTATCTTTGTATATGACCAAACAGGTGTAGGTTCCTTTTTTCTATTCTGTTTAGTAACCAACACTCTGACATTTGCAATCTGTTTATAATATCTGAGTTTCTTTTTTTTTCTTTCATGATATTCTAAGATATTCTGTAGCAGTTCACCTCAAAGAAGTTGATCTTCTTTGCAGCTTTTTAGCAGGTCTGTAGCAATTACAATATCCTTTCTGGCTCAGGAATACGTGATGCCTTTTATCTCATGGTCAAGGACTAGCGTAGGAAACAAAAAAATTATAGTGTCAGGAATACCAGAGAAATAAAATTAAATGGTAAGGGAGAGTAAGAAATGGCAGTATCCATTATTTCTGTCACTTCCTTGTGGTCTTGTTCAGTTGTTTTATTTCGGTGTTACTGGATATATATTTCATAATTTCTATTTGCCCAAGTATATTTTGATGTAATTTAAAAAAAATTATTTTAGTATCTTTCATACTCGTTCGTTCACTATTCTGTTCTCTTTTTTCTTTCTTCTTCTTATCTGGTTGTACTTGTCCTTTTTCTCTCTCATCTTCTTACACACTCTCCCTTAAGATTTACTTTTATTTCTCTTATCATTCCTTTGCTTTCTTCCTCCAGCCCTCATTATATTATATAGTGTCTTTACGTAGAATTCATTATTCCTCTAGCTTCTTCTGTCTTGATGAATACATTTTCGTTGAAATGTCGTCTGTCTTTGGGTTTGTTGTTAGCATACATATTGGGAATAGATGTTACTTATTTCATTTTTTCTTATATTGCCGTGTGTTGTCCAAGCTCCTGCAATTCCAGCACGTTTGCTCCCCGACATTCAAGGTTTATATCCTCCACGGAAATTTATGACAGAATAACCTGTAATTATACACATTACAACAATCACATCGTGTAGAAACTGAATTTAGCGTTAGAGAGAAATGAGTATTTATTTAGCGTTCGTTGACAAACTCCTGCCACTGTCTTGTTGTAGAACACTTTCCCTTGTAGATTTTCAGCTGGATACCGTATCGCAGTTTTATATGCGCAAATGGTCCTACATATCATATTTTGTTGGTTGTTTGTTTTCGAACCTCATGATTTGCGAGCGATTTCCTATTTTCAATGGGGGTATTTCTCCAAGCTTTCTTTCATACCCAGGAGGCTTCAGCTTACGGCTTAGTACAATGCCTATTGAAGGAGCCTTCTACTCAGAGGGGGGTACATGTCACAAGAGGAGCTGATAATTTGTTTGGGTCAGCATTGTGTGTATTTCCTCCTACGAGATGCATCGCAGCCAGGAAGCTATCCCTTGTGAAGGAAGACCATTCAATTACTACCCTTTGTGTCCCTAGATCCCAGACCTAATTTCTTCTGTATGAGCCGTATTGGGCACCGTCGACAGTCGAATTAGCTTCAGGGTTGATACACCTTCATAGACGAGGTGCTGCTTTGCCAAACACGTCAGGGGTCTGGGATTTGACGTGTGCATTTCGCACGCATCCGTCTCGTCCGATTGTTATGACCTTCCATTCCGTTGCCAGTCGTGACTGTGCTTTTTGACTATTCGCCATTGCGCATATCACCCAGAGAACTAGGTAGATTATGCCATCTCGGACGAGGAGCTTCGCAGTAGGCACTTGTGTGTTGAACCAAATTCTCTCTGTATGTTTGTTTGTTTGTTTGTTCGCTCCATTGTAACCAGCACGGATATCCGTGAAATTTCCACCTGGAGCGTGATTACGTTGTGCCACCATTATGCGCCTTGTAGGCCCAGCATATCCGATTTCGGCATGCCTTGACAATTCGGGTTGGCAACGCTAGCCTGTGACAGCCTTCCTATATGTCGCCATGCAGCGAATGTGTACTGATTCTACGCCGAGACGGTTTGTCCTTCACGTCTGTCTTGCATGAGACGTTCCGCCGCCAGTGAACTTGCCTCTCGTAATTAGACGTATTGTGCCCGTGCTCATCGGGTACTGAACCTTTTCTCGTCCTCAAGCCTGGTTCAGGTTTAGAAAGAACTTGACAGAAGAGTTGGGCTCGGACTCGTTCGCCTTCTTAGCCGAAGCGTTGCTTACCAACGTCGTGAGCCCCTCGTCCGTCTGAATCTGTACACATATTTAGGAACGTTAGGGACTTACGCTTCTAGAGCTGAACAGTGCTTGTCACCTCGGACTGCTATGCCTGTACCCATCGGGTACTGTACCTTAACTCTCAGCGAGCATGCTTCCGGTATAGGAAAATCTCGACAGTAGAGTTGGGCCCAAGCTGGGATCACCGGTAACTAGAAGCCTGTCTCGAGCAAACAACGCTTTAGTTCCGATTTCATTGAACCGTTTACCGTGCTCTTTACACACGGCGCTGCCCTCTAGCGCTGTGCATCTCTCTCAGTGTACTCATTGTGCTTTTACTTTTATTGGGACATCTGCCTGCTTCGTAACGACTACATTGGTCGCCCCTCCAATGCCCTACCGAACTTAATAGCTTTACTGTGTGTCGACAGTGTTGCTGCATGTGTTGGTACAGAGGTGTCGGGGATATTGCCTGTCTTTTTGCGGTCAAATCTCTCTCCATCTGTTACTTCCACATTCACGGACACGATTCCCAAAAAGTTTTGCCAGAATCAGCACGAGCCGCTGTATTTCTGTTACCAGGGTACACGACGAGGAGGCACTTTTGGGATCTTGGTTATCTGTTAACCCTCGGTCCGCCAAGAGCAATGCGTTCCCTTTGTTAGGCAATGGCGACAGTCGAGTCAGGCTATGTTTGCAGTGTCTTCAATGTCAAGGACTTGCTCCTTCATCCCTCTACGCTGCCTATAGAGCTCAGAATCGGACTCTCAACACTGTTTCGGTCAGAAATTTGAACAATGTGCTCCCCGACATTTGTTCAATGCGTGTCCTGTGCGCAATTGGAAGCTGTATTAAAAATTTTTTTTCCTTACCCTGGAGTGTATGTTCAAGTTGGCGTATCCAATACGTGATTAATGGCTCCTGCTTTGAATGGGGTCAATTGTGTTGGCTTCAGTGTGTTCTCAAGCATTAACAGCAAGTCGGTCTCGTTATAGAAAATTTTAGCTGCTTTGCCATTATATCGATTCATATACACGACGCTGCTTCTAGCAAGTGTTGCCTTTTTCCATATTCAAAGTGTACTCATAGGATCATCATATCTTAGCGGGATCTATCCATGTCGGGATGTCGATATTGACCGCACCTTCAATGTTTCTGTATTCTTGGGTGACCGACACGGAATGCGCAGACGTCTTACGTTACTGTGTGCCGACAGTTCTGCTGGGTGTGCTGGCGTGGAGGTCTCGAGAATATTTCTTGTCTCTGTGCAGGAAATTCTCATTCCATCTGCAGCCTCCACATCCACGGACACGAGTCTAAAGTGTTGGCCAGCTGTTTCCAGAATGCACCACGGGGAAGCACTTCTAGGATCTTGGTTATCTGCTAACCCTGGATCCACCGAGAGCAATGCGGAACCATTTGCACCCATATGCACACCCATATTATCCCTAAAAATATTAGTTTTGGTTAAAGACATGCTCTGTGGCGGCTAGGTCCAGATTGTGCCTGTGATGGCTGAGGTACTAGGTTTGAATCCTATCGTAGGCAATTGTGTACCCCATCGTTTACAAGGCAATCGCGAACTACTGAACGTAAATGCTGCTAAGAAAAAAGTGCTTTACAACCAAAAATGCAGGATGGCTACATCCTGTGTAGGATAAGCTACCAATTTTTTTTTAAAAGTCAGGGTGACTGGACAAGAAACTGAAGAAAAAAAGCATGAAACGAGCTGAACTATTCATTAGCACCGCCAGGCTTCATTTATACAGATGATATGTGACTTAGCCCATAAGCAACAAGACGTGGAACAAGTGAAACAACAAATCAGACAAACTTTAATCATTAGTAATAGTAGCAGCAACAACAACAGAAGTGGTAGTAATAGTTGTAGTAATTGTCGTAGTAGTGGTAGTAATAGTTGTAGTAATTGTCGTAGTAGTGGTAGTAATAGTTGTAGTAATTGTCGTAGTAGTGGTAGTAATAGTTGTAGTAATTGTCGTAGTAGTGGTAGTAATAGTTGTAGTAATTGTCGTAGTAGTGGTAGTAATAGTTGTAGTAATTGTCGTAGTAGTGGTAGTAATAGTTGTAGTAATTGTCGTAGTAGTGGTAGTAATAGTTGTAGTAATCGTCGTAGTAGTGGTAGTAATAGTTGTAGTAATCGTCGTAGTAGTGGTAGTAATAGTTGTAGTAATCGTCGTAGTAGTGGTAGTAATAGTTGTAGTAATCGTCGTAGTAGTGGTAGTAATAGTTGTAGTAATCGTCGTAGTAGTGGTAGTAATAGTTGTAGTAATTGTCGTAGTAGTGGTAGTAATAGTTGTAGTAATCGTCGTAGTAGTGGTAGTAATAGTTGTAGTAATCGTCGTAGTAGTGGTAGTAATAGTTGTAGTAATCGTCGTAGTAGTGGTAGTAATAGTTGTAGTAATCGTCGTAGTAGTGGTAGTAATAGTTGTAGTAATCGTCGTAGTAGTGGTAGTAATAGTTGTAGTAATTGTCGTAGTAGTGGTAGTAATAGTTGTAGTAATCGTCGTAGTAGTGGTAGTAATAGTTGTAGTAATCGTCGTAGTAGTGGTAGTAATAGTTGTAGTAATTGTCGTAGTAGTGGTAGTAATAGTTGTAGTAATTGTCGTAGTAGTGGTAGTAATAGTTGTAGTAATCGTCGTAGTAGTGGTAGTAATAGTTGTAGTAATCGTCGTAGTAGTGGTAGTAATAGTTGTAGTAATTGTCGTAGTAGTGGTAGTAATAGTTGTAGTAATCGTCGTAGTAGTGGTAGTAATAGTTGTAGTAATTGTCGTAGTAGTGGTAGTAATAGTTGTAGTAATCGTCGTAGTAGTGGTAGTAGAAATTGCATAAGTGAAAAGCAGTAGAAAAAAATAGATGAGAAATCTACTTTCAGCTCTGTGATTTAATAATAACTTACTGGATTGCGAACACCATCCAGCGGAGAGTGAATCCAGCTCCCTACCACCAAACTACGTCGGCTGGAATAAAAATTGAAGAAAGCTTATTCATTTATAAACTTTATAAGCACAGAATTTTAAGAACAAATTATGAGGTAATTATAGCCAATATGAAAAGCGTTGTATAATACGAAATTTCCGTGAAAACTTTGATAAAATTAAAAGAAACAATACGGCAGCTGAGCCTACATTAATTAGCGAAACGAAATAGGGGCAGCTTAGCAGTGTTAGCATATGTATCGATAAAGATGCAGTACGCATATTACAGTCGTGAAGACTGCTGCCAAATGCATATATGTGCGCGCTACCCACTGATATGCTACTCGCCCTCTTTGAACTAGCTGGTCGCACATCTTTTCATTTTGTAGCACTCCTGAAGTTTGTAACAAACGTACAGCTTATTTTTCTGTAGCTGGAAAGCTCAGTAAACAGGCATCTCCGATTAAATTAACCATTTTGTTTTTACGACAACACGATTTTCTTGTCACGTGATTTCATTGACGACACTAACGTTGCGCATACTAAAGCATAGATGTGATGAAGCTGCGCATAATATTTAAATGTTAGAATGTAGGCACAGCTGTGCTTATTGTATTAAATTAAATTGAGCATATACTCATATGAATCCGACTTTAATTGTAAGATACAGAGTTGATACAATCTGAATGACTTAAACTTGAAAAGTATTTCCTTGCGTCAGATAGTACAATGCATACTTTTTGTGAATGTGGAAGCAGGAAGATATAAAGACAAGTGGACCATTATAAATTTAGTGATCACAGTACAGGGTTGCCACAAAATTGAAACATATTATTGGTAAGAATGTCAAAAGTAATAACTTGTGTGCAGAAACTGCCGAATATACAACAATAACATGAGCTTGAATTTAGCAAAACGCAATTAAAAGACAGATTTTAAAACATGCAATTTACTGGGGGAAGAAACAAGCCACGGATTTGTGTCACGTTAAAGTTGCTAGAATTACATCGGCCATGTTCTTATAATGGGTGAAAACATACTTCCTTAACAACCATTATGTGGGAGGCAAAGGGAAACAGAAAAGTCGGTCGCCGAACAGAAACTACGAAGTAAAATCAACAGATAAATCTCAGCTTTGTGCATAGCAATACACAAGAACTACAGAAACTTACAAGCCGCTTGACATGGAAAGAAATGACTACTAACCTATGTAGCATCTATTACCCAAACGGAACTAACCAGCTAATCAAGAGTTCTAATACTAATAACTGTGTCTAGAAGATTCAGTTTTATTCTATTTATTGGTTGTGTTTGAAAGCAGTTAGGAGAGACACAGTTCTACCAACACATTTACTTACTGGTGTAACTAATATATTTCATATATCGATATAAACTTGAAATGTGTCGTACTCTTCTTTTTTGGAATTCATTCACAAACTCCCGCAGATTATCAGAATGAAGTCCAGTGAACTGAATGTGATGTGTCATGGTGTACAGCTTTCTTGCGATAGCTATTTGTTTCGTCCTGACACATCAAACGTCAGGATGGCTTTTGGGTCACATTGACCCTATATATTATGGAACAGTCAACTCCATCGCCAAAACACACTTAGTCGCTTCTTACGATATTCGTGGAATGTAAACAGTGTTGCTATACTTTGCTTCCCTATCGCACCCCTTCACTCAACATCCAAGTCACAGGCACACGAAAAGTGTAAAAACGAGTACATTTTCAAATTGACGAAAAAAGCAGTTGTTATCATCAGTGACTTTCAAAATGGACAAATATACAATTTAGTCAGGAAATGGAAACTATGGCAGCACTGTCCTGGTAATATATGACAGACAGATCTGATAAGATAAGAAAGCAGACTTTCGTCTTCATAAAACTGGTCGATGTACTAACTGATGTATATTTTGAGAACATTAAGTGTCCTTAGATCAGAAGCTGTCACGACCTTTTGCCGCTAATGTAAGCAAGATTCTATAACATGAAGATGAGTATCAGGTCTCGCAGTGTGCACATGTTATCATGACGTTGACAACCATATATCACTGATATTGAACGTCCATAAAGAGTTAATACGACATCAACAAGTATCTACGTGCAATCACGTACAAAGGTAGTCGTAAATTGAGCAGCTGATATCTTCAATCTTGCAACTCTCACTATTTGCAAGTGCAATAATCATCGTAGTGATTCGTAGTGTTATGGTGTACGGTAGCGAATGGTAGTGAAGCTATAAGGAACGGTAGTGTACAGTAGTGAACAGAAGTGTACAGTAGTGAACAGAAGTGTACGGTAGCGAGCGGTAGTGAAGCTATAGTGAACGGTAGTGTTCGGTAGTGTACGGTAGTGAAGCTATAGTGAATGGTAGTGTTCGGTAGCGAACGGTAGTGAAGCTATAGTGAACGGTAGTGTTCGGTAGTGAAGCTATAGTGAACGGTAGTGTTCGGTAGTGAAGCTATAGTGAACAGTAGTGTTCGGTAGTGTACGGTAGGGAAGCTATAGTGAACGGTAGTGTTCGGTAGTGTACGGTAGTGAAGCTATAGTGAACGGTAGTGTTCGGTAGTGTACGGTAGTGAAGCTATAGTGAACGGTAGTGTACGGGCATCGTCATCATCATGAAGTATGATCTCCGCATCGAAGGTTGGCTGCAAAAGACTTCCAAAATATGTCTCTTGCCTTTGTGGTTCACTCTGCTAGACTGTAACCTGTTCATCTCGCGAGTCAAATTTTCAATCTCACCTGCAATGAAAGACATACCATTTGCTAACTTGACCTGACACATTCTCAAAAAGATGCCAAAAGACGAAGCCTTTTGGATGCCCTTTAATATGAAGATGGGCACATTACAATAAACGTCGTAGCAATTTGAAAAGTTGATAAAAAGCAAACACTAAGGTACAACAACACGAAGGTGACAGAGAACACATCTGACAACCTAAAGGCTTAATTTATTGCAATACTTTACTTTTCAGTTGTCTATTTGAGAGCTAAAGGGGAATAAGTAGTTTTCATTGAACCGTGGCTCTTGACTTTACAGGCCTTCTAGTTGAATTAATGAGGCCTTGATTCGGTACATTTTTTATTATTGTCACGTTTTCCATTTGTTACTATTTATATACTTGTGGTAGAATTGGCTATTTTTGGCATGTGATTCTAAGTATATAAATATACATACACGGGAATAATCAAGAAAATGAACGAATGAAGGTCTCATTAATTCAGCTAGAAGGCCTGTAATGTCGAGAGCAACGCATAAGCTCCATCATCCTTTACATGATTTGTAATTTTACTAAAGTTTTACCTTTACATGGATGTCATTTTTTTTTAAAACGTTTCATTGCATTCAAATTCATTGATGATTCTCAGAATTTATGTATGATTCTCAGAATATCTACTTTAGTAAACGCTCAATTGCTTTACTGTTAGTTTTGATTCCCCCAGTAATTACGAAGGAATCTCCCTTGCGTAGTGGTTAAGCTGTTCGTCTTGTGTTCAAGCGGTCATGGGTTCTAATCCGGCTCGTATCATCCTGTGTACAAGGTGTATTTTTTTTTAGATTCCCGTGGATTATCGATTCAAGCTACGGAGCTACGTGCTATGAGTGGCATTCTCGGCAGACACGTGCCGCTTCGTTGAGAAAGACGGAGTACACATGGACAACTTAGTGCAGTTAAGTCAACCCTCTACGTCCTTTGAACCCTTTTGAATTTCGAACAATAGAGATTTTGTAACCTTTAGTGCAATTTTCTTGTGGGGTGGGGGATTTCCTTGAGAGCTTTATTTCATACGCAGGGGCTCTAATTCTCAAACGCGTGGAATGCTTTGCGGAAAGACACACCGTATTATACTGGCTGCTAACTCATTCAATAAACTATTAAATATCTGGCATTCAAAAACACTAAGAAATAACACAAAACTCAAAATCTTCAACTCCTGCATAATTCCAACATTAACATATGGATGCGAAAGTTGGAAAGCAGCATCAAACTTAGAACAAAGACTAAACACCTTTGAAAATAAATATCTTAGAAGGCTACTGAACGTTGGCCAGACTTCAAATCAAACACAGTTGTCAGATCAGAATCAAAACACGAATATATGTATCCACCTATATTAGAAAACGTCGCTGGAATTACATCGCTACGAATGGATACTGAAAGACTTCCCTGGCAAGCTTTGATGTGGTCACCAAAGGGCAAGAGAAAACGAGGAAAACCAAAAGAAATTTTAGGTATAACTATTACAAGAGAACTTTTCACAATCAGGATCAGAAACAATCAGAAAAGCAAATTGCAATTAAACGAAAGACATGAAAATATGGCATCCGTCCTATGTGTCATCTTTGGCTCTAAAGGAATAACTAAACTAACTAACTAACTAACTAACTAACTAACTAACTAATTAACTAACTAACTAACTAACACTTTATGGGGGTAAAATTATATACATGAAGTGTCAGAAGACCTGCACTTTTCAGATTCGCATTGAGCTGTCAAGAGTATATCTATTCAGCAGAAATTGGATACCAATAACAAATGAAGTGATGTAGAGCTTATTTCATACCAAACGGCGTTAACTCACGGCGGTGTGCAAGTATTTTATTTCTATGTAACATTCTCATTTCTTATATCTCTAATATATGTCTGTTAGCTCGTTTGTGTCCGCGTGCCGTCGGTGTGACGATGAACTATGGAAACCAATAACAGTTGGCGTTCGATAAATCTATATTTGACCTAATATTGTCTGCGATAACTGATAGGTAATTGATGTGTGTTTATAGTTCAGTTATAGGAAATTGAAATCAACGGCATCACGTGTGGGATCTTATACCTGCTGGGCTGATCGTGGAGTTTGTTTAAAGTTTGGTCTAGACAAGTTATGTCACATATTTATATCAAATAAACTGAAAATCATGAATCCCTTAGTAATGTTTATAACATCTATCTCATACTAAGTAATGTTCTTCTGAGAAAAATGTATAACATCTATCTCGTACTAAGTAATGTTCTTCTGAGAAAAATGTATAACATCTATCTCGTACTAAGTAATGTTCTTCTGAGAAAAATTTATAACATAAACCACACTAATTAAAGTACTCGGAGAAATGTATAACATAAACCACACTAATTAAAGTACTCGGAGAAATTTATAACATAAACCACACTAATTAAAGTACTCGGAGAAATTTATAACATAAACCACACTAATTAAAGTACTCGGAGAAATTTATAACATAAACCACACTAATTAAAGTACTCGGAGAAATGTATAACATAAACCACACTAATTAAAGTACTCGGAGAAATTTATAACATAAACCACACTAATTAAAGTACTCGGAGAAATTTATAACATAAACCACACTAATTAAAGTACTCGGAGAAATTTATAACATAAACCACACTAATTAAAGTACTCGGAGAAATTTATAACATAAACCACACTAATTAAAGTACTCGGAGAAATTTATAACATAAACCACACTAATTAAAGTACTCGGAGAAATTTATAACATAGTCTTCATCATTATCATCATCAGGTGCCATACTGACTGGGTTTGGCGATCATGTTTCTTTCACAGCTCTTTATATCTAGTATTATGTATCAGGAAAGTTGTTGTTTCTCTGCCGTTTAGGCTGTTAAACTGTCTAATATTATCTCACGTTGTCGACCTCTGTCTCTGTTGCCTTCAATCTCGCCTGTTGTGACTGTGTTATCTGAACCTCCTTGTTTCATAACGTGGTCAAACAATGAAGATTGGCTTTTTCTTATATTATTGTTTAAGCTCCGTCTAGCATTTGACTCTTTCAACACCCCCACATTAGTTTTCTTGGCAGTTCATGGTATTCTCAGTATTTTTCTGTAGAAATCCATCTCTACTGTCTTTAATTTCCCTCTTTTTCCTTTGTTTATTGTCCAAGATTCGCATTCATATGTTAGTATAGGAGTTATATAGCACTACAGAATATTAAGTGCATACTCGGTGAAGTTTATAACGTTAATCTCGCATTGTCATTAGTGACGCTTATAAAATTAATCTCACATCAAGTGAAGTCATTAGTGACGCTTATAAAATTAATCTCACATCAAGTGAAGACATTAGTGACGCTTATAAAATTAATCTCACATCAAGTGAAGTCATTAGTGACGCGTATAAAATTAATCTCACATCAAGTGAAGTCATTAGTGACGCTTATAAAATTAATCTCACATCAAGTGAAGTCATTAGTGACGCTTATAAAATTAATCTCACATCAAGTGAAGTCATTAGTGACACTTATAAAATTAATCTCACATTAAGTGAAGACATTAGTGACGCGTATAAAATTAATCTCACATCAAGTGAAGTCATTAGTGACACTTATAAAATTAATCTCACATCAAGTGAAGTCATTAGTGACGCTTATAAAATTAATCTCACATTAAGTGAAGACATTAGGGATGCGTATAAAATTATTCTCACACCAAGTGAAGACATTAGTGTCGCGTATAAAATTAATTTCACACCAAGTGAAGACATTAGTGTCGCGTATAAAATTAATTTCACACCAAGTGAAGACATTAGTGACGCGTATAGAATTAATCTCACACGAACTGAAATTATAATTGAAGTTGATAACTTTAAGCTCACAGTAAAATTCAGTAAACTTTATCATTATGAGGTATAAGTAAAGTGTCATTATAAGTAAAGGGAACCTTTCAGCACTAAACCAATTATTATAACACTTACGCCTACTTCAGATGAGTCAACAAAATTTAGAAAGAAAAATATTATTAACGGCATCAAGATTATCTTTTAAATTTACAAAAGTGAAGAAACCATCACACAACCTGGTATATGAAGTGCACTAGTGAACCTTATGTAAAAAAACTCAAGAATTAACTCAGAATCCGCACAAGCAACAATTATATTACTATATCCACGGCCGTGCCGTGCTATGATGCAGAGAGGCGGCCGCATCAGGCGGCACCAATCAAAATACATTGTCGGGGGCGACATCTCGAATAAAACCATTAAAAGGGGGGGGGGTGGCATTTTGAAGATTTGCATAAAACTGATAAAGTCTACCGCACGGTCCTGAATTAATCAAAAGTGACTTATTCTGTATATTGAATAACTCGATGTGTCATCTAATATATACAGTAAGTGAAATTACTACAAGCAAAACTTAAAGCCCTAAGCAGTCAAAATTTATTTGGTTGATATTAATTTTGACCAGATTTACTTTTCAAAGCTGGGTTTAAAGGTATAAATCGTGACATCTCTTACGCCAAAAAAAAACCAACAGAGAACTATAGATAAGATAACAATACAAATATTTTTTATGAGTCATGCATAGGAAAATGAATATAAATTCCACATGAATTTTAATTAGTATAATATTATAATTGTAGTTAATCTCACATTTCGAAAACAGTACCTTATTTCACATCATAATTAATTTAATTACTTTATTTTCCACATCAACATGTAAATAATATTAATTTATTTAACCAGAAATGTATTTACTTCAACTACAACTAACCGGTTTTGTTCCAGGTCACGTAATGTTTGGCAGCTGTCATTTATCATCGAGCTCTAATTTGGAGCTCATTCTTCAACTCCGCCCACGAAATTCTGATTCATCTGAACTCTACTGTTCCTCGCCTGATATTCTTTAGGCTTCCAATTCATCTCCGAAGCGTTAGTTTCCAGAAAGTCCATGTCTGGCTACGATGTACTGTTTTTTTTCTGAGAATGTATTATATTTATCAATATTTTATCCTCATGTTCTTCAGATTTCATTCTCGAACTCCTACATACCAGCAAGATGTAGTCGGGAGAAAGGGGTGCATTGTGTCATTGTGTCCAGAGTAGCTGAGATATCTGCCCCTTTCGGCGTGACACACCCAACTTCAGCGTGTTTCCTCCTCTTATTTTCCAGCTGTATTGTCTCTGTCGTATTTGGCTACACAATCCTGTATTTGGCTCCACAATCCTGTATTTGGCTCCACAATCCTGTATTTGTTATCACTTCTGGCCTATAGATGAGGGGCAGGTTACGAAGATATTTGGTGGTGTGCGAACATTTTTAGAAACATCATCCTCAAACTCATAGCCTCTCAGGATTGTAAGGTGACATTATAGAAACCTCAACACAAAAACCTAGCCGTGACTCTGTTCTAAGTGCTGTTTTTGAGTGTAGAGAAATTAGATTTTGTCCAGTCATTGATATTATCAAGCCATACTTTCCTTTACCATCCTTTTTTTCCTACCCTCAGCAGTCCCCTGCGTCATAGTTTTGGAAAGGGAATCATGACTTATAATGTGTCCAAACCACGAAAGTTATTGGATGTTGTACCACTGCTTGAAGATGTTCTTATTGACCTAGAAGAGCATTTGTTGTTGAAAGCCACTAGGACGGCTGCTGAAGTTGAGGGCGGAGCACATATGGAAATGTCCCGCGTGCTATGAAGCCAGTTTCTAATCAAGTATCAAGAAGCATTTAAAAAAAAATATAATGTACTTTGGTTTAATATTACGTTTCGAATAGCCAACACTTAAATTTACAAAATTAATGCAGGCCATAAATGTGACAATATCATTCTATATTTCATACCACTGATCTTAGATTTTCTCTTGCTAAAGGCAATAGAAAAGAAAGAAAGAAGTATCACTATATCCATCGATAATAAACACTTTAAACAAGTAAAGGAGTTCACTTACTTAGGAAGCATTATAACGAGTGAAGGGAAAAATAGTAAAGAGATACAAAATAGATGCAATAAAACATACCAGATCCTAGGACAGATGACACGTATTTTTACGAACATAAATGTAAACATAGACACTACAGATGCATTATACAAGACTATTATTATTCCACCACTGCTTTACCAGTGCCAAACCTGGACAATGACAGCACAAGACAAAAGAAAAATAGTGACAATGAAATATACATTCTTATATTTCTAATATATGTCTGTTAGCTCATTTGTGTCCGCGAGCCGTCGGTGTGACGATGAACTATGGAAACCAATAACAGAAATGATGTGATAACAGCGATAACATCAAACAGATAGCCAAAACAATACCAGTATTGGAACACATCAAAAGACAACAGATCAACTGGTTTTCACACACTTCCAGACTACCAACAGACAGCATGCCACAGATGGCCATGGCATATATACATTACGGCTATAAAGTCAGAGGCAGACCATGTAAAAGATGGATCACAGAAATCAAAGAAGCCACAGGAACTAGCTTACAAACAGCACACAAGAAGGCCATACCCAGAGAACTCTTCCACCCCGATGCCGAAAGGCAAACAAGGTCCACAGCGTACAGATAGATAGATAAATCATAGACGTCCAATGAATAAAAAAATCAGTTATTGGCTACTGAAAGGAAAATAAAGACTGCGGACTTTATTGTGAGTGTTACACGAAGAAGAGATAGTGACAAACATAAGAAGAAGAAGAACTACATTGAACTAGTAGCTCAGATTTGGAGGGATCGAATATGGCCTACTGTATGAGATTTTAATGTTTTTTTTAATGTTTTTTTTTTACATTTGTGCACTAAAAAGCCTGATCACAGTGAGCAGTACTGTGTCCATTGTCAAAAACACATTTGAAGTTTATGCGAGTATGTTTAGGAAATTTCACTGTTAGGTTGGCTATGGAAAACACAAATTAAAAAAAAACAACAGCAAAGGATCCACGGGTCAAAGAAGTTTGAGATTTATTGCTCTAGGTCATTAGACCTGTAACGCCACACTTACGAAATAACAAAAGTTCTTTTAAAGAAGAAGGAATATAGTCATTCAATAGCTACGTTCCCTCTCATTCGTTTTGCGACATATATCAAGCAGATTTACCTTCACTCACGATTTAATAAATGCCGTGAAATAACGTAAATTTTAAAGGGCAGAGGGCAGAATGACTAAATTAAACATTTTTGTTATGTAAAACAGACTTTTTTACATTAACTTTATGAACTTGAAGAGATCAGTGGACATAGTGAATTGACTTTTATTGTACTCATGTATTTGTGTGTTTGTGTATACTTGTATGTAGGTTCTCACTGTATGTACTCCGTCCCTTTCTAAGAAGAGGCGCAAACTTGTGGAGAGTACCAAGCATAGCACGTAACTCCGTAACTTCACGTGATAATCCACAGGTATCTCCCCGTCTCCCCCCCACCCCTAAAAAAGGAGGGGAAAAGCAACTTTATGAGCACGACTTCACAAGCGGTATTTGAAACAACGACCTCTTGATGACAAAGTAAACGGATTTATGAAATATCAAATACTACACGTTACGGTTCAGCAAATAGAATGTTTACGACAAACATTACATTTCTTAAGTATTGATAAAATCTCACAGATAATAAGAATATTAATATTAGTGATCATGACAATAATGACAGTGATAATAACAATAATTATAATAATAATTATTATAATCACACAATGGCTTATGATGGCAAGAATGTATAGATTTATGATGTTACGAAATATGTCGATCGATAAGGTCATGAACTCCATGAACATGGTTCAATGTCGTAAATAAAGTAACAACTTGGATATTGAAAAGAATAACACTCTTGCGACATCGATATCAAATAGAAACAATCATAACTCTCCCAGCAACATGCATGTCGATAGTGAACGACGATGAAAGATTGCTATAGCATTACCTGGGGTGAAACCATCAATACTGCAATCTGCAAAACGATCTGGTCAACAAGAAATCAATAAAAGTTAGTGGGTTTCTGCTGTAACTACTAGAAGAGTTTGGTTTAGTTCTGGCAAGTATTGAGTGAGAGTATCATCTGTTCATCTTTCAACTCACTGTGAAAAAGCCCGCAGAAAAGAAGGGGCGTGAAAGGGGCCTCAAATCACACTTCCCCTTAAGGAAGTTAGAAACTGTATCTAGTACTAGAAACAAGTAAAAATGGGGGATAGGGGGTTAAAATTCTCCTATTTTAACTAATCCCCACCCTCAACTTGCAAATAACGGCCTTTAGACAATCCATAAATTTAGGTGATTGTTTTTGTAAAAAGATTTATATAGTCCACACTTAAAGACGACTTACCTACGTCCCTGCTTGTGGAGCACATGTCTACAGTAAATCTTGTTCACTTTTTTCATCATCATCTAATTCATTCTATGCTTTTATATATATATATATATATATATATACTATATTCGTTCGGACCCCGCCAGGACCCGTCGGGGCGAAGTTTAATGTATTTGCTTACCCTTTAATACCACACAGTGACAATGTGCTAACCAACAAGCTCACCGTATGGGAACAAAACCGAGTATGACATCATACTGTCCATAACCAATTCATGGAATATAGTCCATAACCAATATTTTATGAATGGATAAATGCGAATGTCGTGGTGAAAGGTGGTTATCCATCTTTGTTGACGAAAACCGTTACAACCTCGTTAGATGTTGGTTCATTATAGTTATGTTGATAAGATTGACGATCGCGCTTCAAGACCATGTTTAATATTGGGATTTCTCTTCCAGTTTGAGCAGCATTCTGAATCTCTCTTGTTTTGATATCACGCATTAACTGATAGACTGTGCTAGTCTATTGTGTTGACGAAAAAATCGAACGAATTTATCAAGAATTTCTGTTTCTTATGTAGTATTTGCTGCGTGTGCTTGTCGAACGTCTGTTGCTTGAGTACGTCCAAAACATACAACCGAGCGAACTGTGGAACTTTGTTGTATGGCGGTTGTATATGAGAAGTTCAATGATAAGTTTATCCATCAACGTTTAAAACATATGGACCACGACCTTGACAATCCGAAATTTTGTCTCCCATTGACGCGAAAGAAAGAGCGCTATTTTAAGAGCAAATATTCTCGCAACAATGTGTGTATTTAGGGTGTGTATTGTCAGAGAACATCATGCGCAGGAATTCCATCTCATTACCATGGATATCTGGTGGCTTTGGGAGTATGATCTTTTCCTGTCGACAACAACTTGTATACTTGCCTTCGTTCATCCCCAAAAAATGTTAGCACCCCAAAAATGATATATAATATGGAATATTAAAATCATGATTTGATGGAGACGGGGCTTGATGAAATCTTGTCATCTATTTTGTTTTTATTTTGTTGTTTTCTGTTGTTTGTCTCTTGAAAAAGGTTCAATTTGAGCCGATACGTGGAGAATTGTCCTGTTTAGTTTTATTGCATGTTTTTTATATATACTTTTTTAAATATATTTTTATTAATAGGCAAGGTAAGTGTTTTAGTAACCTGTTTAATTCATTTTGCTTGAAAGTTGGTAAGTGTTGTGCCGATTGCTAAGAGGGACAAAAGACGTATCTAGTAACCTCGAGTACAAATAAGTCAATCTTCTATACTTTCTGAGCCCTTTTTTATCTTCTTTATAGACGTTCTGAACAACTCATAGTTCATGACGAGTCAAGGACAAGTTTACACACTTTGAAATGTATATTGGCGATTTTTCTCTTTCATGGCTCTTTCCCATGTTTCTAGTAACCATACCTTCCATTACTACTTTTCCCATACTGTTATTTCTCTTTATATGATACACGAGGTTCGGCGGTTTATTATAATGTTGTTGATTAGTTTGTTTTTCTCTTTCTTATGTTATTGTCATTATCCTTCCGTTTCTCATAGGATTATGAACATATTCGTTTATCACATCTCATTTCGATAGAAGAGATTTTCTTCGTCTCTACTTTTTAAGTGTCCGCGTTTCACAGTCATACATTGCTACTGGGAATATACTTGCTCTTCTAAGATGTAATTTAGCTTTAATGGTACCTTGTAAAGTACAAATTCAATTTCATTCGCAAAATTTAATTTATAAAACGGTAGCAAAATAACAAGATACTACATAGACAGGAAATGGTTGTGAAAAGAAATGAATTGACAAACGTGTTAAATTGTGACCTAACAATAAGTGACTGCTTTCAAGTTACTTCTGTAACTGATTTTATTTTGTGTGCGTTACAATATCAATCAAACAAAACCTGGAGGTTTGTTCATTCGCATATAAGGTTGATAAGGAGAAAGAAAAATGTTATAGTAATCTATGGCTTGTAATTGTGTCTGCTGGATTAATTGGCTTTAAGTGAAAACTTTGATTTTGTATTGGCTAACCGAGTCGGCTACTTCATGACCTACCACAGAATCTGCAGATACAAGTTATCGGAAAACTGATAACATTGGTTTCTAGAATGTAATAAAATGAACAACCACGTGAAGTACCCACGAGGGGGTCAACAATTAGATTCTGTGTCTGGAGATCTAAGATCGCTAAGCGTACCTAAGTAATGTCCCTTTAAATATCATTGAGGCGTATAGGGCATGCAGTGCAAATGACGTATGTGTTTTGTGTGTACGCTAGTTGTGATGTGTTATTAATCACGTCGTCCATCTTTATTTTCAAAGATTTGATCTGGTGTTCAGTTACTCGGGAGCCAATTGTGGTCGACAAGCTCACATTCAAACCTTGTATTACTTGACTAGAAACCAATGAACGAATCATTGCCCTGCTGCCAGGGCCTTAGATATGTCAGTAAGGATGGAGTTTTACCACAAAAAAAGGCATTCGCCCTTTCTACAAAGCCCTCTTTTTGATTGAAAACATGTCCTTTCTGCAAAAATCGTTACTGAAGGAGTTTTACTCACCTTTTGGCTACATTCCTGGGTCACAAACTCATGTCATTATTTACTATGGGATGGGGGAGGGTTATGGACTAGTGTTGCTGTCCACCTGGGACGACACTAGAAATATTTTAACGTATTAATTAGATGCAAAAACAATGCAAAGTTGACAGTTTTTGAGAGATGCCACATTTTTAGCCGGGCCAAATGTACAAGATTTAATCCCCCCTCCCTTTCTATAGCAAAGCAGAGAATGAAATAGTATGCTAAGAAACAACATGCTAAAGATAAGATAGAACATTACCCTTTTACAGGTTTCTTTAAAAAAAAAGTTCTTACAAATGCGAGGAGTTTAGTTTTTCTTAGATAAACCCTCTCCCTCTTTACGAAAGTCATATCTACGGCACTGAATAGGAATATTACACATAAGACTGTAGCATATTAAGTTCATATTACACATATGACTGTAGCATGTTAAGTTCCTATTACACATAGGACTGTAGCATATTAAGTTCCTATTACACATAGGACTGTAGCGTGTTAAGTTTCTATTACACATAGGACTGTATTGTTTTAAGTTCATATTACACATAGGACTGTATTGTTTTAAGTTCCTATTACACATAGGACTGTAGCATATTAAGTTCCTATTACACATAGGACTGTAGCATATTAAGTTCCTATTACACATAGGACTGTAGCGTGTTAAGTTTCTATTACACATAGGACTGTAGCATATTAAGTTCATATTACACATAGGACTGTAGCGTGTTAAGTTTCTATTACACATAGGACTGTAGCATATTAAGTTCATATTACACATAGGACTGTAGCATATTAAGTTCCTATTACACATAGGACTGTATTGTTTTAAGTTCCTATTACACATAGGACTGTATTGTTTTAAGTTTCTATTACACATAGGAATGTAGTGTGTTAAGTTCCTATTACACATAGGAATGTAGTGTGTTAAGTTCCTATTACACATAGGAATGTAGTGTGTTAAGTTCCTATTACACATAGGAATGTAGTGTGTTAAGTTCCTATTACACATAGGAATGTAGTGTGTTAAGTTCCTATTATACATATGGATGTAGTGTTATCAAAAGTTCTCAAGTTTTAATATGTCTATATTCTTTCCATAGTACGCACCTTGGCGTAGGGTCACCCTACATCCATGACATGGATTTACCATACAAGCATTGACCTTGGTTCATCATACAGAAGCTGAAATGGGTTCAGTTTTACAACTGTCCTAATTTGATGAGGATATATCAATTTTTAGCGAAAATAGAACCTTTACGAATGATATTCTCGAAAGGTCAATACTAATCCCATAGCTAAGGCAAACAACTCAACATATCTAGGGATATACACGAAATATCAAACTTACAAATAGAAAGTATATCCACCATCTCTTAGGGAGAGCATAAAAGAAGATAACATTTTAATCAAAGGGATCGCTACGGATCGCTACCAAATTCTTTGGAGATGACTTGAATACCCTTCGAAGCTATACCTGGGATATGTACGTTCTGTCATATACTATTCCTTTTCTCTATAGGCCACAGATAGCTCTTCACATAGAATCAGAAAGCTTTGATTGTATCCAAAACCGACCTCTGATGTTTTTTGCTGACTACAAACTACCACGATAAATTAATATGAAATATCTTCCATCGTTGAACCTCTGAAAATAAGAAGTGAGAAAGTGATCCACTAACATACTTAAGATTCCTTCACACCGACGAAAATATAAGAAAAATGTTTATCTCAACAAAACTAAGAAAACAATATGATCAAGAATGAGCCTTCAACAGTAAGTATCAAGACCTACTAACAACCGCAACAAAAGGCAAACAATTCGAGTAATACCAGAACTACCAGCACACTATCAAATGCAAGAACCTAATATGCAAACAAATCTCCAAGAAGAAATCAATGACCCCTCCACCGATACTACTAAAACCGCTATTGTGACTATATACCCCTTTGGTGAAAATATGAATTATGAGTACAGGTATCAGCACGCATGTTTACTGAAATATGAGCGCTTCCGATGCTTCAATCACGTGACATGCTGATTGGCGTAGGAGATAATGCTTCTCCACAACTTTCTGTCTCTTGTGTTGTTAATAAGTTCTGTTGACGACTGCATTTTGTGCCACAGTGACAATTCATCCAGAAATGTATCTCGTTGTCTTTCTCTGTCTCTTCTCCCCTTGATATTTCCGGTGGTTACTAAATGTTCGGGTTTTTCTGTCCTCATCACATGCCCAAAAATATTGATTGTCTGCTTCTAGTTTTTGCTATAATTTGTCATTTTACTCCAGCATCTCTGAGAACTTCTAGATTACTTTTCCTGGCAGTCCATAGAATTTTCATTATTCTTCTTAAAAACCACATCTTTCTTGCTTTCAGATTATCTTGGGCACTTTTGTTTACTGTCCATGCTTGGTTTCCATAAAGAAGGATTGGCTCAATATAACATCCTTGCACTCGAACGTATGCATTGATATTACTCCATTGCATAGAATGTTTCTCATTTTTTGAAATGTTGTTTGTTTGTTTGTTTGTTTTGCGTTCGCTCCATTGTAACCAGCACGGATATCCGTGCGATTTCCGCCGGGAGCGTGATTACGTTGTGCCACCGTTATGCGCCTTGTAGGCCTAGTACATCCGATTTCGGCATGCCTTGACAATTCAGGTGGGCTACCCTAGCCTATGACAGCCTTCCTATCTGTCGCCAGACGGTGAATGTGTACTGACTCTATGCCAAGACGGTTTGTCTTTCACGTCTGTCCTGCACGAGGCGTTCCGCAGTCAGTGAACATGCCTCATGTAATTAGACGTATTGTGCCCGTGCTCATCGGGTACTAAACCTTTTCTCGTCCTCAAGCCTGGTTCCGGTTTAGGAAGAACTTGACAGAAGAGTTGGGCTCGGGCTCGTTCCGTCTTCTTAGCCGAAGCTTTATTCACCAACTTCGTCAGCCCCTCGTCCAGGTCTGAATCTGTACACATATTTAGGAACGTTATGAACTTCTGCTTTGTTCTAGAGCTGAACAGTGCTTGTCACCTCGGACTGCTATGCCTGTGCCTATCGGGTACTGTACCTTTTCTCTCCGCGAGCACGCTTCCGGTATAGGAAAGACTCGACAGTAGAATTGGACCCAGGCTGGGATCACTGGTAACTAGAAGCTTGTCTCGAGCAAACAATGCTTTAGTTCCAATTTCATCGAACCGTCTTCCATGCTTTTTACACACGATGCTGCCCTCTAGCGCTGTGCATCTTTCTCAGTGTACTCATTGTGATTTTGTTTTTATTGGAACATCTGCCTGCTTCGTACCGACTACATTGGCCGCCCTCCAATGCTTCTACCATACTTTCTAGCTTCACTGTGTGTTGCTGCATGTGTTGGCACAGTGGTGTCGGAGTTATTAACTGCCTTTTTGCAGTCAAATCTCATTCCATCTGTTACCTCCACATTCACGGACACGATCCCCAAAAGGTTTAGCCAGAATCAGCATTAGCCGCTGTATTTCTGTTACCAGGGTGCGCCACGAGGAGGCACTTTTGGGATCTTGGTTATCTGCTAACCCTGGGTCCGCCAAGAGCAATGCGTTCCCTTTGCACCCATCTGAAATGTTGATTTGGCCTGTGCTATCCTGTTCTTGATCTCATTGGAACACCTGTCATCTGATGGTAAAATGGTGCCAAGATACTTGACTTTATCTGCTTGATTTAATTTTGCATCATTGATGGCAATACTGCATTTTGGCGGTGTGTACTTCTGTGAAACAACTATTACTTATGTTTTCTTCTTGTTTAGACTAATGCCTTTGTTTTCACTGTTTTGAACTACTATGTCTAACACGGCTTGAAGTTCATGTTCGCTCTCTTTAATTAGAAATGTATCGCCAGAATATCTCAGATTATTCAGATTATAACCTCCAGCTGCTATCCCTGACATGCTTTCTATGTTTCGTATAATACCCTCTGTACACAGGACGAAAAGATCTGGTGACATTACACATCCTTTTGTCTGTCGTCCATTTCTATCTTTTGAAAGTCTCCTACATTACTGTCAATCATATCGTAGCTGATTGTTTCCAATACATATTTCTTACTATCGTTAGATCTTTCCCATCAACATTGAGTTTTTCTAACATTTTTATCAATTCCTTAAATTACATTTAGGTAATTCCGATTAATAAACTTCGTTGATTTTCAAAAACCTTCGACAGCATCCGTCGACCATCGCTTTGGGAAATTTTAAAAATATATGGATTCTAAAACACATATATAAATGTGATAATATCATTCTATACCAACTCACAATGCTGTGTTAGAATAGAAAAAGGCAATTCAGAATGGTTCCCTGTGATTACTGGTGTTAAACAAGGCTGCCCTATGTCACCATTACTATTCAATATCGCAATTGACTGGGCTATGAGAAAAAGCACATCCAACACAAATTTAGCAATCAAATGGATAAATAAAACAACACTAGAAGACTTGGATTTTTCCGATGATCTGGCACTATTGAGTGAAAACCATCAAGATGCACAAACCAAAACTGATAGATTAAAACTCATTGCAGGACAAATAGGTCTCCAAATCAATTCATCAAAAACAAAAATTATGGACTTCACCAATTCACCTAACGAAATTACTTTAAATGGACAACAACTTGAAAAAGTACCAAAATTCTCTTATCTAGGAAGCAAATTAACACTCGACGGTGATGTCATGACAGAAATTACAACTCGCATTGCCCTAGAATCCAGTCCATTTAACAGACTGTCTAATATTTGGAAGACAGTCAATCAGCACACGCACGAAAATGCGCGTATTTAATTCCTGCGTTATTCCGGTGTTATCATATGGATGTGAGAGCTGGAAAAGTTCTTTATCTTCAGAAAAGAAATTATTGAGTTTCGAGAAAAAATGTCTTCGTAGGATAACTAACACCCATTGGAGTGAATTCAAATCGAATGATAAAATCAGAGAAGAGACACATCAAAATTTCATCACAGATGTTATCAGAAAACGCCGTTGGTCCTACATCGGGCATGTCCTACGCGCAGACACCAACAGAATACACCACCAATCTCTTAAATGGATACCTACAGCAAAAGAGCAAGGGGTAGACCAAAAGAAACACTCAGAAGAACAATACTTAGAGAAAGTAAAACAACCAATATTCATACTATTCAAGAACTGCACAGAATAGCTTTGAACAGACATAATTGGAGAGATCTGACCTCTGCCCTATGCGCTAACTTCAGCGCAAAAGGAAAATGAATGAATGAATGAATTCCGATGCTTACGTAATTGTAATTACTAGACGCAGTTAAAGGACATTGTTACGCAAATTGAATATCTTCATTGAGTGAAACGTACTTCTATTACTTAAACGATATTTGTAATTCTTTTATATATCTTTGAAATTAAACTCACACTATCTTCGTTAAGGTGTCTCTGGGACTCGGCGAGTCCTACTGGTCCAATGGCAGCATGGAACTGAAAGAAATGGAGAGAAAATGAGTGAGTAGTTTTGCAAATAAAGCAGACACACTCGCATTAATTCAAGCCCAATATGCACACGGGTGCTGATAGGTGCATAAAATAACGACGGAAAAATAGAACTAGTCAATTGAAATGTCACTCGACAACAGTTAGGGAAAAGGTCAGAAGTAATGATACGAATGTCAGGAAGCGATCAATCCTAAATGATGATTACAAATCAGACGCTGGTTACAAATTCTAAGGAGAGTAGAATTGAATGATAAAAAATTGGGCGTTACGAAATCTAGAGAGAATAGAGTTGAAGAAGAGGAGAAGGGAGGCTACATATTGTAGAGAGAATAGAGCTGAAGTAGAAGAGAAGGGGGGCTACATATTGTAGAGATGATAAAGTTAATGAAGAGGAGAAGGGAGGCACAATATTGTAGAGAGAATATAGTTAATGAAGAGGAGAAGGGAGGCACAATATTGTAGAGAAAATAGAGTTGAAGGAGAAGAGAAGGGAGACTACATATTGTAGAGATATTAGAGTTGAAAGAAAAGAGAAGGGAGGTTACATATTGTAGATAGGATAGAGCTGAAAATGTGAACGAAAGTTGTAGATTCGATGGAGATTAGATCTGAATGAGAAGGGAGATTACAGATTCTATGGAGAATAGAGGTGCAGTAAAAGAGAATGGATGATACAGAATATAGGGATAATGAAATTGAAGGATACGATAGGAGAGGTAACATTTTCTAAGGATATTACAGTTGAAGTGTAATAGTGAACGTTGCTTATTGCAGGAAGAATTGAGTTTGAAGCATACGAGAATGGAGGTTACAGATTACAGGGACAATGGAGTTGAAGCTTACGAGAATGGAGGTTACAGATTACAGGGACAATGGAGTTGAAGAATACGAGAATGGAGATTACAGATTACAGGGACAATGGAGTTGAAGCATACGAGAATGGAGATTACAGATTACAGGGACAATGGAGTTGAAGCATACGAGAATGAAGGTTACAGATTACAGGGACAATGGAGTTGAAGCATACGAGAATGAAGGTTACAGATTACAGGGACAATGGCGTTGAAGCATATGAGAATGGAGGTTACAGATTACAGGGCAATGGAGTTGAAGCATACGCGATTAAAGGTTGCATATTACATGGAGAATGGAGTTTAATCATACGTGATTAAAGGTTGCATATTACATGGAGAATGGAGTTTAATCATACGCGATTAAAGGTTGCATATTACATGGAGAATGGAGTTTAATCATACGTGATTAAAGGTTGCATATTACATGGAGAATGGAGTTTAATCATACGTGATTAAAGGTTGCATATTACATGGAGAATGGAGTTTAATCATACGTGATTAAAGGTTGCATATTACATGGAGAATGGAGTTTAATCATAGGTGATTAAAGGTTGCATATTACATGGAGAATGAAATTGAAGCATAAGATAATAGAGACTACAGATTACAGGGAGAATAAGTCTGAAGTTTAAGATAAGATAAGGGAGGAAGAGTTCTTAAAATTTTACATTTTTTACACCAAAATATTTTTAAAAATCCTTTCCTATGTATTTTTACTGACAACACATTAGAAGCAGTTGAAGCAATTTAGACAAGAATAATCAGAGAAAGAACAGTAAAATTAATATAGGCAAAAATAGTCATAGCAGAAGACATAACAGAAGTTATGTCTTAACAATACTTCTACAAAACATTCAGAGAGCGAAGGATATAAACATCCACACCAAACTGAGGATCTTGACATACAAATGTGAGAAATTCTTCTGTACGGTTTGAAAACCTGGACAATGATAGACATGAAAACACACGGAGAAGAGAAAATAGGAAGGACAGAGATGAAAATGCATGGAATAACACTGAGAACATATCTAAAGACAGAGACAAATAGAAAATCCCTCCATGGCCTATGTACCCGGGGATGGAAATGCATTCTCAGGGGATTCAGGGTATAATTCGTTGATATTGTCTAATACCCATACACATTTTTTATCTGTGCTCAAATATTCAGAAGTAAGTAGATAATAATATAAGAAAGCCTTTTCTTTTGATCTGAAACACTCGAAAAGATGAAGAAGCGGAGTAGTGTACAAGAGCTGGAAATAACACATCATAAAGGTGGGAGCCATTCATCCAGGGCAGACAGACAGGTAGATAGAAATATGGAGGGATAGATAGACATTTAGGAAAATTAAAGAATAAATAAGCAGACAAATATAAAGATGGAGGAATAGAGAGACAGATAGAAAGTTGGAGAAATAGATAGATAGAACGAATGAGGAATAGATAGACAGACAGATAGAAAGTTGGAGAAATAGATACATAGAAAGACAGATGAAAAGATAAATAGACCGGTGGATAAACACACAGACAGAAGGATGGAAGGATTTATAGACAGACGAACGGACGATGCTGTATGTACATAAGCCGGCGGAACTAACATATTCAGTAACATTGACCCATTCACTCGGACAGACGGACAAATTTATATATGTAGGGATATATAGACAGACGGATATACAGAAAGCCATATAGGAAGACGGAAGGATACGTAGACAGACAAATCTGCTACCTCCACATTCTCGGACACGATCCCCAAATGATATGGCCAGAATCAGCTCTAGCTGCTGTATTTCTGTTTCCAGGGTGCACCGCGAGGAGGTACTTTTGGAATCTTGATTATCTGCCAACCCTGGGTCCGCCGAGAGCAATGCGTTCCCTTTGCACCCCATCGAAGAATTGAAACTGTCAATCATTGTGTAGTGATGGATACACACAAGTGGAGATCGAATCATCAATGGAAGTGATGGATACACACAAGTGGAGATCGAATCATCAATGGAAGTGATGGATACACACAAGTGGAGATAGAATCATCTATGGAAGTGATGGATACACACAAGTGAAGATAGAATCATCCATGGACGTGATGGATACACACAAGTGGAGATAGAATCATCTATGGAAGTGATGGATACACACAAGTGGAGATCGAATCATCTATGGAAGTGATGGATACACACAAGTGGAGATCGAATCATCTATGGAATTGATGGATATACACAAGTGGAGATCGAATCATCTATGGAATTGATGGATACACACAAGTGGAGATCGAATCATCTATGGAAGTGATGGATACACACAAGTGGAGATCGAATCATCTATGGAAGTGTCAGGAGTGCAAGGATGATGATCTCATAACTAATAAACTAGCTGTAGGCAGGCAACCAGATAGTAGTTAAGTATTAATGCATGCTGGCAAGTAGGTATGCAGACAGGTATGTAAGTAGACACAGACAGGTAGATAGGTTGGTAGGTAGATATGTACGTAGAGGTGTATATGGGTATGTAGTTAGGTAGGTAAGTAATCAGGCAGGTAGGTAGGAAAGCAGGTAGGTAGTGAAATAAATAGGCAGGTAGGTAGATAGATCGGTAGACGATAAACTGACATTGAAATCATAAATATATCTACCCCTGGAACTGTAGAAATTAGATATTCCATTATACAACATAACACGCGATATCATTTATCCCTTATCACAACACAGATAATTGTATATCAGAGCAGACCATAGACAGACTTCTAGATATATTACCAGATTACTGTAAATAAATTGAGATTTTGTATCTATAAATAAATATATGCACTCTCTTTGACGCACACATATGGTGATTGGAAACGTCATACAGCAAAGTAAATTAATTACTGATATATATATATATATATATATATATATATATATATATATATATATATATATATATATATATATATATATATATATATATATATACTCGTATATATAAAAACTGATATTCAAATTCAGTGCAAACGAGTGAGATTTAAATCTATAAATTCTTTTTGTGTTGTATATAGCATAGGCCAGAGACCGCACGTAAGATCAACATTAGCAATTCAATCTGGACCTAAAATGATAAAAGTCAGAACGGTATAGATAATGGCAATGTGTGCATACATTGAAGAATAGAGGGTTTGAAATGAAATAGTACCAGCTGTGAAGAGCATGAAGACGTGGAGAAGGCTGAAAACAGATCTAGAAAGTGATATGACGCCAATTATGAATAGGCTGGGTGGGCATGGTCTATAGTTTGTCTTTCGTCAATTATGCAGTCCAGCTGGCTCATCGGTACATCCTTACAAAGTGATGCTATTTACTTTTACGCTGATTGTGATTTGTCACTTTGTGTATACTTTACACCGATAGCCAATGAAAATCACGGGTAAAGTCAAATGCATCTCATTGGAAGGATGATTCCAAATGTAGGGTGATGCCGACATGTCTTATATCATATATGAACACACCTATAAGCTTCATATCTGTTAGGGGTTTACTGAAAAAGGATCAATTTAATATTTTTTTACACTATAGTTTATTTATATTGAGTATTATTCCTTATGAAGGGGACCAGAGTTTTCGATTGAATAGGGCTTTCATCATCATCAGGTTCCGTGCTGACTGTCGTAGGCGATCATGGATCTCCAGAACTCTCTATTTCTAGTAACTTGTATTAGGATCGATGTTGACACTGTGTTATGTCATGATGTTCAACTATGTATTTTCCTACGTTGTTGTCCTCGATCTCTCTTGCCTTCAAACTTGCCTGTTGTAAGTATGTTCTCCATACCTCCCTCACTCACAGCAAACCCAAAACATAAAGTTAGTCTCTGTCTGATATTATGAATTAATTAAACACCTCTTATTTCACTCTTTCAACACCTCATTATTATGACTATTAATCAATCAATCAAGCGCCATGTCGAGTGTCGTATGAGGTCATGTTTCTCCACAACTCTCTGTCTCTTGTGTTCAACTGGTGACATCTTCGATGCCACAGTGACAACTCATCCAGAAACTTCTTTCTTTGTTTTCTTTTGTCTCTTACCCCATTTATATTTCCTGTTGTTGCTAAATGTTGAAATTTAGCACATTCTTGAGCTTAATTATATATTATACCATTTAAGGTTTTGTATGATAAACATTTATTTCGTGTTTTGTATGATAAACATTTATTTCGTGTTTTGTATGATAAACATTTATTTCGTGTTTTGTATGATAAACATTTATTTCGTGTTTTGTATGATAAACATTTATTTCGTGTTTTGTATGATAAACATTTATTTCGTGTTTTGTATGATAAACATTTATTTCGTGTTTTGTATGATAAACATTTATTTCGTGTTTTGTATGATAAACATTTATTTCGTGTTTTGTATGATAAACATTTATTTCGTGTTTTGTATGATAAACATTTATTTCGTGTTTTGTATGATAAACATTTATTTCGTGTTTTGTATGATAAACATTTATTTCGTGTTTTGTATGATAAACATTTATTTCGTATTTGTATGATAAACATTTATTTCGTGTTTTGTATGATAAACATTTATTTCGTGTTTTGTATGATAAACATTTATTTCGTGTTTTGCATAATAAAAATGTATTCCGTGTTTTGTATGACAAATGTAATTCGGGATGTTAATACTGGTCATGTTTAGTGGGATGTCATTTGGGCAGTAGAAGTTTAGTATGTCCAGTTCAAGGGAGTTATCTTTTATGTGAATCATCTGGTATTCGGCACCTTCCTCTTGTGTTTTCGTTTCTATGGCGTTGATGTTATCCTTGACCAGAGTTAGTATGCCGCCTTTTCTCCGATCTTTCCTGTCTACTCTAAAGCATTGGTACCCTCGTATTTTGAATGTTATTTTTTCGTTTAGATGGGCTTCATGTATGCAACAAATACTAATCTCTTTCTGGTGCAAGGTGTTTTCTAGTTGAGTTTTTTTTAGCTCCCTCTGCATTCCAGTGCATAATATTTAGAGGGGTTGTTGTCCTGTCTGATTGGCCTGTCGCTTTCCTCTTCTGCCTCCTGGTTCCACAAGGTAGACAAGAGTTACCTCCAGTAGCAGGGGGTGGATTTTATCGAGGTTCAGAATCCGGCACTTCTCCTGCTTGGGGGAACTTCACAGGGCGAGCACCATGACAATTTTTATAATTTTGTCGTGCAGACATGTCAACTATTCAGGTTGTACGATACCATGGTTGCTGGTGCGCCTCTTGGCCTGGTATTTCTGACTTCAGCACCTTTGCTTGCTTGTGTAGGACTGTGCACCTGCTCGATATTGGGTTGGCCCGACAAATTTTAGTTTCCAGCCTCTTTTGGATGGACTAAGCCCCATCTCCACGTCAAGGAGTTGGTCTCGATGGGGGATTATTGTGAATGACTGTGTAAGTCAACAAGAGTTGTTGATTACAAGTCAAGATTATAAATATAGAAGGTGTAAATGAGTAGCAGAGTGTTGGTAAACACGAGACATGCAACGAAAACGTATATGGGTGTACGATGATAGTAGATAGTTGATTCACACACAATAACGTACATGGGTGTACGATGATAGTAGATATTTGATTCAAATACACACAATAACGTACAAGCGCGTTATATCACAATGCTACCACTGACAAACATATGTTTACTGAATATTTCATGTGTATCACGTTCAGGTATATAATAATATATTAAAAACTTAGAAAAACGATATTAATGTTTTTATGGGCGTGGTACCCATTTCTCTATAATGTGGTTTTTGGAGGGACATGGCTTATTTTTACAAAAACACACACACACACACACTGAATGCATAAATAAACTAAAGTGATATCAATATTGAATATTTCATTTTAGAAAATTAACTAAAATTTAAAATAAAAAATTATTTCTTGTAAAAATACAAACATAATTTCGATTTACACATTTTTTGTGAAAATTGATTTTACAAATTTAAATACATGAAGAATGTCATATAAATCAATGAAATCCATTTTTAAAATCTACCTTAAACGGGAAACAATCCCTAAAATTGTGAACACAATAATGACCAAGAAATGCGAGTCCAAGGGATATGTTGTACAAAAACTACACGGTGTAATATAGGGATAATTAAACACTGTGGGAGACATGTATTAGGAAACAGTAGAAAGAAGTTACAAGATGGGCATAGATAGAGAGCAAGTACATAAGGGAGGGAACATAAGTTAAACCGACAAATTAAAACACAAACCTAAATAAATCCTGCTCCAGCAGCATTAATAGGAAACACGCGTTATATTACCTTTGATTAATAAATCTCTTGTATAACATACCTTCAACAGTTCTCGAAGAACGTGTGTACAAGTATTTAAAAATATGGATTGCTTCTGTCCAGGTTCCTGGCACTACTTCGCTTTCAATGCCGATAAGAGTATTTTCAGTAACAAAATTTGCCGCGTGAAGAATAGCTGTAAATGTTTGGCCGCGTATTCAAATTCTGTCATTTACCGTATTTGTTTCAGAAACACATATCATTACAGTGGGAGTATGCGACTGTGTGGATAGCGACGTTAAACAGCGGAAGAAAGTTCAAACATACATAACTGTGGTTAATTTTGAGTTTGGTGACCAGCGTGTAAGTACGAGAACCAGTTCGAACGTCTGACCTACTATACTCGAGATATGGTTACAAACGTCTATTGTTCAGTGGAAGTGGTTAAAAACACTGCACGTATTAGTTACCAACGTAAAAGTCGGATGTGTCAGTACAGTGGTGCAAATAAAATGGTGACACCTCGCATTTCCGTTCTTTGGACTACATCCTGCTGGAAATCTATTAAGACCATTGTCCTGCTATAGGAGAGATTCAGTGGGAATTTGACATCGAACGCAATATATATGATTACATTTCTTTAAAGATAATTCTAATTTGTTTGTATATTTGAGATAAAAGTTTAAGACAATCCCTGGAACGCTTATTTTTCAAGCAACAAAAAAATTAATTAGGAAAAAAAACCACATTTATCGACAAGTACGAATCCGGTCATCTTGTGTTTTATTTTGTTTTATTTTGCTGTTTCCCATCCATAATAAAAGTGAACTTTACAACTCTCGGTAGTGTGATCTGTTTCCCTTCCATTAAAAAAGGTGAACATTACAACTCTCGGTAGTGTGATCTGTTTTAAGAAGGTTCCACTATTACAATGTAATAATAATAATACAGTACCAAAAATCTGCCAGGATCATAGATTTGTCACATAAACATGAAAAACCCACAATTGTGTCTGTCTTTAGTAATGCGGACGAGTGTAACAAAATCACATCAGAACCATTTCCTAATGGTGTCAATACATGATTTTCTCCGTTCCCTACTCCTTCCATCCTCAACTGTTCCTGACAGAACAATTTGTTAAAATTAACACATACAGAAACCAAGTAAGCTTACACCATCTCTCCTCCACCAACGGTTTTCGAGAGTTTGCAAATTTGTCTGGTTATTGTCGAATATATGTCTTTCATGTTCTACTAACTGATTTTTAATAGATGCATATAGCACTTTTATCGGATGTACCCTCGTGGTTGGGGGGGGGGTTGTCAATAACACAGCTCTGATGCGGAACTAGCAGCACAGCGTTCTTCACGCTCCACGGCGGAAATCTCAAGAATTTCTGTGGTGGTTATCTGAGAGCGAACTCAGAAGAATATGAACCTCTTTTATTCAAAAGCCTCAGTCCATTTTCCCGTTTCTGTATTCAGTGTTCAACCTTGACATTCGTACAGTGCACAGTAACAACATTTGCATTTTGTATAGTTTGATCTTGACTGCAAAACTGGTTTTACTATTCCAAATTGTATTTAAGCCTGTTATAGCAGCCTATCACGAGTCATATTCCAGCCATCATTACATATTTGGGACCCGAGAAATTTGAAGATATAGATACCTTCTTGCAATACTGACATCACTGCAACAAACATGACCTGTCAGAATACTGACATCATTGCAACAAATGTGACCTGTCAAAATACTGACATCACTGCAACAAACGTGGCCTGTCAGAATACTGACATCATTGCAACAAACATGATTTGTCAGAATACTGACATCATTGTAACAAACATGATCTGTCGGAATACTCACATCATTGCAACAAACATGACCTGTCAGAATAGTTACATCACTGCAACAAACATAACCTGTCAGAATACTGACATCATTGCAAAAAACATGACCTGTCAAAATACTGACATCATTGCAACAAACGTGACCTGTCAGAATATTGACATCATTGCAACAAACATAATCTGTCAGAATATTGACATCACTGCAACAAACATAACCAGCCAGAATAATTATATCATTCAAACAAACGTGCCCAATCATAAATATTGACATCATTACAACAAATGTGACATGTAAGAATAATTACATCATGGCAACAAACGTGTCTTATCAGAATACTTACATCATTCCAACAAACATTTCGTGTGTTGCCGGACCCGAAATGAGAGCAAACAAGAGCAACACTGTGACCTGCCATGTATGTCGTACGAAGCGACGAAGGAAATTTGTTTAGGGGTTGGATGTCCCATCCCATAAAGGGTCAAAGTGGCGGGTGTCAGATTTGTCATATCGAAAGGCACAGACAGCGCAGCCATCTGAACACCATGATACAGTACAGTCCGTTCTCCACACTACATACTGCTAATCTGAAGGAGTTTGAGAACGAACGCAGAAGAAGAAGAAGAACAAGAAAAAAATCTTAAATTGATTTCATTTCCCTCCCATTTTACTGACAAGGGACAGCTTTAAATATTTCAGTCAACCTAGGTTTATTAGTTGCTGTCCTGTTGCTAAATCATGTTGCTGATAAGAACAACTACAGCTTACGGGATAAGTACCATATCATCTATCACTTATCCGCTAGATAAATGTCCCTGGTCTGAACTATGGTTGCCAAATAATAACAAACTGTCTGAAGATATACATGTTTTTTAGCCGTTGCTTACGATTGCTTTCGTTGTCTACTTAGTATTGTTTACTATTTTCCTTTAGTATATGATTTTAAAAAATTATATCACACTTCATCTACAGCTTTGTGTGTTTATTTCAAGATCGATGTTGTTTCTTGATAAAGATTCATATTGGGTCATAATGTGGGAAAAGTCCTTGTTCCTTTGGGTTTTTTTTCTTTTGTTATTTCTCATTGACACTATTTTTTCGATTTATTAGTTATATTAGTAATCAGTGACAAAACTTTATAATTAAAGTTGGTTTCACCTGGGCTGTGATAGTTGGAACAGGTTATGACCAAATCATTGGTCTAAAAAAAGTACAAAATTAATAAAATATGTATAAATTACTACAAACATGTACATTTTCGATAACCCTACCATTACATAAATCTCTTTACTTCCCTTGAATTACATTGGTCAACATCAAATTTGCTGTCTTTGTTTGTTGTTTTTTTGTGTGCAGATTTAGGATAATTTTATTGTGCTGACTCCAAAAATCACATTGGTTTTGCTCAATTAGGTCAGGTTTTTTTTTAATCTAGCACCACATGATGTTTTTTTATAGGTGGGTCATATTCCATGTCAAATCAATCAGTAAAACGACAATTGATTTCCACACATTTGATCAAAAATGTTTGTTTTTCTATTTAAAAAGAACAAATGATATAGAACATAAGTATTTTATTTGATTAAAAGAAAAGATCCTCTTGTCTGACAGTACACGCATAACTTTTTATCGCAACAGGCGTCAAGAGTTTCTCCATTTTTTTCTTTGAAGAGAAGGACTTGGTGTACTGTACAGATATTGTTCACCTTCTGCAGAAGCTTGGAGTGCAACATTCTGAACCCAGAGATTGGAGACTGTTCATCGACAGTTGCCAAGAGATCACTAAAATGTGTTCTGTTTCACAATGGCAATCAGTTTGCTTCTGTACCCCTTGCTCACTCGACTACACAGAAGAAGAAGTATGAAGCGGTGACGTCAGTCCTGGAGAAAGTTTCTTATTATCAGCACGAGTGGTATATTTGTGTTGACTTGAATATGGTGAATTTCCTATTGGGACAACAGTCTGGCTTTACAAAGTACCCCTGCGTTCTGTGCATGTGGGATAGTAGGGACAGGTCTCAGCACTATACCAAGAAGGACTGGCCTGCACGAGAAGAATTGGTGCCGGGTAGATTAAAGAACATCGTCAACAATCATGTGGTAGACAGACACAAGATACTATTCCCACCGCTGCATATCAAGCTTGGCTTGATTAAACAGTTCACCAAAGACTTGGACAAGGATGGTGGCTGCTCCACTTACTTGTGCCGCGCTTTTCCAGGATTAACCATAGAGAGGTTGAAAGGAAGGTGGCATTTTTGATGGTCCTCAAGTTTGTCAGCTCATCACAGATCCTGAGTTTGAAAAATCAATGAACAAATTGGAATTGGAAGCATGGAATGCCTTTGTTCTGGTTGTGAAGAATTGTTTGGACAACACCAAAGTCAGTAACTATGAAGAAGTTGTCAACAATATGCTGACTGCTTTCAAAAACCTTGGATGCAACATGAGCATAAATTGCATTATTTATTATCGCATATGGATGGGTTTCCCCAGAATCTTGGATCAATGAGTGACGAGCAGGGAGAGAGGTTCCATCAGGACATAGAGGAGATGGAGACCAGGTATCAAGGATATCGGGATGCAGTAATGATGGCTGATTACTGCTGGACTCTGAAGAGAGACATCCCTGCTGCTGAGCACTCGAGAAAGTCGAAGAAATTGAAGTTTATGTTTTGAATTTTGCTCAGTGATGACATAATTTACATGTCCTTACCTTTTTCAATGTCCTCTCTTCATTTATATAATTCCATGTTTGTAACATTTAATAAATACATTCTGTTAAATACTTTTTATGTGAGAAATGTAACACATAAATCAACTACTAATATCACCAAACTGTAGTTATGAATAGAAGGCTATGGTCAGAGAATATAATTTTTTTAAATCAATTTAGATTTTTCTAAACCTGACCTGATTGAGAACAATGGATGTTATTTTTTGCTTCAGTGGTACAAAATGCTCCTAATTCAGTTAAAAAATGATAGACAACTATCAACTTCACTTTTTTGTAAACCAGTGTTATCAACATTCATTCATTGCACAAAAAATATTGAGATAATGAGCAACCATGTGAAAGCTGACAATTGTTGATGTAGAGGATCACATATCACGTTTAAGAACAACTTTTCTCTGAAGCAAGGCGTAATCCAATTATTTTTTATGTTTCGTTCACACTTTTGAAAATCTTCTAAGCGGACGAAGTGCATTAACGCATTAAATATGTGAGAATTATTGATCCATTGATGTACATTCAACACTATGTCCATGCTCGCCAGTGTATCAAAGTTCGCTTCCCTCAACACCCGCATGTCCTGACACGAATATACGGGTAATATTTATGCACGCATAAGAATAGACATGTGACATCAGCCATTACAGTGCCTCATCCACCACCTTCTTCAATAGAAGACCTCTCAACTAAAACGTAAACATTACCTGGGAGGGGGGAGGCGGCGTTTTCGGTGAAATCTATTGGTCAACATGTATGCAGAAATGATTCCTTGTCAAATACAATTCTGCAAGGAACTGTCGAAGGAGGGAGAAGCAGAGGAGGTAAAATAAAGACATTCAATATCAAGAAATACTGCTGTGAAAGGGAACAACAATAGTACTTACATAGAACACAGGTTTTAGACGTTTGACTTGAATACAAGAGACAGACTATCACTAAGGGGTTATGAGGTGTAAACACGAAAAAATATAAATGAAAACGGTAAAAACAATGTTACCACCACAGAAGCACTAGATACACTATTGACATGTTCTCAATACGATGTTATGGGTGATAATGATTGTCATCCGACTCAAAGTATATAAATAACGATCAACGTGAAACTCGAGAACAATCAAAAACGTTACGAATTGGGTCATGTTGAGAGGTCTTCTATTGAAGGAGGTGGTGCTTCATCCCAGCCGTTACTTCCAGCGTAAACCTATTCAAGGTTATAGTGAAGGCTCATTATGAGCATGTTTGCGGGAAAATCCAGTAAGGCGTGTCGAACGCATCAATGAGCACTGTTAAATGCGAGTATCAGTATGTACCATCAGCAATAATGATCTTGCATATAAGTTTTGTTTGCAAGTAACATCATGAGAATTAACTCTATGTGGGATACGTAGCCGATTATTTTTTCATAAGTGTACAGGAAACCAAATGATTTACAGACTAGTGAAATACATCAATGCCAGTATGCAAATCAAAAAATCAAAATGACTGCTGGCTTCACAAACTGCATTTCGAATATGTTGCTTACGTTTAGGCAAGGTTTGTGACTGAAATTATTACTATAATTTTATGATATTTGTTGTGCTTTTTATAACGGGGAACAAGTATATCGGAATCAGATAAATTAGAAGATTTCTCCTTTTTAAATATTGTGTGACAAACGAACGTTTATTGCTGTTACTACGTTTAATGAACATTCTTTCTCAGTGTGTTGTGTTTCTAAGTGTGTTGTGTGTGTGCCTAATTGTGATTTATACTTACTTTCGTTGTGTTTCTAAGTGTGTTGTGTGCCTAATTGTGATTTATATTTACGTTCATTGTGTTTCTAATCGTATTATGTTTCTATGTATGTTGTGTTTCTGTGTGTGTTCTGTTTCTAAGTGAGTTGTATTTCTAAATGTGTTCAGTTTCTAAGTGTGTTTTTATTCTAAGTGTGTTTTCATTCTAAGTGTGTTATGTTTGTAAGTGTATTGTTTTCCTAAGTGTGTAGTGTTTCTGTGTACATTGTGTTTCTAGGAATTTAGTGTTTCTAAGTATGTCGTGTTTCTATGTGTTGTGTTTCTAAGTGTATTATTTTTCTAAATGTGTTGTGTTTCTCGTTGTGTCGTGTTTCTAAGTGGGTTGTGTTTCTAAGTGTATTATTTTTTTAAGTATGGTGTGTTTCTAAGTATGTCGTGTTTCTATGTATGTTGTGTTTCTAAGTGTATTATTTTTCTAAGTGGGTTGTGTTTACTTGATATTTTACAAACACTGACATAGATACTAATAATTTCTCCATTATTCATTTCTCTTCACTTTTCATCCAGCACGTCGGCTGCGAAGATTATTTCTTGCCTTGGCTCTCTCCGCAACTTTGGTGTTCCTGTCTAAAGCGTACATTGTCTTAAATACCAACAACGACAATCATCATCAATTCGGCCCTTTCTATGTTCCCATTGAAAACCAAGAAGCTCTGGAGGCTTACAAGAATCGGTGGGTTGGTTTCCCAGATCTCAGTCATGTAGAGTGTACTCCGATGTTAATCCAGTCAACAAGAAACAGTCTTTACCCAAGGTTTATTAAACGAGTCTCCATCAGCCAACTGGCGCTTGACAGCAAGGATTGCACGATGTTCCTTGCCAAGTATGGATTCGATAGATATACTCCAGTAACGACGAAAGAGAAGGAGTTCCCTCTTGCCTACGCCATGCTTTTTCACAAGGACCTTTATCAGGTAATGATTGTCATATAGATCAAACCAATAATAATCAACATAGACAATATAGAACTAGAATATATAAAGAAATTCAAATATCTGGGGGAAACATAAACAGTTCCGGAGATTGTTCAGTCGAGATTAGAAGAAGACTCGCAATTGCAACACTCAAATTAACACATATGAGAAAACTATGGAAAGTAATAATAACGACACTAAAGTAACCCTTTTAATATCATGTGTTATCACGGTGATGCAAGATGCAAGACTTGGAAGACAATATCCAAAATAATAAATTCATTTGAAATGAATTGCTACACAAAAATCCTACGATTATCGTGTACAGAGAAAAAGAAGAGCATTTGAAATTAGAAAAGAAATTGCAAAAGAAGTTTTTAAATTACTAAAACTAAATGAATGGTGGCTTCTATTACCATTATAAGATGGAAGCTACAGTATTTTGGACACACAAAGCGATATGATAGTATCGAGAGGCTGATTCTGAAGGGCAGATTGCCGGGTGAGAGAAAAAGAGGAATACCAAGAAGACGATGGACCAGCGACATCAAAGAATGTATATACATATCTCTGGCCAATGGATTCCTGCTCGACCGGGACTGAGAGGCATTCAGAGTATCCACGATGAAGACAATATTCTGGAAAGAATATGTCACTTAACATATATATATGATTTTACAACTTTAATTGTATACAATTTAGCAGCCATGTAGTCTATGTATTACAAAGTACCAAGATGTTTTGTGTTTAGTGCTGGGTCGTAGATGCATCTTCAATAACGAACGGGGCGAGAAAAGGTGTGGGCGGGTTACCTAAACAAGTCATTTACTGCTTTTCGTTGAAAATTATTTAATGTTTGTGAATTATTTTAATTTATGTAATTTTTTTGTGTGTGGAAAAGTTATTAATGGGAAAAGAAAATTTACTCGGTTTTTTTTTTATTTGCTGCACAGCACAAAATGTTGTTCCATTACACTAAATTATTGCTCCATAACACTAAAAGCTTGTTCCCTATCACTAAAAGCGTGTTCCCTATCACTAAATACTTGTTCCCTATCACTAAATACTTGTTCCCTATCACTAAATGCTTGTTCCCTATTACTAAATGCTTGTTCCCTATCACAAAATACTTGTTCCCTATCACTAAATACTTGTTCCCTATCACTAAATGCTTGTTCCCTATTACTAAATGCTTGTTCTCTAGTACTAAAGGCTTGTTCCATAGCACTTCGTGCGTACAGCTATTCCTTAGCCTTAAATGCTTGTTTTGTAGAATTAAATGCTGCTTCCGTAGAACTAAATGATTGTGCCCTAGCACTAAACGCTTGTTCCCAGGCACTGCTCTTAACGCTAAATGCTTGTTTCCAAGAATTAAACTATTGTTCCCTAGCACTAAACACTTGTTCCCTAGCGCTAAGTACATGTTCATTATAAAAAAACTGGCATGTTATTAAATTATTTCCTGAAATGATGGGGGGGGGGAGGTGAGATTAACACCAAACATGTTTCAAATCCATATTTACCCTAGTTAGTTAGTTAGTTGGCTAGTTAGTTAGTTAGTTAGTTAGTCAGTCAGTCAGTCAGTCAGTCAGTCAGTCAGTCAGTCAGTCAGCTAGCTAGCTAGTTAGTTAGTTAGTTAGCTTAGCTAGTTAGTTAGTTCATTAGTTGGTTGGTTGGTTGGTTGGTTGGTTGGTTGGTTGGTTGGTTGGTTGGTTGGTTGGTTGGTTAGTTCGTTCGTTGGTTGGTTGGTTGGTTGGTCAAGAGATCATCATCACACTGCACACAGAACACATCCATAGATGCCCCGATTTTTCCCCTGAGTGTTTCAGGAATTACACGACGACTGACAGTTTAAGTTCTCTGTTTGGTAACAAATATTCTTTGCCGACTACAATAATAATCATTTCTTGCCACGCCCATATTTCAAACTCAGCTTCTTTACACTGGATATGAAAAAGGAATCATCATCATCTTCACTAATTTTGTTTGATCGGGCAATTTATTTCACAGAGTTCAATATGTCGTCACGCTACATTTCTCTGCCATTCGATTCAGTGATAGAGCCTGCCAATTATCTGCCAGAATCTGCTCTCTCATTGCCGTAACACCCGAATGATCAGGCACAAAAATGAATGTGACACATTCCACCTTCAACCTCTCCACAGAATAAAGCCACTGTTCACAAGTACTTCAACCTCTTCACATAATAAAGTCACTATTCACAAGTACTTCAACCTCTCCACAGCATAAAACTATTGTTCACAAATACTCCAACCTCTCCACAGCATAAAGCACTGTTCACATGTACAGCCCGCTTGTGTTTTCCTGGACATGCTCATTGAGTCGCTGTGAATACAGGCTTGATTTGTACTCTGTGCGTCCATCCAGTTTAAGACCCTGGTCACTGAATAATTTCCATTGAAAATCTACTTGTAGTTACAGCGAAAGCACAACTCTCCTCTCGAATGGTCTTCCCTACACACGGCGCCGTGAAAGCCCATCAACCACGCACACGTCCAACAACAGAACCACCATAGTACATAACCACATCACCATCCTTTTTATATTCTCAATGATCTTAGATTCAACAGCAATAGGACACATCTTCCTACAATCTCTATCACGAGATTATCCGAAATGAATTATGGCAATCTACGGGTACATGTATCCATTAATCATCATGGGCCGCATCCTTCAGTGTTCACAAACTTTGTATAACTTCCCCAGCACGCACAATCCAGGAATTTCCTGTCTTCAATCTATTACATTTCACACTAAGTATTTTCATATGCAGTGGTTTCTCCATTTGTACTCAGTCCCCCTAAAAGAATCGACACGTTGCCTGCGTGAGTACCACACTCGTAGCACGTTACTCCGTAGCTGCAAACGATTATCTCCAGGGATCTCCGAAAAAATGGATATTAAGCCTGAGAAGAATTTGAGTAAACTCGTCTGGTGCTGGTAGGACCAGTCCCCATACTAAGTTCGAAATCAGTTGTAAGCCCTTGTACTGCCGAACAATTCATAAAGCAATATAATCTACTATGCGTAAAAATAATGCCTATAAAATTACAACATCGAAAATTTGCTGGACTGGTCACTACCTCATACGTCATCCATGTGTTGGATGTGTTGTACGCTGGAGAGCATATTCTCGATACTGAAAGTATTACTCATTTTTTTACCACTGCGCATGTCTGTAGTTGCTTTATGTGTATCACGTGACCTAGTGTTACTTGTTTCTAAATCGTGTTTACTGTAGTATGACACTCCTGAGTGTTACGTATGTGCTTAATGTTTAAGATGGATTAATTTGTTAAAAAGGGTGTTATTTTAAGTAGACTTGAACTTTGTGGAGGTTTACATTCAAATATGTGTAGTTCATCCTGCTTAAACGAGAAGCGCGGTAGCCTAGTTGATAGTGAGCTTGCTTGCTATCACCGGGTACAGTGTGCCAGGTTCGAAATCACGTCCGGATTTTAAAAAAAGTCCGGGTCGTTATTTCTCGCTTGACACGACCACTCCTCCGGTAGACGCATCTGTAAATGAGTAGGCCTATCTGACGCATGTTAGGGGAGGTGGAGACAGCAAGGAAGGGAACTGGCCACCCCTACCTAATAGTTGCTGCGGCTTAGTACATGAAGAGTTATCTTAACATCCCCCACGGCAGGTTGCTGCCATGGGACCTACGTTTATCATACCTGTTTAAAACCAAAAGTGTTTTATATCTGACTTATTTCAAAAAAAATCCTGCTATCAATACGTTATAAACTATTTGATACTTCTCATAGAATTCTCGGAGTAGCAATAAGAGACAGAATCAGAAATGAAAACATCAGAAGACCAACAAACACAATGCCAATCTTAGACTACATCAGAAAACAATAGATTTAAGTGGTTTTCACATGCTTCCAGACTACCATCAAATAGTGCCCCTCAAACACATTACTATACGGACATGATTACTACAGCCAGAGAAAGATCATACAAAAGATGGATTACAGAAAGAAAAGAGTCAACGAAAACAAATATATATGAAACACACAAGAATGTTATCTCGAGAGAATTCTTCTACAACTGGCACTGCAAGGCATAAAACGAAAAACAAATTCATTGGAGTCATCTATAGGGCATTCTTTTATAACAATTTCTCTAACACATTTTGGGTCAAAGGGCATGAGCCCATGGACCGCTGGATCAGCAACCAACCAACCAACACATTTCGAAATTCCTGATATATTTTCTATGTGTCGTTTGTACGGTATATAACGAAATTATGTTATTATATATGTTATATATGTATGTGTGTGTCTCTCTCTCTCTATATATGTATATATATATATATATATATATATATATATATATATATATATATATATGTATGTATATATATCTTCGGTCCGGACCAAGCTGCTATAATGGGATTTGACTGTATATAGTTACTTCCTTTTGTCAAATGTATTCATCGGGTGCAAAAATCAGTGCGTGAATTATAACAGTAAATATTACATATTATTATTACTGGTTATAGGTTCTGATTCTGCTGAGAGCAATATACAGATCTCACAATGTATACTGCTTGAACGTTGACTTGGGCGCGGGCGCCACTTTTCTCAATGCTGTCAAGATCATCACTCAATGCTTCAGCAACGTGTTCGTGGCCCAGAAGCTGGAGAATATTGTGTACGCAGGATTCAGTAGGTTTATGGCTGACATTAACTGTATGGAGGAGTTGGTCAAACATTCTGTCAAGTGGAAATATCTACACAACATACCTGGACAACAATTTCCTCTCAGGTTAGTCCATTTACTGACCGTGAATGTACAGTAGATAACTTTGTTCATTACAGTGTGTCTGGGCAACTCAAACTAACAAGCTTGTCATGAAAACAAGTACAATAGATTAAACTTGTTATAAACTATTAATGTTTAGAATAACTATATAGTAATAGAAAATATACAGGTCGTATTTGGTAAAATATTGAAAGTATTAAAAAACATCTGACTTTAAAGGTCTGTCGTTTATTTTGATCACAATTATATTAGAAAATATGCAGATTGCCATTTGCATAATATTGAAACTGGGATGTTCATATCTAGTGAGCAATGATTATCGAAAATATACATGTCGTAAAACGTTAACTATGTCGGACATTATTCTATTTAAAAAATATCATCCTATCTGGCACAAATATACAAAATAGATTTCACACATTTAACATACTTTTTTTTTTTAAATATGCTGGGCATATTTACAACAACCATAGAACGTATGATACATACCAGTCACGTGTCATATGGAGTGAGATTGTCGATCATGTTTCCTCGCAACTCTTTGTCTTTTGTACTGTTAATAAATTCAGTTTTGTGACATACTTTCGTGCCACATTAACAACCCATCCCAAAATTTCTCTTCCTCTATCCCTTCTCCCCTCGATCTTTCCGGTGGTTACTAAATGTTAAAGTTTTCCTATTCTCATCAGATGCCGTCTGGCACTAGTAGGGCTAGTCCCTACGTATGTTACATATATGTAGATCATTTATTGAAAATAGACTACCTTTAGCAAGCAATATTCAATAAAACATAATTATCACATTTAAAGTGTATTAAATATACTCAAATAATTTTAGTATCGTGGATGCTTGTGACTATAGCGACACAGACAGCAGCAAAAAGGTTAAGCAAGTTTGATAGAAGTAAGCTTCGAGATTGGTGACCAGCGTGTAGTGCGGAAATCAGTTATCTCGTACAGCTAGTCTACTAGCAATATGGTTACATGTGTTGTTCGTCCATCACAGGTGATGATAACCACTTGTCACATCCACTTTTGAAAATTCGATTTTAGTTATGTCCTTGATTATGAGTTCGTAGATGGCTAATGAGCCCTATTCGAGCTGTAAATGTCCTTGGACAGTTCGGACATGGAATGACGACAGTAGACGGATCTTGGTCTATCCATGACTTTCTTGCTGCTCTCCGCTGTTGAGCTGCTGCATTTCTCCTCTTTTTACAAGATATTGCGCTCTTTTTAAAATTTTAGAACGATATGTAGATCTATTTTGTGCAAGTTCTTCCCATGTATCGTGGTCTATTTCAAAGGCTTTCAGTGAGTTCTTTAACGAGTCCTTGTAGCGCTTCTTTTAGCCACCTTGAGATCGTGTGCCCTTCTCCAGCTCACCATAGAGAAGTATCTTTGGCAGACGATGGTCTGGCATACGCACCAAATGACCTGCCCAACGAATCTGTGTCTGCATCAGGATCGTGTCAATGCTGGGGGATACCAGCTCTATCAAGGACAGTGGTATGGTCTACTTTCAAGGATGGTAAAAAAAATGTGTTCGTATTATTTCACTCAACTAATACATCCTGCTGGAAATCTAGTAGACAGTTGTCTCACAAGAGAGATCAGGTGGGAGTTTGAGAACGAACCACAAATAATAAAAATAATAATAATTTTGGTTTGTTTTAACAGGTATTTCCAATATTTTCAGGACGTTGATGAGTATTAAAAAAAAACACATACAATGCTGAGTCCCGACATGATTGTGTTATAAGCATCGCTTGTTTGGATCTTCAGCGACAGATACACCTAATGTCACGTGGAAACTGGGGTCTGGACTCTGGTCCAGGGTTTCAAGATTAGGACCACTGTCTACTTTCTAGTCATGTCGTAGGAGGCGACTAAAAAATGTTGGCAGATTTGCTGATAACCTATCAATTGTGAAAAAGTAATTACCTTGTCTCGGTTTCTTACTTTTGTCTTTTGTCTTACCTTATTGACCGCTGCCTAACGAGTTAGTATTGGAGTACCTTAGGCTAAGGAAGGAAATCCTTACAGAAAATCTGGAGGGGAGACTCTAAGGCAGTCAATGGCGTATTAAACCATATTCTGCATCTCCTGCAGTTCTGCTTGTTTCTAAGTATATTGACATTGCCTTTCCCTTGGAACTAGTCAACAGAATCGGTAAGGGGGGGGGGGTTAGTGTAAATTAGCTAGGCACTTTCTCCATAAAACCTGCCCGGCAGGCAGTTATACATAGCGTTTTTTGTCTTTGCTGATATAAATTTTCTTTGGCTGACGGCACACAGTATTCGAAAAATGACCAATGAAAAATTATGATCAGTCTCATAAGATAAGAGTGATGTGTGTTACCAGTGCAGGTGGCATATTTCTGGACAAGAGCTTGCACAAGTAGAATCGGACACTTTCAAGGCAGAATGAAGACTGTGTTTTAGCACTACATTAAATCAGTGAAGGTTTCTCCTGATAAAAACATGTTTACCGAATATTTCAAATGTATTAGGTTTAGGTATATTCAAGTAGGAAGCATGAGGATAAATCAATTTAATTTTTACTACTAACGGGAATTGAACCAAGTTCGTTACGTTCAGGTATGCATAATGGTTTTTTTTTAAAAGATAGGAAAAGTTATATTTTAATATTTCTATGGACGTGGTACTCATTTATTTATTTATAATGCATTTTTAAAAAAAAGAAAAGTTTACTTTATTATTGTATTCATTTTAAGTATACAAAAAAATTTCCTTAAAAATATGAGGAAACTAACTAAAGGTAAACTAAATAAGACAAATTCATCTCGTAAAAATGAAAGCAAATATATTTTTACCCCAATATGTTTTTTTTTCTTTTACACATTTAAATACATGTAGAGTAGCATACAAATCATGTATAATTTGAAAGTTTCAATTATCCATAAAAAACATCTGATTTTATAGGGAAATAAATGTGAATACACGATCAACGAAGATATATGAGTACAACTGTGTAGGGATACAGTAGAACTGCATTAGGACGCAGTACAACTGTATGGGGAGACAGTAAAAATGCATTGGGAGACAGTACAATTGTATGAGGAGACCGTACGACTGTATGGGGAGACAGTACATCTGTATGGGGAGACAATAAAACAATATGAGAAGACAATACACCAGTTAGTATACATGAAGTACAATCACATCGGTTCACAACCAATAACTTGTAATTGTTTCATGTGACCAAGGAATTTCTTATTGAAATCATAATGTATTTTCCCTCAGAACTAACCTTGAACTCGTGCAAATTTTGAATATTTACAACGGTTCCAATGACTTCCTTGGCATGCCAGGTAGAAACTCCATCCATAGGCGCTATAAGATCAAACACCATGTCATCTATGACAACATAACAGGTAAGAGATATTTAGTCAGTTTCAAACACAATGTCATCTATGACACAATAACAGGTAAGAGATATTTAGTCAGTTTCAAACACCATGTCATCTATGAAAACAGAACAGGTAAGAGATATCTAGTCAGTTTCAAACACAATGTCATCTATGACAACATAACAGGTAAGAGATATTTAGTCAGTTTCAAACACCATGTCATCTATGACAACAGAACTGGTAAGAGATATTTTGTCGGATTCAAACACAATGTCATCTATGACAACATAACAGGTAAGAGATATTTAGTCAGTGTCAAACACCATGTCATCTATGACAACATAACAAGAGAGATATATTTAGTCAGTGTCCAACACCATGTTATCTAATGACAACATAACAGGAGAGAGATGTTTAGTCAGTGTCCAACACCATGTTATCTAATGACAACATAACAGGAGAGAGATGTTTAGTCAGTGTCAAAAGTCATGTTCTCTAATGACAACATAACAGGAGAGAGATGTTTAGTCAGTGTTAAACACCATGTTATCTAATGACAACATAACAGGAGAGAGATGTTTAGTCAGTGTCAAAAGTCATGTTATCTAGTGAGAACATAACAGGAGAGAGATGTTTAGTCATTGTCAAACACCATGTTCTCTAATGACAACATAACAGGAGAGAGATGTTTAGTCAGTGTCAAACATCATGTTATCAAATAACAACATAACAGGTAAGAGATATTTCGTCAGTTTCAAACACAATGTCATCTATGACAACATAACAGGTAAGAGATATTTAGTCAGTTTAAAACACCGTGTCATCTATGACAACAGAACAGGTAAGAGATATTTAGTCAGTTTCAAACACCATGTCATCTATGACAACATAACAGGTAAGAGATATTTAGTCAGTTTCAAACACCATGTCATCTATGACAACAGAACAGGTAAGGGATATTTTGTCGGATTCAAACACCATGTCATCTATGACAACATAACCGGAGAGAGATGTTTAGTCAGTGTCACACACCATGTCATCTATGACAACATAACAGGAGAGATATATTTAGTCAGTGTCAAACACCATGTTATCTAATGACAACATAACAGGAGAGATATATTTAGTCAGTGTCAAACACCATGTTATCTAATGACAACATAACAGGAGAGAGATGTTTAGTCAGTGTCAAACACCATGTTATCTAATGACAACATAACAGGAGAGAGATATTTAGTCAGTGTTAAACATCATGTTATCAAATAACAACATAACAGGTAAGAGATATTTAGTCAGTTTCAAACACCATGTCATCTATGACAACAGAACAGGTAAGGGATATTTTGTCGGATTCAAACACCATGTCATCTATGACAACATAACCGGAGAGAGATGTTTAGTCAGTGTCACACACCATGTTATCTAATGACAACATAACAGGAGAGAGATATTTAGTCCGTGTCAAACACCATGTCATCTATGACAACATAACAGGAGAGAGATGTTTAGTCAGTTTCAAACACAATGTCATATATGACAACAGAACAGGTAAGGGATATTTTGTCGGATTCAAACACCATGTCATCTATGACAACATAACAGGAGAGAGATATTTAGTCAGTGTCACACACCATGTTCTCTAATGACAACATAACAGAAGAGAGATATTTAGTCCGTGTCAAACACCATGTCATCTATGACAACATAACAGGAGAGAGATGTTTAGTCATTGTCAAACATCATGTTATCTAGTGACAACATAACAGGAGAGAGATGTTTAGTCAGTGTCAAACACCATCTCATCTATGACGTCTTTAGAGAATGTAATCTTCTTCTTTCTCAGCGTTCATTCTAAAACTCCCGCTGATCTCTCTTGTAGCGGGACATTGGTCCTACTAGATTTCTCGCAGGATATAGTCCAGAAAATGGAATGCGCTGTGTCACAATTTTATTTGGGCGAATGGCCTGACACATCCTAATCATCTATGATAACATCCCCAAGTGCGAGATCCTCCGTCAGTGTCAAACGATAACATTGGTGGGAGTAGAACTAGATACACGTCAGGCAGAATGAGGGATGTATTTTAAACGTTGGGCATTTGTATTTTTTTGGGAGTGGGGGGAGGGGGAGGGGGTACCAGTGGTTATCATTCTCAAAATACCACATGATTCCTCTTGTAACAGCAAAATGGTTCTTCTAGATTTTCCGAAAGATTTAGTCAAGAGAACGGAAATGCATTGCTGCTATCGTTGTTATTTATTCCATTGCCGGACACATCCAATTTCGACGCTTGTTCTTGCTTCATTGGCCAGTGCCTGTGACAAGATTTTATATTTGTACATTCTTTTACATTTAAAATTGTACATTTGAAATTCGTCCGATATCAACTCCCTTGTCAAATGAAAATATAACTGTGCTTCTTATTGCGAGGAACACTTTTTTTCAAACGCGGACATTACATACCGCGGAGCTTACATACCGCGGACTTTATATATACTGCGGTCGTTACATACCGCGGAGGTTACATACCATGAAGGTTACATACCGTCAAGGTTACATATGGCGGACGTTACATACTGCAGAAGTTACATACCACAGAGGTTACATACCACGAAGGTTACATACCGTCTAGGTTATATACCGCGGACGTTACATACTACGGAAGTTACATAACGCGGACGTTACATTCTGCGGACGTTACATATCCGGACGTTACATACGGCAGAAGTTGTGTGTTCGTTCATCACAAGTGATGATGACAAATTTGTACATGCACGTTTGAAAATTTAGTTATAATTATAATCATACATAATAGTTGGTAGATGGCTAATGAGCCATAAGTGAGCTGTAAATGTTCTTGGTCAGTTGGGACATGGAATGACCAATGTAGGTGGATGTTGGTATATCCGTGACTTTATAGCTACTGTCCACTGTTGGGCCGCAGCATTTACTCCTCGTTTCACAAGATGGTGCGCTCTTTTTGACTGTAGAGCGCCAAGTAGATCTATTTTGTGCAAGTAGTTCCCATGCTCCTAGAGTCAGTAGACAAACCTTTTCCCTTCGGGGGAATTTTCGTGGATGCGAAAATGAGTTGCCCTGGGGATTTTGATTAAAGTGAGGAGGAGTTGTGCAAAGCGTCAACCTCACTCTCTTGTCGGACCTCATTTGAAATCATTGACAAGACGAATCGAGACGACTGGAAGTGAAGTACGATACAATGGATGACCATGGTTTTCTACGTGTCTCATCATGCCCGATGCGGTCCACACCGAGTTGCTGGAGTTCGCCTACATTACTCGGTGGGGTGAGCCGATAAACTATCGTACTTCATACGCGTAAATTCGCTGAATATCAGACTTTACGTGTAAATGGTTAGACAAGACCGGTATGCTTTTTGAGACAGTCTCAGCATGACATCACCTACTTTATGACTGCTTAACAGACTGTCAGTCGAGCGGGGATCCAGAACACGCCTCAGGCAGTCCACTAGTGCTGTGTTCACACGACACGTTAGACCTACTGTAGCTACACAGTGAACGATTCAATGTGTTGTTGATACTGAAGTTAAGTAGCTCATCACTTAAGCTTCTAAATTATTATATAGAATCACTCTTTTATATTCCAATAGATATATCCATTTGACAAGCACATCCAGTCTGTTCTAGAAAGCACACTTGATGTTATCCAGCGACTATAATAATAACACAAACTTTGAAAACAGTAGCACAATTGAGACTGGGAGAAAATATAGCGCCATATTGTTACATAACGGAAGTTACATACTGCAGAAATTACATACCGCAGAAGATACATACTGTGGACATTACATACTGTGGACGTTACATACCGTGGAAGTTACATACTGTGGACGTTACATACTGCGGACGCTGCATACTGCGACGTTACATACTGCGGAAGTTACATACTGCGGAAGTTACATACTGCGGACGTTGCATAGTGCGACGTTGCATACTGCGACGTTGCATACTGCGACGTTACATACTGCGGAAGTTACATACTGCGGAAGTTACATACTGCGGAAGTTACATACTGCTGACGTTACATACTGCGGACGCTGCATACTGCGACGTTACATACTGCGGAAGTTACATACTGCGGACGCTGCATACTGCGACGTTACATACTGCGGAAGTTACATACTGCGGACGCTGCATACTGCGACGTTACATACTGCGGAAGTTACATACTGCGGAAGTTACATACTGCGGACGTTGCATAGTGCGACGTTGCATACTGCGACGTTGCATACTGCGACGTTACATACTGCGGAAGTTACATACTGCGGAAGTTACATACTGCGGAAGTTACATACTGCGGAAGTTACATACTGCTGACGTTACATACTGCGGACGCTGCATACTGCGACGTTACATACTGCGGAAGTTACATACTGCGGACGCTGCATACTGCGACGTTACATACTGCGGAAGTTACATACTGCGGACGTTACATACTGCGGAAGTTACATACTGCGGAAGTTACATACTGCGGACGTTGCATAGTGCGACGTTGCATACTGCGACGTTACATACTGCGGAAGTTACATACTGCGGAAGTTACATACTGCTGACGTTACATACTGCGGAAGTTACATACTGCGGAAGTTACATACTGCGACGTTACATACTGCGAAGTTACATACTGCGGAAGTTACATACTGCGGACGTTACATACCACGGAAGTTGCATACTGCGGACGTTACATACTGCAGAAGTTACATACTGCGGAAGTTACATACTGCGGACGTTGCATAGTGCGACGTTGCATACTGCGACGTTGCATACTGCGACGTTACATACTGCGGAAGTTACATACTGCGGAAGTTACATACTGCGGAAGTTACATACTGCGGAAGTTACATACTGCTGACGTTACATACCACGGACGTTGCATACTGCGGACGTTACATACTGCGGAAGTTACATACTGCGGACGTTGCATACTGACATACTGCGGAAGTTACATACTGCGGAAGTTACATACTGCGGAAGTTGCACACTGCAGACGTCCAATATGGTTGTATAAAGATGTGACTATTAAATAAAATAGAAGCGCAGTGTTCAAGCTAGAGTTCAACTCCGTCTTGTAGAATAAAACGAAAGATAACTCATTTATACAAACTCTGTCAACTGGCAAGACGGCTAGTTCATCTGCTCGGACTGAAATCGAACCTTGCTTACTTTTACAGATAACTCTTATACTTATGTTGTCGCATGTGCGGTATATAAGTGTGTGCATCCGAATGTATGTGGATATTTATGTGTCCAGGTGTATAGTCGTATTTGCTGTTGTAATCTGGTAGTATCCAGGTGTATAGTCGTATTTGCTGTTGTAATCTGGTAGTATCCAGGTGTATAGTCGTATTTGCTGTTGTAATCTGGTGATGTCCATGTATATAGTCGTCTGTGCTGTAAACTGGAGATGTCCATGTGTATAATTGCCTGTATTGTTGTGACCTGGTAATGTCCAGGTGTATAATCGTCTGTGTTGTTGTGACCTAATGATGTCCAGGTGTATAATCGTCTGTGCTGTTGTGACCTGGTAATGTCCAGGTGTATAATCGTCTGTGCTGTTGTGACCTAGTGATGTCCAGGTGTATAATCGTCTGTGCTGTTGTGACCTAGTGATGTCCAGGTGTATAATTGTCTGTGTTGTTGTAATCCGGTGATGTCCATGTGTATATTCGTCTGGGCTGTTGTATAAAAAGTGCGTTGACAATTAGCAAAATATTTTCTAAACAAAATATTATCAATTCCCTCCCCCCCCCCCCATTTCATTCTGCTCTTAACCACATGAAACTGAATTCATTATTTTCTCTTTCATGTCTGACCTTAAAATTCATTTTGTCTATTATTACGTTGATGGCTTGCTGATGTGTTATGTCTATTATTACGTTGATGGCTTGCTTATGTGTTGTGTCTATTGTTTCCGGCAATTTGCTATAAAACGTCTACAAAACTCTTGTCTACAACAATCTATAACATTTCGATTTATAGTGTGCAGTTTATATGTATTATATAGTGTGCAGTTTATATGTATTTATATAGTGTGCAGTTTATATGTATTTATATAGTGTGCAGTTTATATGTATTTATATAGTGTGCAGTTTATATGTATTTATATAGTGTGCAGTTTATATTTATTTATATAGTGTGCAGTTTATATGCATTTATATAGTGTGCAGTTTATATGTATTTATATAGTGTGCAGTTTATATGTATTTATATAGTGTGTATGTGTGCTCGCGAACCAGTGTATGTCTGCAAGTGTGCATGTTTGTGGGTGTACATGTACATGTAGGTCTTTTATGAATTTAGGCCTGTGTCCGAACTTGAAAAATGGCCATCACTCTTGTCATCTACAGGTAAATATCTAGTTGTAGAGACTGCAGATAGAAAATCTCCCCCGCCTCATGGATTTAAAATCATCAAGGGAAGTGCCTACGGATCCTTCTCCAGAGCCTTTGTGGAGTTTATACTAAGCAACAAAATGGTCCTTGACCTGATCGATTGGTCGAAGGATATTGAAAGCCCCGATGAATATGTTTTTCCTACTATCCATCATACACTCTTGATGGACGTTCCTGGAGGATACAGGGGTATGTTGATACAATCTAAACAGAAAATTGCGATTTGTTAATTTATTTCTCTCACTTCAATCGGTAAGCATAATTCATTTTTTATTTAATGTAATAGTGTGTGTGTGTGTGTGTTTCCATACACAGGAGTTAATTTAGAACAATAGTCGTCTGTGGATATGTCAATAGCGACGCAGGATCAAGAGTGATCGTGGTTATCTTTGAGGTTGGTGACCAGTGTGTATTACGGGGACCAGTTCTCTCGTACGACTGGTCTAAAACGCTATGATTACAGACGTTCATCGTTGAATGAAAATAGGAAAAACATTAAACGTATAAGTCACTACCGCCGAAGTTGGATGTGGCATGCCATTGGCGAGAATAAAACGTGAACACAACCCGTTTCTTTTCTCTGAACCGAAAGAGAATAAGAATTTTTAAATGTGGCCCATGATATGTCCTGCTGGAAATCGTGTAGGGCCATTGTCCTGCTACAGGAGAGATCCGGTGGAAGTTTGAGAACGAACGGCAAAAAATAAAATAATTATGAGCAATGACGCTCTTGTGTCCATTTATGTAGTTTTCTGTAGTTTTGTAGGAGGTTTCTCTAAACCTTTATTTCATGTACAGAAGAATTCAACTCTCATATGTGCGCAATGATTTGAGAAGAAGCTTAATACTCACAAGCTGGAAAAGCAGCGTAGTTGTAAAGACTGTATGAAGATAAGTGGGTCTTTCACCAGAGGATTGCATCTCATCTAACTAGTGGCTAACTGTTGCATGATGGTTGGTATGATGGGCCATTTGTGAGACTTCCAGACTTTCCGCGAGCGATTTTTAAGCCGCAAAATGATATCGTAGCTACTTAACAAAGGAAAGATTTTAATGTTTTAACAAAAAGTTTCGGTCGCCCACATTTGTATATGATCATGCGCCCTGATATAACTAAGGTGCACTCAAGTCAGTTGTTAAGAAAGCAGTGAATCACCTGAGATGCTTTAACAGACTAATTCCATATCCGTGACAAGACATTGTCTCTTTAAAGGGAAATAATAAGCACTTTATACTATGTTTTTTCGGAAGGTTTTATTTTGCATGATTATCTACCGTGTCATCCGCAAAAGTGTAATCCCCTGTAGCGCAGTGGATATCCTAGCACGGAGTATTCTACAAAAATGCTGCTTTCGATAGCAAAATTGTCGACTACAAAATTGTATGCTACAATATGTGTACCATATTTTATGAATAGGGACTAAATGTACTATCGTTGACAGCGATACAGCGTAAGTGCGCTGGTACAACTGTTATCATATGTAAGTGGATTAAAACATTTAGAATTTTAAAATGTACATTTAAATATGATTGTCATACAATATACATATGTTGTAACTGCCCAGCGTTAGAAACCCAACATTCATGAAAATTAGATCACAAATAAACCAAGCACCCAAGGCGACAGCCATATTCAAAATCTAGTGAAAAACATCCAACTGTGGCAACGCTGGCGAGCACCATAACATATAATAGGAAATAACACTAAATGAACCCACACAGAAAAAGGAACGGACATCGACAGTAAAAGTAAAAGTGAATATGAAAACTAGCCATATCACCTTCTTCATAGAACCGTAGACATCTCTTTTCGCCATTCATTTTCCCCATAAGCGTGGATAGTGACACTATTCCAGTCTCGATTTGTACATCAAAGTTTGAATAGTAAAGGGAACTCATAATTTTTAGTTGTAAAGTCGCAGAGAAGGTGCTCGCGAGCATTGTTTAACTCCCATGACAGGAGCACCACAAGGTATTACTAGGTTGCGAACGTCTGATCTATGATGTACACTTGTTAGCATTATAAATACGGAACTTCATCACGTGATTCATTCCAACTTTTTAATATTATGCGTAATTTCATACAGCTATCGTTACTCGAAGATTAAAAATTCGCAGTTTCTGCTACTGTTGAGTCGCTCTGCGCGGAAAGCACTGACAGCCCCACCCCCAGGGTCCGGGCAGTGACACGCAGATCGTTGAATGCGGCGGATTATGCGTCTTTATCGACATCTCGTTTCGTTAATAATGTATTGTTTGTTTCGTTAAAATCAGGCGACTAATTACCGTAATGAATCTAAAAACTGTATATAATAAACTGTTGTCACGCCCTGTACGTCTATAGAATGTAACTTCTAAATCATAATACAGCAAATAGGATTTGAACCAGGCCTGTTCAGATAACACATACTCGCCTCACAACTTGAGCCAACACGTTTTACGTCTTTGACCACACGCCATTTATAAAACTTCGTATACACCATTTTAGGAATTTGGTGCCGTTCACATCCCGTTTACTGCTATATTATTTTTCTTTAATAATAAGTCCTCTGTGCCTCTTTATTATATTTTTTATTTATCGGGACTACTTTACATGTTGCTACTATCCTCTCTTCCACATTCAACATACCGGCTGTTTACTTTATATTATAATTCATTTGCGCTATTTAAAATAAATTAGCGTATTGTTTATTGTATAAACTTAAGAAATTGTAGCTTTTGAAGATATCTAATCTTGACAGTCTTCGGAGAAATTTAATCTTGGCAGTCTTCGGAGATATCGAATCTTGGCAGTCTTCGGAGATATCTAATCTTGGCAGTCTTCGGAGATATCTAATCTTGGCAGTCTTCGGAGATATCTAATCTTGACAGTCTTCGGAGAAATTTAATCTTGACCGTCTTTGAAGATATCTAATCTTGATAGTCTTTTCTTGATTAGAAATTGGCTTCACAGCACGCGGGACATTCCCATAAGTGCTCCGCCCTCCGCTCCAGCAGCCATCCTAGTGTATGTAGACTCATAGTTCCGGTCAGGTGTTGATTGTGTGATCTTCTGGACTTTCCAAAAAATTTACTTTTCCTCCCCTCACCTCTGAATACTCCCATTTCTAACATTCTCTGTATGTGTACGTTCTCAACCTCATTGACATTATCTGCATCTCGAAATGAATTTATTACTGACTTTATTAAATCTGCTTTATCTCTTCTCACCAATGTGCCGTCTATCGCCGCATTGCCTGCCAGTAAGTCGGCTCTCTCGTTTCCTCTGACCCCAGCATGACCAGGGCAGAATATCCATGTATTGCTTTGGACAACTGAGTTTTTCAATAAGTCCCACCATTCTTTTCTTAGCATGAACTTTTCTATCTTGCGCAACATGCTTCGAGAGTCTGTGAGTATTACCGCGTGTGTTGATGTATCCGTTATCAACCAATCAAGAGCTGCTGTAACTCCCTCTATCTCCATCCTCATGCTCGATTTGACAGTAGAATATGCTGAAGATTTCTCAACCAACTTCACGCCATTTCTATAGGCAACAAAACCCCAACCGCTTTTATTTGTGTTTCTGCTAACAGATCCATCTGTGTATATAATTATGTCTTGCGGTTTCGAGTGTAGTTGGGCGAGTTCTTGTACTGTATCCTGAGCACTGACTGCCATCCATTTTCGACACGCTTTATCTAGTTGTATTATTACTTTAGTCAGTGATTTCTTCTCAGTGTCTACCTCCGCCCATTAACTGCCCTTTCCTATTTCTTCCAATTCACATACTATTCGCAGTGTGTCTTCAGCCTCTGCCATCCATGATCTGCCACGCTTAATACGTTTTCTCTTTGACTCATCTAGACGATGGTGTAATGGGTCGTGGTTGTATTCTGTCACTTTAAGGTACGACTTAACTTGTGCTACTTGATGTCGCACTCTAATGCTGCGGAGATCAAGCAGAAATCTCATAGCAGAGATGGGTGTATCTCTAGTACACCCCAGTACCGCTCTCATTGCCTCATTTTGAACTTTTTCCAATCTATCGACTTGTGTCTGTGACAAAGTTAGTAGGTCGAGGCCATAATCTATTACAGATAGCACCACCACTTGCAGGAGCAGAAAAAGTACCCATTGCTGCATGTCGAAGGTCGCCATAACCTTGATAACACTGATCCCTCTTGTAAATGACAGTCTTTGAAGATATCTAATCTTGACAGTCTTTGAAGATATCTAATCTTGACAGTCTTCGGAGATATTTAATCTTGACAGTCTTTGAAGATATCTAATCTTGACAGTCTTTGGGGATATTTAATCTTGGCGCATGCGGGTGCGTCCCATCAATGGTTCACTAGAATAACCAACCATGCAACAGAAAACCTTAGTAGATGACATGCCTTTATATTGAGGATATCTTCTTATAGAAGCTTCATGGCACGTCATCTATACAATCCCGTAGTCGTAACCTTCGATAACAGTTACCATGTTGTTCTGACAGGCCGACGTTTTGCTTGAACTAGTTATGGGCACGGCGTGGGTGGGCGGAACAACAAAGAAACATGTCGCAAGGGCCAGAGTTTTGCCCTGGTGTCGACGTCTGTTTCGGCAGCATTAGACTCGAAACACCATCGAGTCGAATGGCTGCTGGAACAGAGGGCGGAGCACTTATGGGAATGCCCCACGCACTGTGAGGCCAGTTTCTAATCAAGAATATTTAATCTTGACAGTCTTTGGAGATATCTAATCTTGACAGACTTTGGAGATATCTAATCTTGACAGACATTGGAGATATCTAATCTTGACAGTCTTTGGTCATCTTAACTTTAAATGTGGTCCCCGTGTACCAGCTTGTGGGCTCTGTCACATGATTTAACATTAACTGTACACGCCTATAATTCTCTTCCCGTAGGTACACCAACTAAGAAGCGGTTCTTGGCATCATTTACAGCCTGGGAAAAGGAAACACCTTGTGCTTCCATGTTCGTCAGATGGATATGTATTTTTACACCTGCAGGTTTGTCATTACATAACAGCCAGTCCTTGTTCTATTTTGCCAAATACACTGAAGGATGCCAGGGTCATCAACCAAATCTCTTCCATTAACACTAGCATATAAATCGTTTTGTTTTTCTCTCAAAGTATTGCCTACTCTTCCATATCCGCTTCTACATTTTTCTCAACGTTATTTATGCACTCAACTCGATCCCTTAGGCGTGACCTGGCTATATTAATGAAATATCTACAGAAAGGTAAACATGACCTGAGAGGCTGATTTTGATTGTTTCCGTGAATTTTGTTGGTCGGTCGTGGCTAATTTTGCATGCAACTCCAAGTATATAAATAGTGGCAAACGAAAATCACGACAATAATCAAGAACATCGCGAATGAAGTCTTGTTTAGTTTATGTACAGAGGCCTTCTTTACTGCAGGCGGTATCGGCTTAGGGATTCCAAGACAGTGTTTACTTGGCGAAAATACGTAGCGATTTCTAGTGTGGAACACCTCCATCTACACATATTCCTATATTTTCTGGTTTTACCTGCATCTATTATTTTCATTCCTACAATTGGCGTGTCTTAACATCAAAGGTAGGCAACCTGTTTTAAGTCGGCGGGTCAGATTGAAAATTTCTCGAGTGCAATGGGACCAAAAGTATATTTTAAGATAACTTGTAGCTTCATGTTGCGTTTACTTAGTCCGTTAGTGAAAATAGCATATTTAAATTTGTCTGGCGAGCCAGTAGAAATGGCTTGGTACGCTGCATTTGGTCAGTTTGCCGTATTGTTCCCACCCCTGTTATAAATTTTTGTTACATTGCATTAGATATGTTATATGATAGCGTTGCTTGGAGAGATTTGGTTGATGACCCTCGCATCCCTCGGTGATATGAAATTGACATGTCAAAATTGATTTAATAAGACAAATTAAGACAAGAATTGGCTGTTATGACCATCGTTACTGACTATTTCATGCTTTTGGATAGGTGAGGCATTTTATTTGCAGTTAGGACAAATGGGCTTCCTCATAGCAGTCGTCAAGGTGTATACAGGTAATTATTTTTGTTATTTTGCCTCTACAAGTTAAATATTCTGTCCCGACCGAGGTTTGAACGAAACAATTCACGTGAGACAGGAGTCATAGCCAATATATATATGATAAGAAATTTGTGAAATAAACCATATCAAATCAATGATATAACATAGACACCCACCTATTTCAACAAATAGAGGATATCACATAGACACCCACCTATTTCAACAAATAGAGGATATCACATAGACACCTACCTATTTCAACAAATAGAGGATATCACATAGGCACCCACCTATTTCAACAAATAGAGGATATCACATAGGCACCTACCTATTTCAACAAATAGAGGATATCACATAGGCACCCACCTATTTCAACAAATAGAGGATATCACATAGACACCTACCTATTTCAACAAATAGAGGATATCACATAGGCACCTACCTATTTCAACAAATAGAGGATATCACATAGGCACCTACCTATTTCAACAAATAGAGGATATCACATAGGCACCTACCTATTTCAACAAATAGAGGATATCACATAGGCACCCACCTATTTCAACAAATAGAGGATATCACATAGGCACCCACCTATTTCAACAAATAGAGGATATCACATAGGCACCCACCTATTTCAACAAATAGAGGATATCACATAGACACCTACCTATTTCAACAAATAGAGGATATCACATAGACACCTACCTATTTCAACAAATAGAGGATATCACATAGGCACCCACCTATTTCAACAAATAGAGGATATCACATAGGCACCTACCTATTTCAACAAATAGAGGATATCACATAGGCACCCACCTATTTCAACAAATAGAGGATATCACATAGGCACCTACCTATTTCAACAAATCCATGATACGACATAGATAGATTGTATGAAAATGTGTAGCGTAGAAATGGCATTAACCTACAGACTAAGCTGAAAGTTTACAGAGCAGTGGTACTTCCAGTGCTGTTATATGCCAGCGAAATATGGACTGTGTTTAGACGGCATGTGAGGAAGCTCAATCACTTTCACACATCTTGTCTCAGAAAAATCATGAACATCAGATAGCAAAACAAGATTTTAGATACCACTGTCCTTGTCAGATCTGGTATCCCCAGCATTGACACTATCCTGATGCAGACACAGATTCGTTGGGCAGGTCATTTGGTGCGTATGCCAGAATACTGCCTGCCAAAGATACTTATCTATGGTGAGCTAGAGAAGGGTAAACGATCTCAAGGTGGCCAAAAGAAGCGCTACAGGGACTCGTTAAAGACTTCATTAAAAACCTTTGAAATAGACCACGATACATGGGAAAAACTTGCACAAAATAGATCTACATGGCGTTCTACAATCAAAACGAGCGCATCATCTTGTGAAAATAGAAATGCTGCAGCCCAACAGCGGAGAGTAGCTAGAAAGTCACGGATATACTAAAATCCGCCTATAGTGGCCATTCCATACCGGAACTGTCCAAGAACATTTACAGCTCGAATAGGGCTCATAAGCCATCTACGAACTCATAATCAAGGACATACCTCTAATTGAATTTTCAAAAGTGGATATAGCAAAGGGTATCATCACTTGTGATGAACGAACAACACTACTGTGTATGCATCAGTGCAATTACAGTGATTTTGTATTGTTCAATCACAGAGTAAAATGTTTACGCGGAATCTGAGTTTATGTAAAATTGTATGTGTGAATAAGTAGGAGATGGTATGAGTTGATAGATGAATAAATTAGATGTTACCTGTATCTATATACAGACAGGTAAGCAGGTAAGCATACAGCCAGAGGAATATATAAACATACAGAAAGAAAGGCAATCATATCAATATTTAGGTAGATAGACAGGTAGGTAGTAAACACACACAATAGGCATCATTTTTTAGTAGAGGATCTTCATGACACACTGGTTAAGTTATTTGACTCGTGTTTAAGAGGTCGAGGGTTCATAACCGGTACGTGACGCCTTGAATACAAATGCATTATTTCGGAGCATTATCAAAGGGTTCAAGGTGTTCAAAAGACAATATTGATTGATTTCAGTGTACTCGATTTCCCATATGTACTCCATAACTCTCGACGAAACGGCATGCCGCCTGCCAAGAGTACCACTCATAGCACGTAACTCCATAGCTTCAAGCAATAATCCACCCGGAGCTCAGGAAAAATCCAACTTGTACAAAAGACGACAGGAGTCTGATTCGAACCTTTTGTATACAAGGCGAACATCACTACTACCTCGGGAGATCCCCGGGGCATTATCACTTGAAGCTACGAAGTTACGTGCTATGAGTGGTGCTCTTGAAAAGAGGTGTGATGTTTCGTTGAGTGGGAGTTAGTATATATAGTACAATATAGAACCCATGTACAATAACGTCAATCTTTCCGAAACATCATAGTCTTGTCATGTGACGTATTCCTTCCAGAACGGTGTCTTCCCAATGAACTCTCTGAACCCCTCTATATCTTGGGCGATGCGGCTTGCATTTTCTAGTGATGTATTCATGTAATCTTTAATGTCGTCAGTCCATCGTCTTCTTGGTCTGCCCTTTCTCCTCTTCACTTGTACTCTTCCCTCCATTATTTGTATTTTTTTAAACAGTTGTGTCTCTTCATATGATCAAACAGGCGTAATTTTCTTTTTATTGTGTTTAGTAAGCAACACTCTGGAATCTTCAATGTGTTTATAATATCTGAGTTTATGATTGTTTCCATCCATGATATTCTAAGTATCCTTCTGTGGCATTTCAGCTCGAAGGCATTGATCTTCTTTGTCGTTGTTTTACTTAGGGTCCATGTTTCACAGCCGTATATTGCAACAGGAAAAATAAAAGTTCGTAACATTAGCAATTTCGTTTCTATTTTGTTGTTTTTCCATATGTTCTTCAACCGTGTTATTTTACAATATGCCATTGCCAATTTTTTTCATATTCTTTAGGCGCTCTAAAGTCATTTTTTTTTTAACTCACAAATGTGATGCAACGGCTTTTTAACACTGATCTGGTGCATCTCCCAGGACTAGCAGATAACCAAGACCTACGCCACCTTCTCGTGAGGCATCATGAAAAGCTCGTGCGAAATACTCGGTCAACGCTCGGAGATCGGGTGCGGACAGTATACACCGGGACGGAATGAGAATTGCTTAAAACAGACAAGCAATATTTCTTAATGACACATCTAAATCCCCACAGTCAAAACAATATTGCATGCCCTAGCTCAAGAAAGCAAGAGTAATAAGCAAGTCTCCGGTGAAGTTATGTTTATTGAATACAATGTAAAAACAGCGCATTGATAGAGGGCATCGTCAAGTGCAAGTAGTGGAACAATCAATAAAGCTAAATACGAAATCAATAATGAAATGTGTGTTCATTGTTGAGAACAAGCGTCTAGGTAGGTACCTTCCAGGAACATCTAGGTAGGGACCTTCCAGAAACATCTAGGTAGGTACCTTCCAGGAACATGTGGTGTAAAAAAGAAACCTTATCCCAATCAAGAGGTATTTACGATTTCGGTGACCGAAGCCTGGCTAAGAAAGACCAGTATAGTTTTTCATTGAACGGCAAGTCTGTTAGATAGATTAGCAAGTCTGACAGTTAAATAAATGGGCCGCAAGACAGTTCAATAGATGGACGGCCAGACAGATATTTAGATAGATGGATTGCCGGATAGTTAGATAAATGGAAGACGGATAAGTTAGGTAGACGAATCAAGGACAGTTTGAAAGAAGGACAACCGAGCAGTAATTTATATGGATAGTCAGGCAGTTAAATCGATGGACGACTGGACAACTAGATGGATGGATAGATAGACTTTTATATAGATTGGCGAACAAACAGTTAAATATATTGGAAACCAGACAGTTAAATATATTGGCGATCAGACAATTAAATAGATAGATGGTCAGACAGTTAAAAAGAATGGCGACCAGACAGTTAAATAGAATGGCGACCAGACAGTTAAATAGATTAGCATCATAGATTGGCGACTTAGGTGTCATGAGAGTAACGTGTTATGAACTCACGACCTCTTAAGACGGTTAAATATATTGTTGGCCAGGCGGTTAAATAAATTGACAATAAAACAGATAGATGGTCAGATATTTACAAAAGTCGAATGCCGAACCGTTAAATAGATGGATGCCCATCTATTAAATAGATGAATTGTCAGAAATATGGTAGGCAGGACAGTTACATGGATCAGTAGGATTAGTAGGACAATAATTGAAGATAGAACTTTAGAGCGTTAAGGACGTTAGTTATATGGTCTGCTTAACAATTAGGTAGACGGGCGTATAGTTAGATGGACGACCAGACATTTGGAGAGATTGACGGATGGACAATTAAAATTTATTTTCAAGCTATGTATGAAAAACCTCAACCTTTTCTTTATACAATCAGATCTGCCTCTGCTTGTAGAACGTCAGGAGCTGTTTGCTAACAAATTTTATATCGATCACTACCCTGCAGTTCTGCATTGTCTGGATCAGTATCTCTACAACTTGAGTGTGTCTAAAATAACCAGAGATCTAGCCTTTTACAGAAAGCTGAGCTTTGTACGGAGTTGATCAACTGTTGTCACATCAAGTGTTCCTTTTACATTTTTAATAGAGAACATAAAAAGCTGTAAAATATTTTCTATGTCTTTGATATCGTATATTTTGGGATCACTTATCTATTATCTTCATTAAAAACAATGACACCATTGACATCAATCTCTTTGCTTATTTGTACTTTTAAGAGCTGTACTATAATATTTCAGATGTAAACAAAGAGAAGAGAGAGGCTATATAGAACCAATTCTGATGCATGGAAGTGAATCTTGGATAAACAGCAGAACAGTAAAAAACTATATTGAGGCAGCAGAGATGTAGTTTTATAGAAGAATATTAAGAACGCCATGGACAGATAAAAGGGCTAATGAATATATCTTGAGAAAAGTTAAGTTAAAAAGAGAGCTGCTTACCTGCATCAGAAAGAGATAGTTGAAATTTTGGACACATCATGAGAAGAGGAAAGATGAAACACATGGTAACAACAGGCAAGTTGAAAAGCGAGAGGGATAGAGAAGACCAAGAGAGAAAATGTTACATAGCCTAGCATTACGGCATGGGAGAACATCGTTATCGGAAATGATATAGAATGATATAATGAAATAGAAGGCCGTGAAAAGACATGATAACCAACGCCACACGGGCATGGACTATTAGAAGAAGAAACAAAGAGATGTCTCGCGACTTGACTAATAATCTTTTCAGATCGATTTTTGTTCAATTGTGTGTATATGGTTCAGAATGATATTAATTGTTCTGTACTTTTTTCAGAACCCAAAACATCCCTAATTAAAATGATTTATTGTCGGTGGCTATGTCGGTAGCGCCGCAGATTCGGTAAAATGTCGGGCAAGTTTGATAGAGGTTAGCTTTGAGGTTGGTAATCAGTGTGTAGTATAAGAACCAGTTCCCTCGTTCGGCTGGTTTAATATACTAGCGATATGGTTACACATGTCCACAGTTCAGTTGACGTGATAAAAAAACTAAACATATTAGTTAATGTCGTCGACGTCGGATGTGGCTGGTCATTTTCGCAGATACAACTGCGACACAACGAATTTCCGTTCTTTGAACTACATCGTGCTGGAAATCAGGTAGGACCATTGTCTTGCTAAGAAATAGATCCGGTGTGAGAACAAGCCCCAAATATGCGAATTCACTTCACTTATCTATTGAAAGTTGGCATTATGCTTTTCTTTATATTAGTAAAGATGAAAAGCAACCACGGCGACACATCTGGCCTTGGAACGAAAGCTTAAGCTCTTATCCATACGCTTAACGGCAAGTGTGAATACGATCAACCATCATTAACCCGGGGACAGAGAATAGACAATAGTAAAGGTGAAGTTTACATTCAAAAATATAATTATGTTTGGTTTTTGTGAGTCCGTGATGGCTGATCCACTTTGGTCTCGGAAAAAACTTGCATTCTGAACAGGGTTGAATATCTTTTGATATTCAACAATGTCTGCGGGGCCGTAGATATGTTTCCCTTACAGGAAAAAAAGGGGGGGGGGCTTTGTTAAAAAAATTCATTCATGCTTTTCGTGCCAATTCTTCAATTTGATAGAAAATGGGATTACCATTTTTGTGAAAAATTGCTAACGGATTGGGAGGGGGGAGAGTGGTATTGGCTTTTAGACCAACTTTTGACCTAGTTCCTAGTACGAAAAGTCATGTTCTGATTTGCTAATGGAGGATTAGACTATCTTATCCCGTGTCTACGGGCTTGGCTGTCTGATTTCTACGGGCTTGGCTGTCTGGTGTATACGGGCTTGGCTGTCTGATGTCTACGGGCTTGGCTGTCTGATGTCTACGGGCTTGGCTGTCTGATGTCTACGGGCTTGGCTGTCTGGTGTCTACGGACTTGGCTGTCTGATGTCTACGGGCTTGACCCTAACCCTAATCCTTATCACTGGACTATCTTTCCGAAATGCACAGACTTTGCAGTACCGAGAGAATAATCCAGAATAACTACGTAAGGCTACTCATAAAAAATACTTGCAATTTAAACCGTTGTTATCTGGGCGTATAGTACTAACTTTAGTAGCCTATAGTATGTTTGTATAGTCCAATTCTTTGTCCTAGAGAAGTATGACCTGTCTGTAGTTAAGCTAAAAAAAAATAATAGTCATTGTTTGACGAATTGACACTGCATAGTTCTGCTTGAGCTTTAACCAGTTGTTATATTATCATGTCATCGCGATTGCACAATTTGTTTTGGTTTTCCTTTTTCAAAATCTGAGACTTTTGAACGATAAAAGCAATGAAAGTTGTACTAATGCATACCATATCCTATCCATGTTATTATTACAATCTTGCTTTTGTTTAATTTTGTCTTTACGATTTAAGGAGTTTCTATTCTTATTCTACTGCTGACGTTTTCGTTCTCAAACTCCTGTATACTAGCAGGATGTAGTCCGGATAATGGAATATTATGTGTAGTGGTTTATGCCCTTGTTACGATATATGTGCCTCTCCATTAGGACACATCAGACTTGAATATGGTGTTCGAGTCCAGCTTTCTATGTGATGGAACAGCCATCCATAGTCATCTTTTAGTGACATACTTGACGTAAAATTGTTGCTATTCTTTACTCCTCTTTCAGACATCGACAATATACAAGAGATTTTTAATAAATTTGAAGTCATGCCCAACTTGTCCGCAGGTATCAACTGTCATTGGCGCCTGTGACTTATTCCTGGCACTCGCTTTTATTCTACCGCCTTTAGTTATGGAAACTATTATTATTATTATTATTATTATTATTATTATTATTATTATTATTATTATTATTATTATTATTATATTATTATATTATTATTATTATAGATACCACAGTAATCTATAATTCTCTGTTTTCCTATTTAAGGCCTCATCCCTAATGACACTTTCAAGCCCGTAGATAGGGAGGTGGATGGGGTTGTAGGTTCAAACCCCCACCTTTATTTAAAAAAATTAGAACATGGTAGTTGTGTGTCGGGTTTCTATTGATAGGCCAAAAAGGTATCCAATGAACGTATGTTTACTTTTAGTTATATTGTTTACTTTTAGTGGTATTGTTTACTTTTAGTTGTATCACTTTCTCTATAGTTCGTTGTGACTAACCCATGTAACACATCCAGCTTTCATGTTTAAAAAGCTATCAATCAATATATCAATAAAACCCATAACCCTTCAGGGTCGTAGGGGTACCACATTGGAAGCTTCAGCACACAGAGTCCTCCAGCGAATTCTATCCTCAGCGATGCGGATGAGTGTGGAAATATCTAGCCCTGTCCATTCCTTGATGTTGTCTGTCCATGTCTTTATTTGTCCTCCTCTGCTTCTTCCACCCTCGACAGCTATAATCAAGAGTGAAAATAGTTAGCGACACGATTGGGTGCATTACTAACCCTTGAACTTTCAATGGATTAAATAGAAAATGTACGTGATTATGCTACAAGAAAAGTCGGAGTCAAAGCTTGCCTAAGTTCACACGACTAGTTTCATCGCACGGAACATGATGTGGCAAATTTCACACTAATCATGGAAGAACAGTATGTGTTCTTAGGGGACATATCAATCCCAGAGGCGTTACAGCCGAAATAAATTTAGTTTATGTAAAGGCGTATAGGTTTGGTGGTAGAACAAATAGTAAGCCCACCTAACAGATCCTATTCATTCGTATTAGCTCTTTGTTCGAAAGCGAATTTCCACATTGTATTGTTTATACAAGTAAATTTAAGTAGGAAGCCAGAGGACAATTAAAAATGCTTGAGACTAACGGGAATTGAACCAGTCCGTTCAACGGCACCAAATCGCCTAGCAACTATTGCACACGCGTTCTTCCGTACTTGACTAACCGCATCTTCAAAAAAAGATGCGATTTTGTCAAGCCATTCAAACCTTGCACTCAAAGTCACCAGAACGGACCAATTGAGAGCAATTATAAGTTGCGGAAAACCTCTTCGGAAATGCAGTACACATAATCAGCTGTGCGCACTTAATAATATGGAACTAGACCATAATAAAAAAAATCATCAAGTACTACGCTAATATTTTTTTACGTATGCGGTTAAGTTATGCACAAACGGTTGTCTTATCCACGCTCTCGTTAGTCTGGGTTCATCATTATCAGGTGTCATGCCGGCTCGCGTAGACGATCATGGTTCCCTACAGCTCTCTATCTTCAATATAATGTATCAGCATCGTTGTTGTTTCACTGCCGTGCCAGGTTATTAAATTGTCTATTTTCTCACGTTGTGGCGATCTCTCTCTCTCTCTCTCTCTCTCTCCGTTGTCTCTGTTGCTATGTTCTCCAAACCTCCTTCTCTCATAACGTGGTCAAAAATGAAGATTATCTTTTTCTTATATTATTGATTAAGCCCCGTCTCGTATTTGATTCTTTCAACACCTCCACATTAATTTCAATGTTGAGAGCCTTATTTTTCTTTCAATTCAAGCATCTAGTGACTTTTCGTCGTTAACAAGTTCATGTCCAAACACAATTCCCCTATTATCAGTCACGTCTAGGTGACTACGTGAACTTCCACGTTTTCTGTCAATTATAATCAGTATATGACCATCCCTCATCGATACTGTTACACAGATCGTAGTTGCCACACTGTTAAGGCGGAGGTTACTTTAAAAATACTATTTTTCAATGGTGGTGGTGAGTTTGAACCTTAAGCTCCCAACACATATCTAAAATATGTACTCACTGCGCAAAACTGAAATCCAATGGGTGAAGCTTCAAACAAGGTAACGAAGTTTTGCTAATTGTACGAAACACACATAGGCACACAGACAAATCGACGTTTCAACGGAAAGGCCTAAGGATCACAAACATATAAATAAAAAACAACAAGTTGGAACGACACAACGTGCGTTCACATGTAGTAAGTTGGTCGAAGTGATAGAAATGAGGTCAAAGGTAACACAAACAGGAAATGAACAGAAATAGGAAGTATACAAAAACAAAGCTGAATACATGTTAAAACAAGACCGAGAGATGACGGAACAACCCGATATTATACATATGTTAAGCGCTCATTCATATCCAAGGGTTTCAGAGTGCCGAATTCATATATATACCGATTCTCAAGCGCCAGCCGGACGACCGCATCCAAAATAAAAACAACTAAATGGCCAAATCAAAAATTGCATGTCCAATTACCCTTAAAATGACTAAATTTGATAAATTTTCCGTTAACATGGCCAATATGGCAACACTGCTTCACCGTGACATTGTGCTTTATTGTGATCTACGGAATAAGATAGACTAGACTTTCGTAGTCTCAATGTTCCTCACCTGATTCCATTTTTGGGCACCAATAACCATGTGCATCTATGTCGACAGGCAGACGAGGCCGTAGAAAAGGACTTTTTCGGGGGCTTACCTTCAAAGAAAAAAGTCAACTTCTTCTTTTCGTGGGAAATGCTAACATTTTCATGAGACTTTGTGATATCTTTAGGAAAATCAGTTATGGGGGTAAGGGGTAAGGTTTACCCATATTTTGGCTTGTACTTAGAACTAAATGTTATGTGTTGATTATCTAAGGTGGAGTTTCAACATCCCCTCCCCCACTAAATGTCATGTTCTGATTGCCTATGTGGAGGATTTCAAATCTCCCTTCCCCCTTTTTTCAATGGGCTTGCATGCTGGGGGGGGGGGACTGTGGTATTGTTCACATCACACGTGGCAGGCTGTGATTAGTAGTGTATAGTCCACGTCACACGTGTCAGGCTGTGATTAGTAGTGTATAGTCCACGTCGCATGTTGCAGGCTGTGATTAGTAGTGTATAGTCCACGTCACACGTGGCAGGCTGTGATTAGTAGTGTACTGTCCTCGTCACACGTGGCAGGCTGTGTTTTGTAGTGTATAGTCCTCGTCACACGTGGCAGGCTGTGATTAGTAGTGTACTGTCCTCGTCACACGTGTCAGGCTGTGATTAGTAGTGTATAGTCCACGTCACACGTGTCAGGCTGTGATTAGTAGTGTATAGTCCACGTCGCATGTTGCAGGCTGTGATTAGTAGTGTATAGTCCACGTCGCATGTTGCAGGCTGTGATTAGTAGTGTATAGTACACGTCGCATGTTGCAGGCTGTAATTAGTAGTGTATTGTCCTCGTCACACGTGGCAGGCTGTGTTTTGTTGTGTATTGTACACGTCACATTCTGCAGGCTGTGTTTTGTTGTGTATTGTACACGTCACATTCTGCAGGCTGTGTTTTGTAGTGTATTGTCCACGTCACACGCTGCAGGCTGTGTTTTGTTGTGTATTGTACACGTCACATTCTGCAGGCTGTGTTTTGTTGTGTATTGTACACGTCACATTCTGCAGGCTGTGTTTTGTAGTGTATTGTCCATGTCACACGCTGCAGGCTGTATTTTGTAATGTATTGTCCACGTCACATGCTGCAGGCTGTGATTAGTAGTGTATAGTCCACGTCACACGCTGCAGGCTGTGGTTAGTCGAGTATTGTCCACGTCACACGTGGCAGACTGTGATTGGTAGTGTATTGGCCACGTCACACGCTGCAGGCTGTGTTTTGTAGTGTAGTAGTTAAAAATACAACTACTGGTTGTCTGTATGTTAGCGATATTGTTGAAAGCTGGATAAACAGAACATCACTTCTTTGAGCATAACTTTACCTAAAGTATGTGAAATCCCCACAATTATTTTTTATAACCATCTGCTAATTTGACGTAAAAATTTCCGTATTGAATATCCTGCCTTCTCTCTAGTTTTTGTGTATTTTAACTGGCGAACTGTTTGAATATTTACCGCACCGCCGCGCCACTAAGCAAAATACGAACAAGAACATGACTCGTGCTGCATATGTAAGCTAAAACTATTCGAAACTCATATACATATATTTTGAGAATCCCCGATCAGACAGATCTAGAGGTCACTATGTACTGTCTCACCGGGCTCTTGATAATGATAACATTAAATACAACTTGTGCTAGCTAGCAAAATTATAGTTCTGACATAAGCTTAGTCTGGTAAGATGACAACTCATTTATTCAATTCTACCACGTTTCTGATTGCTAATAATTCTTTTCTCTCGACCTGGTATTGTCTCGAAAGTGTTTATTATTTCTCAAGCTTAATCATCTTTTAGCATTATAATTTATTTGTTAATATTTAACACAAATATGGACAGATGTTTCGATTGCTTATTACTTTAGATTCTACGCATGTTTACATTTTTGCTGTCATTCTAGTTTTATAAACTTTCATTTCTCCTTCGTAGTGTAAAATAAGCATGTATTAAATTCTATGCGGTTCATTTACACTATTCTGTTATTTGTTTAACTTCGTTAAACTCTATAATGTTTATACTATTCTGTTATTTTGTTTAACTGTTTTTAACTCTACAAGGTTTAGTAACAACATTATTGTGCTATTTTGTGTGACTATAAGTTTGGTTACACTATTCTGTTATTTCGTGTAACCTTTGTTCTAAAACTCCCGCTCGACCTCTCTCGTAAATTTCCATCAAGTAGGAAGCATGCGGATAAATGAAAATAATTCTTACAGCTGACGGGAATTGAACCAGTCTGTTCTAGCAGCACCGAATTGCGCAACACAAGTAAACAGGTTTTCCGTACTTGACCAATCACTTCCTCAAAAAAATATGTGGTCTCGTCAAGACTTTCAGCCTGTGTACTCTAGTCACTGAGAACAGATCAGTCGAAACAAGAACTATTACAACATCAACGAACATCCCGTACAAGTATTAAAGTTTCCTCAGGAACACAAACACAGAGCAAGCATATTCGTTCACAAGGGCCAATAGGTCTTCGTGTAAACATAAATAACATAGAGACAGAACAATGTTGCTTCAAATAAAATCTTATACAAGTAAATTCAAGTAGGAAGCATGAGGATAAATGAAAATAATTCTTACAGCTGACGGGAATTACAGTGGTATCCCTCTACTGTCCATCGCTGGAAAGATATTTGCTAGAATTCTTTTGAACCGTCTTACACATCATCTTAATGAAGGATTATTTAAGAAAGTCAATGTGGTTTCAGAAAAAAAACGTGCAACAACTGATATGGTCTTTAATGAAAGACAACTTCAAGAAAAATGTCAAGTACATGCCTGTACATGACATTCATAGACTTAACAAAAGAATTTGGCATAGAAAGTAAAGAGGGGGCTGTGGAAGAATATGGGAAAATATGGATGTCCACAAAATTTATCACAATGGTGCAGCAATTGCATGATGGATTGCAAGCTAGAGTTCAGGATGATGGAGAGTTATCTGAAACGTTTCCTGTTTCAAATGGAGTAAAACAGGGATGTGTATTAGCACCTATTATTTTTAGCATTATATTCTCTCCTATGTTGGATGATGCTTTCGAAGATCTGGATTTGGGAGTAGACATCATATATCGCATAGATGGAAAGTTGTTTAACCTTCGGCGGCTCCTAGCAAAAACCAGCAGCAAATAACAAACAGTCAGGGGACTCCTATTTGCTGATGACTGTGTGTCCTAAATGCCAACACTCAGGCTGATCTACAAAGTATTATAGACAGATTCTACACAACCTGTACCAACTTTGGACTTACTGCTATTAACAGAGAAAACAGAGTCATGTTACAACCAGCCCCTGGAAAAAACTATCTCGAGCCCTGCATAAAGGTAAATGGTGTAACACTGACAGTTGTGAATAGATTCAAATATCTAGGTAGTACGTTATCACAAAATGCCAACGTTGATGATTAAGTGTATACAAAGATCGTCACGGCAAGCAGTACTTTCAGCAGATTGTACGCAAATGTTTGACGTAGAAATGTAACCTACAGACTATGCTGAAAGTTTACAGAGCAGTTGTACTTCCAGTGCTGTTATACGCTAGTGAAACATGGACTATGTATAGACGTCATGTGAAAAACCTCAATCATTTTTACACTACTTGTCTCAGAAAAGTTATGAACATCAGATGGCAAAACAAGATTCCAGATACCACTGTCCTTGATAGAGCTGGTATCCCCAGCATTGACACTATCCTGATGCATACACAGATTCGTTGGGCAGGTCATTTGGTACGTATGCCAGACCATCGTCTGCCAAAGATACTTCTCTATGTTGAGCTGGAGAAGGTAACACAATCTCAAGGTGGTCGAAAGAAACGCTACAAAGACTCGTTAAAGAACTCACTAAAAGCCTTTGAAATAGACCACGATAATGGGAAGAACATGCACAAAATAGATCTACATGGCGTTCTAAAATCAATAAGAGCGCATCATCTTGTAAAAGAGGAGAAATGCAGCAGCTCAACAGCGGAGAGAAGCTAGAAAGTCACGGATAGACCAAGATCCGTCTACAGTCATCATTTCATGTCCGAACTGTCCAAGAACATTTACAGCTAGAGTATGGCTTATTAGCCATCTTCGAACTCATATTCAAGGACATAACTCTAAGTGAATTTTCAAAAGTGGATGAAACAAATGGTCATCATCACTTGTGATTGATGAACGAACATAATTCTTACAGCTGAACGGAATTGACCAGGTTACATTCTAGCGGACCCGAATCGCCTAACAACTCAAATAAACAGGGTTTTCGTTCTTTACCAACCATATCCGCCTGTTATTTACTTTGAAATGCAGTGAATCACAAAACTTTATTTAAACGCGCAAAGTAAAAATCATGTTAACAGATATAGCAACCCAAAAATCAGAATAGGCAATACCGAATTAGAATGTGTGGATAAATTTAAATACTTAGGGGCAAACATCAACGGTGCAGGAGATGCATGCAGAAATAAGGAAGAGATTGGCAATGGCATATTGTAAAATAGCAAACTTGAAAAGCATATTAAAAAAAAACATAATAGAAACGAAACTTCTAATGCTAAGAACTTTTATTTTTCCGGTTGCAACATACGGCTGTGAAACATGGACCCTAAGTAAAATAAGCGGCAAAGAAGATCTGTGTCTTTGAGATTAAATGCTACAGAAAAATACTTAGAATATCATGGAAGGAAAAACAAAGAGAAACTCAGATATTATTAAAACATTGAAGATGCCAGAGTGTTGGTAACTAAACACAATAACAAAAATTAAACTACACCTGTTTGTTCATATAAAGACACAAATGTATAGAACGACAAATAATGAAGGACAGAGCACCTGGGTGGAGGAGAAATCGCAGAAAAGAAGAAGATGGACTGACGACATTAAAGATAACATGAATGCGTCGTTGGAAAATGCAAGCCACATGGCCCAAGACAGAGAGTGGTTCAATGAGTTCATTGGGAAGACAAAGTTCTGGAGAGAATACTTCACATGACATGGACATCGGATGAGTTCACAGACTGTACATAAGGCGAAAGACTAGTTTCAGATTACCAGATAACGCTACAACACTAGAATAACGAATGGACAACTGTTACCTTCCATTCAGACGTTTCAAGCAATTTCTACGGCTGATTAGTTCATATATCGTATGACGTGTATTAAATCTCGCCTATCTGAGGGCTGCCACCTAATTCTCATCATCATCATTAGGTACCATGCCGGCTGGCGTAGGCGATCATGGCTCTCCACATCTATCTGTCCACAGTATTATGTATCAAAGTAGTTGTTGTTTTCTTGCCGTGCCAGGTTGTCAAACTGTCTAATATTTTCTCATATTTCCTCTGTCTCTGCTGCCTTCAATTTTGCCTGTTGTGACTATGTTCTCTAAATCTGCCTGTCTCATGAAGTGGCCAAAAAAAGAAGATTGCCTTTTTCTTATATTGTTGATTAAGGTCCGTTTCGCATTTGACTCTTTCAACACCTCTACATTATTTTTTCTGGCAGTCCGTGGTATTCTCAGCATTCTTCTGTAGAACCACATCTCTGTAGCCTCTAATTATCCACTTTATTTATTGTCCAAGAATCGCACCAATATGTTAGTATAGGGGTTATAGAGCACTGCAGAACTCTCTTTCTCACCTCTAATGACAGAAAATATTACACAGTATATTTTTCATTTTTCTGAATATTGTTTTTGACTGTCCTATTCTGCATCTTATTTCTGGTGCACCTTCTTCTTCTTCTTCTTCTTCTTCTTCTTCAGCGTTCGTTCTCATGTAACCACAACGAATTTATCGTGTGATTTCCGCCGGGGAGGGTGAAGTACGTTGTGCCGCAAGTTCCACAGTAGAACTGTGATTATTTGCACCCTGTTGGCCACTCTGTGACCTTGACGTCCGAGGTCCAACACATCCAATTTCGTCATTCCTTTATTTCGGGTTTGGTCCCTAGTCCGTGACAGCCTCTGTCTGTCGCCGGGCTCGATGGTGTGTAGTGCCTCTTCGCCAAGACGCTTGTCGAGCGCGTCTATCTTGCACGAGGTGTTCCACCATCTATGAACTCATCTCGAGCAGTTGGACGTACTGTGCCTGTGCCCATCGGGTACTGAACCGTTGTTCATCCGCGAGTCTGGTTCCGTATGAGGAAGAATTCGCCAGAAGAGTTGGACCCTGGCTCGTTCGCCCTCCTACCCGAGGCGTCGTTCACCGACATCGTGAACCCCTCGTCCAAGTTCGAGTCTCACACCACGCGTTTGAGAGCAAGGCGTTCTCGAGCTAAGCGACCTTGTCCAATAGCGCCTGAGCCCGTCAGATACTGAACCCTTTCTCTCTGCAAGTGTGTTTCCGGTAAAGGAAAGCTTGACAGTAGAGTTGGGCCAGGGCTAAATCGTTGTCCCTTTTGTGCCTGAGCCAACAGGTACTGAACCCTTTCTCTCTGCAAGTGTATTTCTGGTAAAGGAAATCTTGACAGAAGAGTTGGGCCAGGACTGCCATCGTTGTCCCTTTTTTGTCTAAGCCCATCGGGTACGACACCCTTTCTCTTCGCGAGCATAATTCCGGTTTATGAAGGCTCGACTTTAGAGTTGGGTTAGGTCTTCTTGCTTTTCCGAACGCCCATGATTGGGTCTTGGTCTCTGCCTATGAGGAGCACAGGTAACTAGAAGCTCGTCTCAAGCTAACAGAGCTTATAGTTCCCCTTTCCTAGGAACTTTTCACTTTCTATTTGCAGTTCGCGCTCCCATCTGGCGCTGTTCTGCCCTTTCCTTGTGTCATTGTACTCATTATGACATATATTTGTTTCTACCATGCATCCACCTTTACGTGCCTTTTACATTGGCCGCCCCTCCAATGTCCTGACTGGACTAACTGGCGTCACTGTATGTCGATAGTTTCGCTGTATGTGGTGATGCTGGTGGTGTCGGAGATATTGTCTGTCTCTTTTGCAGTCAAATATCTTTCCATCTGCTACCTCCACATTCTCGGACACGATTCCCAAATGATTTGGCCAGAATCAGCTCGAGTTGCTGTTTTTTCTGTTACCGGGGTGCACCGTGAGAAGGTACATTTGGGATCTTGGTTATCTACTAACCCTGGGTCCGCCTAGAGCAATGCGTTCCCTTTCCACCCCTCTGTTGCACCTAATTCTACACAGACATAAACTTATATTCTTACCGGAGTTTCCAGATGGTTAGAACTGTTTATGGCCAAATTGTTAATAAAAAAAAGACCAAATTTGAACAGTTTTTAAATTAACTTCTTTGAATATATCTTCATTATGTTTTTTATCTTTCCATGGTTTTCGTCATATTAATCTATAAAACCACATATATGCTGCCTCTACATACTTTTTCACTATTCTGCTGATTGTTTAAGACATACTTCCACACATCAGAATTGGTTTTCTATCTATAAACCAGTAGCCCGTCAGGGTCTTTGGGGTACCACATTGGATGTTTCAGCACAAAGAGTCCTCCAGCGATTTCTATCTTCAACGATGCGGATGAGTAAGGAAAAATCGTGTCCTTTTCATTCCTTGATGTTTGCCCATGTCCTTATTTGCCCTCCTTGTTTCTTCCCACATCGACGGTTCCCTGTAGTATTGTTTATGACAAGTAATCATAAGGATTATTTTTGGGATTTGGTTTGACAAGGATTTGGTATTATATAACTTCTAAGAACTCTATTTTTCACTTCAATTAACAAAGATATATTACATAGGATTTCATCTTGTGAAATGTTTCATTAACACCACATTACTATGGTAATTAATTATGGACAAGAATAGGATATTTAAACCATTACAAAAACATTATCTAGAGACAGACACACTGTAAGAGCATATGATGTTGCGATTAAAAGATTATAGGATTACTTCCTGTCGAGTCAAAACATATGCTAAAGACAGAGCGCACGTTACAATGTTTATATATTTAAACAGAAAACACTAGACAATTCTTCATATATGTGACAGACAGAGAGCACTAGACGATCTTTATAAATGTTACAGACAGAGAGCGTTAGACGATCCTTTACATATATTACAGGCAGAGAGCACTAGATGATGTTAGGTATATTACAGACAGAAAACACTAGACGATCCTTTATATATATATATATATATATATATATATATATATATATATATATATATATATATATATATATATATATATATATATATATATATTACAGACAGAGGATTAGACGATCCTTATTGCCAGAGATCATTAGTTGATCCTTATATATGCACCAGACAGAAAGCACTAGGCGAGCGTTTATATATGTTACAGACAGAGAACACTAGACAATCCTGTATATATGTTACAGACAGAGAGCACTAGACGATACTTATTAATAGACAGAGAGCACGAGACAATCCTGTATATATGTTACAGATAGAGAACGCTAGACGATCATTTTTGACAAAGCAGCAGGTGATTTTTATATATGTGACAAAGAGAACTTGACGATTCTTATTTATGTTACATACAAAGAGCACTTGACGATTCTTATTTATGTTACAGACATAGAGCACTTGACGATTCTTATATATGATACAGACAGAGAGCACTTGACGATTCTCATATATGTTACAGACAGAGCACTTGACGATCGTTTATATATGTGACAGACATCGAACAATAGACGATACTTTATATATTTTAGAGACAGAGCATAAGAAGCCCGTGATTTTCCATGGAGCCCCTACATAAAGTGACCACAGAGGAGTTGCCAATTTTGCTTGAGTGGACGAGTAAGCATCTCCCAGATGCATACAAGGTTGGTTAACTATTTGCTTGTCTCAGCAATATAAGCCTAATTGTTAATGAGAAACCAAATCTTCGAAAATTGCTTATTTGACTATTGTCATTAATTGTCACACAAAGCATAATCATAGTGACAAACGAAAACCACGGCAATAATCAAATGAAACCATATATAAAGGCTTGATTTCCCATTAGCCAGTAGCTCTTATGTTGTAGACGGTCATGGTCTTGGACAAAGAACTGGTGGCTCACTAACTGAAGTGATTGTATAACTAATAGAACACCGTATATCTTTTCTTAAAAATTTGATGGCATGCAGAAACGAAACTATTTTGCAAGATGTCGTTCTTAAGAGGGAAAATAGAAACTGCTATAAAATAAAGTCAACTTATAATAATACAATATAATAATTCTTAATAAAGCTGTGAAAAGTGTGGGTTTTTTAAAAGAAATACTTAGAGAAGATTGAAAGAATATTATTAGAATCCATCTTTCTGCAGAGTGTGGCAAATCTGAAGCTGTCCATACATTCATGTTTAAGATGATTGTGGCAACTCTGAAGTAGACAAAACGCTGTCTATAAATTACGTCAACAATTTTATGTCAAATATTGACCAACCACTTCTCCCCCTTGTCAGCAGCTGTCAAGAATTTAGGGACATCTCCCCTGCATAAGTATGTCAACCAACATGGGGATAGAGATTAGACAACGAGATACTATTCACTTTCAAATATTATCCTATTAATTATTATTAAATATAAATATTATCCAATGAACAATTGAGAGTGAAAGTAGAACATGTGATGAATAAAATATTGGCTTGATAGCATCAACGAATAGTCAGTGTGTAATTTGATCACATTCGTGGTTGTGTATATGAATCTGTGCCAGGTTTTTTTGTGCTGATAGCTCAAATGTGACACCGCTACATCCAAAACGAACTGCGAATTTTATTCATCATCATCAGGTAGCACATCCTGAACAGGATGTAGCAGTTATAACAGCCTTTCGAAACGTCTGTCGACCTTGAGACAGTCTTCCTGTTTCTGTTATTGTCATGTTCAATTGGTCTTTGATGTCTTGTGCTCATCGTCTTCTTGGTCTGCCTTTTATTCGTCTCACTGGCATCATCCCCTCAATTATGGTCTTCTCTAGGCTGTCATGGCGTTTGATATAGTAAAAATATTGTAGTTTTCTGGAAAGAACCATGCCGTTTAGCCAGTTTTCTTTTACATTCATTACTATTAATATAATTAGTATAATTGATAACCATCCTTAAGAAAAATAGTAATGGATGTATATTAGACTCAATACAAATGTATGTTTACCTCACTATTTACTTTATTGTGTTCAGAAATATTAGACTCAATACAAATGTATGTTTACCTCACTATTTCAATGTGTTCAGATATATTATACAGTGTATGAAGAGCTCAAAGGAAGATGGTCAGGGCCTACTTATTACACTCTGGGGTGGCCCAATATATTAGCAGTTGGTGAAGGCCCCGTTGATCCATCTAAGTGTAAGGTGAGACGTCCATACTTTTCAATATTTTCTTGTTAGTAATTTCAGATACTTATTACAAAATCCCTATTATCTGCAGGAACCGCGATTGCATGTTGTTCGTCCATCACAAGTGATGACCATTTGTTGCATCCCCTTTTGAAAATTCAATTAGAGTTATGTCCTTGACTATGGGTTCGTACATGGCTAATGAGCCATACTCTAGCTGTAAATGTCCTTGGACAGTTCGGACATCGAATGACCACAGTACACGGATCTTGGTCTATCCGTGACTTTCTAGCTGCTCTCCGCTGTTGAGCTGCTGCATTTCTCTTCTTTTTACAAGATGATGCGCTCTTTTTGATTGTTGAACGCCATGTAGATCTATTTTGTGCAAGTTCTTACCATGTATCGTGGTATATTTCAAAGGCTCCCGTTTGCATAACTAACGCTGATAGGTCAGGGCCGTAGATACGACTGTGGTAGCGAGAGGAATTCCCATAATGATGATGAAATAATGCATTTAGCTGTAAACATGTAAGTCTTGATATCACATAGCCTTTCTGGAAAGTCAATGATATCTGAGCCATCCATTCTCGATCTATTTCAAGGTACTGCAGCAAAACTGAATTCCAACACGCGAAACTTGGAATATTGTACGTTTTTCTAATCACTGGAAACACACACAATAACACGCACAAAAAGTCGTTTCGACCAAAAAGCCTTTATCAAGAATACATTCACAACATAATAGGACGAGCAAGAACAGCATTATTGACGATCACGCGCAAATGGGAGAGATAAATATAGATACAACTTGGAAGAATAAAAACTAGAAGGTCAGATGTGACACAAAAAGACAAAACATTAACCCCCCCCCCCCACACACACACACACACACAAATAATATCAGATATCTATAGAATAAATCAAACATAAAAACGACGGAACAAAATATATCATACATAGGACTGACCTGTATTGATCCCAAAGGGCTCAAAACATATGCTCTTCTCAGTTCTGTAACTAGCCACACACGGGCTGATATGAGGTTGTCTCAAAGACATGGTTCTGTAAGGGAGGTTTATGGATGCATATTTAATCCTCGAAGGGAGACATTCCAGTGTGCCAGTATCCTAGGATTACCATATCCTGCCAGGAGCACAGGATACACTTTTATGCCAACTATATTACCATTCTTCTGGCAGATGTATTGGCACATTCGCAGTGATGGCACATTTAGCATTTCCCGCGTCACGTAGTGTTTCTGCCACAAAAGGACAAATGTTTGATGTCAACTGGCAGGCATTTCATCGTTATCTATTTGGATAAATTTGTTAGAAGACAAGTGTACGAAATTGAGACAGGTTGTCACAATGATAACTTCTTTACAGGTGACAGTTTGTCAGCTTACCCTCCAAGTTTATTTAGTTGTCTCCTACAACATACCTGGAATGAAGACAGTGGCCTTTTTCAGAAGCCCCCTGAACTAGAAGTAAGGTAACGGTTGCCATATTGCCGGGAATCACGTAATAAAAGCCGTTCACTTCCTGCTTGATCTATGTTTAAGAAATCAGCGGTTTTTTTTTCTTAGTCGTTAGTTGTGTTCTTGTATTGTATTTTCTTTGACAAATGTTCAAACATTTTTGAGTAGTGTTAATTCTAATATTTTATTTACCTGGAAGAAAAGGGGGGATGCCTCATACACATCCCGTATCGACAGTTTTGTGATAGGGTATGAATCTGAAAAAACAAAACTGGATGGGGATGTTGGGGTGTGGGTATTGCTATCTTTGTTTACTTCTTTCTTGGTACTTATCCTGTTTTGTGGCTAAGAGGTAAAGGGAATGTCTCTGACAACCAAAGTACAAGCTGCAGACAGCTGTACACAGGGTCATTCAGAAAGCAATGGCAAACTACTAAACGTAAATACTGTCATGAAAATCCCTGCAGTCAGGAATGATATGTTGATAGCTTGAATATGATGATACTAAATGGTTTTCTTAGTATATGCATTTCAGTATATGTCTATCAGTATACGTCAATCAGTATATGTCTATCAGTATACGTCTGTCAGTATATATCTGTCAGTATATACCATATTCTATTTTCCAATGGGTAGGAAAATAGACAGACAGACCGACCGACCGATAGATATATAAGACAGACAGAGCGATTGGTGTGCTTTGGGTATGTAGTTAAGTATACATATCTCAACTGTACTAAAGTAGACTTTGCATATTTTCTTCTTGCTTGTTATGTGAAGAAGAAGAAAAATGCTTTTTTTAAGCTTTCTACGTCTACAAAGGAAAATGATTTCTACGCCTTCTCTATGGTGAGCTAGAGAAGGGTATACGATCTCAAGGTGGCCAAAGGAAGCGCTACAGGGACTCGTTAAAGGACTCACTGAAAGCATTTGAAATAGACCACGATAGATGGGAAGAACTTGCACAAAATAGATCTACATGGCGTTCTAAAATAAAAAAGAGCGCATCATCTTGTGAAAAGAAGAGAAATGCAGCAGCTCAACAGCGGAGAGCAGCTAGAAAGTCACGGATAGACCAAGATCCGTCTACAGTCGTTATTCCATGTCCGAACTGTCCAAGGACATTTACAGCTCGAATAGGGCTCATTAGCCATCTACGAACTCATAATCAAGGACATAACTCTAATTGATTTTTCAAAAGGGGATGTAACAAATGGTCATCATCATCATCATGTGATGGACGAACAACACGTCTACCAAAGTTCATAAAGTCTAGCTCATCACAAATACTTCCTTGCCAGATAATGATAAAATGAAAAAACACGAGGAAATTCTACATATCCAATATTTTGCCTTTCTTAAAATCTTGGGATTTAGCGTAATTCTATTCTACGTACTATTCACCGCTACTACTACTGCTACTACTACTACTACTACTACTACTACTACTACTACTACTTCTACTACTACTACTGCTACTACTACTACTACTACTACTACTACTACTACTACTTCTGGAACTAGCACTACTGCTGTTACTGTTACTACGGCTATTACCAGTACTATTACTATATCATCACTACTACTACTTCTACAACTACTACTATTATTATTACTATTACTGTTACTATTATTACTACTATTATTACTACTACTATTAATACTATTACTGCTACTTCTACTACTACTACTACTACTACTACTACTACTACTACTACTACTATTACTTCTACTAATACATTATTACTACTACTACTACTACAGTTTTTACTATTACTATTACTATTACTAATACTAATACTACTACTACTACTACTACTACTAATACTAATAACATCGCATCTACGAGTATTAGTACTACTATCACCATTACTACTACCACTATTGCACTACTACTACTACGACAGTTATTATTATTACTATTTGAATTATATTAAGTGCGCTGATTTCTTCAACGCTGTGCGGCATACGTGTGTGTACTCACCAAATGCTGAGCATGTAGAAGAGCTACTTCTCAGACCAGAATTTCTGGACTGGACACAGCCGATTCTCTTTCATGGTAAGTACAGGAATAAATTACTCGCATGAGTTCATGTTTTCATATTCAAATAAAGCAGCTCATACCTTTTAGCTGGCAATGTCTCTATATTAGATCATTGTTACAGCAACATAATGGTAGTGTGGACACGTCTGTAGATTCTCCAATCTCTGTTCAGTGTGTTCTTCAGTACATGGTACCTGACTGTTTACGTTCGATGTTGGTTGATACTCTTGTTTTGATTCCTTCTTTTTTCCTCGTGTGCTCTCAAAGTCTGTCGGTTAGCAGGATATATTCCAGAGAGCTCGGTAGTCCAATTGAAAGTGAACTTGCTTACTATCACCGGGCTAAAGCGTGCAGGTTCGAAACCATGTCCATGCAAAAATAACAAATCCTGATCGTGATTTCTCGTTTGACACGACCGCTCTTCTAATCGACCCAACTGTAAACTGGTACCTTAGGCATGAGTTGGGGGAAGTAAACGCAGCAAGGAAGGGAACTGGTCACACTACCTAATAGTTGCTGCGGCTTAGTACATAGGTGTTATCTGCATTTACAGCAGGTTGCTGCCATGAAACATTCCTTAGTCTAGAGAACGGATGTGGTGTGTCATGTTTAATAACTTGGCTGTGTTAACCATGCCTTTCAGCCTGACACATCTCACTTCAGCCTGGTTTCTGGGTCACATTGTCTACTATATGGGACAATACAACCAACTCCACCCTATAACCTTCTACTAGTCGCTTCATACGACATGCATGGCAGATAACATTGTTGCTAAGCTTTGCTCCCCTTTCGGTTCCCGATAACACACGGGCGGCTACAAAGTATGCTGTCCCCCAGGTCATATTCACGAAACCCATGTCATATTCATGAAACCCATGTCATATTCACGAATAAATTCAAGTAGGAAGCATGAGGATAAATGAAAATAATTCTTACAGCTGACGGGTACTGAACCAGGTCTGTTCTAGCAGCACCGAATCGCTTTGCAACACAAGTAAACAGGTTTTCCGTACTTGACCAACCACATCCTCAGTGTTTTCATTGACTTGAGTACACAGTGTGAAAGTCTCGACGAGACCACATCTTTTTTGAGGATGTGGTTGGTCAAGTACGGAAACCCTGTTTACTTGTGTTGCACAGCGATTCGGTGCTGCTATAACAGACTTGGTTCAATTCCCGTCAGTTGTAAGAATTATTTTCATTTATCCTCATGCTTCCTACTTGAATTTACTTGTCTATTGTCTTTCCCCAGGTGAATGATTGTTGATCGCATTCACACTTGCCGTTAAACGTAGGGGTGGTATCTTAAGCTGTCGTTTCAAGGCCAGATGTGTCGCCGAGGTTGCATTTAGTCCATGTTTGTTCAAGGTTATCTTATTGTTTTCTATCCACCGTTTTCTTGGTCTACCTTTACGCCCGGATATTCTTGTATTGTATGCTCTTATAGGTATTTGGTTTGGCTTCATTCTCATAAGGTGACCGAACAATTATACTTGCTGTCTCTCAATATGTTCGATACATGATATTATACCAACTCTTTTCCGAATTTCTTCATTTCTTATTTTATCTAGTTTGGCAGACACTTCATTTCACATGTGACTATTTTTCTTTGCTGCGAAGCTGTTAAAGACCATGTTTGACATTGGTAGCACAGTGTTGGTATAAAAATTGTAGATATTATTTTTTTTTTAAATTTCCATCTTGATCTTTGGATGAAGAAGTAATGGTGAAAGTTGGTAAGTCACTGTGTTTGCTTTCTGGCACCTTTTTTCTATTTCTCTGTCTAGTCTTCCATCTTCTGAAAAAATGCTGCCTAGATACTTAAATTCTTTGGCTTGTTTCACTTTGGTGTTATCTATTGTTATATTCATTGGTGTTGAAGACTTGCTAATTTTCATAACTTCTGTTTTTTGTACATTAATTTTCATGTTGTACTTCTGACATGCTAACAACAATGCATTGATGTGCTTTTGCAAAGTTTCCTCATAATTTGTATATTAAACTTTGATTATCGACAAATAATAGTTCATTGATTTCATTATTAAGTTCTTCATCAGGTTTATTTGCAATGTTTTCCTCTTTGTTGATATGAGCTTCTTTTATTATTCTGTCCATGTATATGTTGAAAAGTAGGGGTGAAAGTACGCATCCTTGTCTTACTCCAGATCTTGTTTCAAAAGGTTCAGTCATTCCATCTGTTGTTCTTACTGAGCTTTGGCATTTTTGATATATCGCTTTTATGTTATCTAACAGTTGTTCTCTGATGTTATACATTTCTAAGGTTTCCCATATAGTGTTTCTATCTACTCTGTCGAATGCCTTTTCCTGGTCTACAAATACTGTGTTTAAATTTTGATTGTATTCGATTGCTTTTTCACTCAGTTGTCTCTGTGTGAAAAGTGCGTCTGTACAGCTTGCTCCCTTTCTGAAGCCAAACCTAGAGGGGCTCAACTGTGGTTATGCAATGTATCGCATTCTTTGTTCTATTATTTTTGCGTAGATTTTACCTGTGTGACTTAACAAGGAGATGCCTCAATATGATTCACACTCTCTCTTATTACCTTTGTTTTTCCATAGTGGTACAATTACTGATTTTTGCCAGTCATCTGGTACTTTTCTTTCTGACCAGGCTATTGTGAATAGTCTTGCTAACAATTGGACAATTGTATTTCTACACACTTTTATTGCTTTGCTTGGTATACCGTCCTCTCATGGTGATTTATTACTTGGGCTATGTTTTAAGGCTTCTTCTATTTCTTGATTTAGTATAATGGGTTCTGTGGCTTCTATATCTTTTTGAGCGTTGGTGGTTCTATATTCTGTTGTTATTGTTGGGTTGTATAATTCCTGGAAGTATTCTTTCCATCTTGCTTTCCTATTCGTGCTTTTCACTAATGGTTTGTTATTTTTATCATTGATGATTGTTATGGGATTATAGCTCTCTTCTCTTACTCGCATAAATTTAATACTTTTGAAAAAATCTCTTGGGTTTGTTTTACATATATCAGTTAAATGTTCTCCATACTTGTTCCATGAATTAACTTTTGCTTCTTTGATTGCAATCTTGACATTCTTTCTAGCAAGTCGATATTGTTGATAGTCGTCACGATGTTTGGATTTCAACCATTTCTGGAAACATTGTTTTTTCTGTTGTATGACTTTTTGTATCTCTATACTCCACCATGATGTTTTCTTGTCTTTCTTGGGATGTCTTGTGCCGCATATGTTTTGTAGTTGTTTTAACATTGCATTTTTGAAAATGTCCCATTCTTTTTGGATGTTATCAGTTTCTTTTGGTAGGCTATGAAAAATTTGAGTTATTTCCTTGCACAGTTCATCACTTTTTTCAGTGTCCTCCAGTGCTTTCAAGTTTAGAACTTTTTCCTGCCATTGTCTTTATTCTTTTCTTTGTGTTGTTCTTGTTTGTTCTCTTTTCTCGGTGAGTACAACAGGTCTGTGATGTGTATTAATGTCTATATTTGGGAAAGCTCTTGCATCAGTGATGTGTCTCTTTTGTCTTTGTCTAACGGGAATGAAATCAATTTGTGATGATTGTTGTAAGTTGTCCCATTTATACCATGTTTGTATGTGGCTTCGTCTATGTTGGTAAAAAGAATTTGTTATTATAAGTCCATGTTCTAGGCATATATTGACTAGTTTGTCTCCGTTATTATTTCATTCTGTTGTTATGTCCCCGAAATTGCCTAAACAGTGTTCACGCCAAGCTCTGTTCTTCCCTATTCTCCCATTGAAATCACCCATGATGTATAACTCATCTTTATTGTTAATCTTGTTTAGGACATCTGATAGGCTTTCGAAAAATTCAGCATTTTCTTTTATTGTGTCGTTGTCGTTGCACGGTATATTTACTTGTATAAGATATTATTTGAAGCAACATTGTTCTTTCTCTATGTTATTTATGTTTACACGAAGACCTATTGGCCGTTGTGTACGAATATGCATGTTCTGTGTTTGTGTTACTGAGGAAACTTTAATACTTGTACGTGATGTTCGTTGATGTTGTAATAGTCCTTGTTTCGAATGGTCTGTTCTCCGTGATTTGAGTACACAGGCTGAAAGTCTTGACGAGACCACATCGTTTTTGAGGATGTGGTTGGTCAAGTACGGAAAACCTGTTTACTTGTGTTGCAAAGCGATTCGTTGCTGCTAGAACAGACCTGGTTCAATTCCCGCCAGTTGTAAGAATCATATTCACGAAACCCATGTCATATTCACAAAACTTCTCCACGTTAGATTTATCATTTTATATGTTATGTAAGGATGATTCTTGAGAAGGACGATCCTTGGTTAAAAGGATTTTTGAATATGAGGATTCTTGTGTAGAAGGATTCTTGAGAAGGAGGATTCTTGAGTAGGAGGATTCCTCTCAAAGCATTGCATACCGCTGAAATTATAAATCTTCTGTGTGTGGTAGTTCTTGAGAGATAAACCACCTTACTGCAGAAAGAAGACGTCGCTGGCTACACAGAATTGAAAGATTAACAATACATTTTGTATTAACTTTTCTAAGCAAAATTTAAATTCTGATATTGGGTTGATATTACTTTCTGAGGATTGGCTGACAATCTGTTACAATACGCCTCTTATCCACACTTATTATCTCTCTCTCTCTCTCACTCTCTCTCTCTCTCTCTCTCTCTCTCTCTCTCTCTTGTATTTAACTTTTTAAGAGAAATTTCACGATCCAATGAAATTAGTGAAGATGATGAAGATGATTCCTTATCCATGTCTAAAATAATGGAACTAAGCTTGAAATGTGGGCGTGGCAAGAAATGAACATTATTGTGATGGGCAATAGATGTTTTTATAACCATCAGAGAACTGGAACTGTCAGTCGTAGTGTAATAGCGGATATACCATACTTAGGGGGTGTCAGGAATACTTATGGATGCATTCTGTGTGCACTGATGATGATCTTTCGACTATGTTTACTCTCTCTATCTCTCTATCTCTCTCTCCCTCTGCGTGTGTGTCTGTGTGTTAGTTAGTTAGATAGATAGATCATTATCACCGCACTCCGGACACGTCCATAGGTGCTCAGATCTTTCCTTGAGTGTAGCCGCACTTTACACGTTGACTGACGGTCCCAGTACGCCGTTTATTTACCTTCATTCTTTCTCGCCCACGAAACCGCTCCTTTCTAGCGACACCACATTTCAAACCAAACTCCCTTATTCCAGTCATGGAACAAGAGTCATCGTCACTTATACATTTATTTGTTCGTTATTTTTCCCGTAGGGAGTTCAAAATGTCTGCCCGATCCATCGCTCCACCAACAGTCGTAGTAGCAGCATGTGCGGCCAACCTATCTGCTCTCTCACTACCCCAGACTTTCGCATGTCCCGGCACAAAATTAAAAATCACTTTACGCACAAATAAATTCTTCACTGCATCCAGTCACTGTTCCTGAATGTACAAAGCCTGAACTTTCACAATCATGCTCATCGAGTCACTGAGTATGCAGGCATGCTGGCTGATAGTCTGCGAGCAGACACATTTCAAAGCTTTGATTACTGCCAAAATCTCCATTCTCATGCTGCTTGTCGTCTAAACGAATACACCACTTTCCTATCTCGTTTCTCTATCTCTGCCCTGCCTATATGCCAAGATGTCATTAGCATAGGACATAGTTCTTCTCGGTACTGCACTTTGAGAGCTTGTACGAGTAATTTGAACTGTATACACATTAAACAATACTGGGGACAGAGGTAACCCTTGTGGTAGGCCCGGCTTTATGACTGTGGATGCCAAAGACCAACTTCCACACTTAAGAGCAACCTGTCTCTGAAAAAGTGCTGAGATGTGGTCCGTGTGTGTGAGTTTGTGTGTGTATGTATGTATGTGTGTATGTGTTGTGTGTGTGTGTGTGTGTGTAAAATCTTAGAATATATTTAGAAACAACAGATCAAATGGTTTGCACACATCAGCAGACTACCATCAGACAGCATACCACAGCAAGCTATGCTACACAGATACATTGATGGCAATCCTTGAGGCCGACCACGAAGACGATGAATCACCGAAATAAAAGAGTCGACAAATTCCAGAATATAATGTGCTCAGCACACACGAGAGCCATCTCCAGAAAACGCTTCTACCCTTTACGCTAAAAGGCAACAAAGGGTTTAGCGAATATATATTATATAGCCCTGCTTCAAAATTTCAGTTAACTATGCTGTCAAAAACAGGACGGTTATCCTGTGAAATGTGCACAAATGTAATCTTTAATACATTAGTATATTTAATTGTCCGTATTATGTATGGACTTACGTTCATTCACCGGTTGAGGCGGAATTGTTTTTTCAGATTCCTACGGCTCCCGAGTTTACCCAGCTTTAATTGGGTACCGAGTTAATCCGGGAAGTAAAGACTGTCAGTGAGAGGAGATGTCGACAGTCCTCACATAGCAGAGCCACTGGTATGTGAGATAGCTAACATTTCACACCACAACGGCATTAGTAAATGCCATGGGTTAACTTTACTTTACTATTATTTACAGGAGTCCACCATGAGAATGCAGAGGTGGTTGAACGGCTCAGCAAGTCTACAGGAACAAAATACAACATGAAAGTTACAACCAATTTAATGGCAGCGTTCCCAGGAGATGTCGTAAGCAGGTATCTAGTAAATGCATTATATATTTAAATATAAAATGCGGTTTCTTCTGTGGGTTTCACCAATGGCTCACTAGACAAACCAACCATGCAACAGAAAACCTTAGTAGATGACATGCCTTTATATTGAGGTTATCTTCTTTAAGAAGCTTCATGGCACATCATCTATACAATCCCGTAGTCGTAACCTTCGATAACAGTTACCATGTTGTTCCGACAGGCCGACGTTGTGCTTAAACTAGTTACGGGCAAGGCGTGGGTGGGCGGAACAACAAAGAAACCTGTCGCAAGGGCCAGAGTTGTGCCCTGATGTCGACGTCTGTTTTTGGCAACATTAGACTCGAAACACGATCGAGTCGAATGGCTGCTGGAACAGAGAGCGGAGCACTTATGGGAATGCCCCACGTGTCGTGAGGCCAGTTTCTAATCAAGAATCACGAATGGTTGGTTGGTTGGTTGCTGATCCAGCGGTCCATGGGATCTTGCCCTTTGACCTAATGCCATTAGATGGTTTTATATTGCTGGGAAGTCTGTGGATTTTCGGCCCACCCCGGGACAGAGCCAGATAATAACTATCACACCTCCAGGAAGGTAGGTCTCAACCTTTGCACTGCTCCTAGCCACTGTAGCCAAGAGAGGGTTCACTGTGCTCATTCCCCGCCACCAATTGACTACTGGTTATGCCGAACTTCTCTATTGCTCCAGGCATGCAACCAAATGTTCAAGTCAAAAGGATTGTCACGTGCCTCTATGATGGGCCTCAGCCATAGGAAAAACAGTGATGTCAGTTTCCTCCTCCTCTGTGCTGCGCAGTACATCTCTGGCTCCCTCCCAACCACAGAGGGTGCATACATATATTCAGGCAAACATGAAAAAACATTTAAACAACAAAACAAAATCATAACTGTATAGATGACATGCTATGAAGCTTCTATAAGAAGATAACCTCAATATAACGGCATATCATCCACTAAGGTTTTCTGTTGCATGGATGGTATGTCTAGTGGGCCATTGGTGAGATCCACAGACGCAACCACATGCGTAAAGAATCAAGAATATAAAATCAGACATGCGCGTAGAAAATATAACTTAATCTAACGTCGGCATGTTAGAGTATGACTTCTTCATACATTTGTTATGTTTTCCCTTTCTTCTGTGTTTAACTTATAAGACCTACTCACGCCGGCGTTCGTTCTTATGAGACAGCATACATGCGCATTCAATGTATTTATATGTTCATAAATGGATATTGGTAAAAATCTGGAAGAACAGCAATTAATGCTTGATGGTCGTCTGGTGTGTGTTGATACTCCAATTAATCTAGCATTGGAGGGAATGCAGTATTCGATGAGCAATGAGTAGCACTAAGAACTTGCGGGGCAAAGTTAGACGTTTTTAACCAGCAAGTCACAGGAACCATGAGCATACATAGGTTACTCTTCGGCATCTGCTGGTAGAGACATAGCACCTATGAGTTTGCCCGATGATTATTCGTGTTATAAAGAAATACATCATCTGTGTCTCAGAACAACACAATGCCCCAGAGATGTGAAGGCTGTGGCAACACATGACATTAAGGCAAACAGAAAAACGTAAGGACTGTTGCCAATAACAGACTACATAACGCTAACTACATCAACCAAAAAAATAGGCGACATTTCGACTAAAAGGTTTTCTTTGGATTAAAAACAAGCAACAAAAAAATGAGTATTACAAAAAAGAGACACAGTATGATAAAAGAAGACAGGAGCAAAGGCGATAGTAAGGGAGACAGGATGAGAGAATGAAAACAAGACAGAAGACAAATACTAGATAACAAAAAAAACTCTGAAGGAAAAGCAAACGTACGAACATAATAAATTGAAAATTTAAGAAAAATCTACTTATCTCAAATATGTTATTCAGTGGAATTGAACTAAAAGGTAGAACTACATGACGTTTAAAATAATATTCAGTCGAATACAGATCATGAACAACGTTCACAATCACAGTAGAAAATAGGATATAAACATACGGGAAGAAAACAATGTAGCGTATAGCAAATATAACAAGAAGGAACACATGAAAAATGAACATGTGAAATAAGATAAGGAGATTACGAGTTACTGACGAAAGAGCAGGGAGGAAATAGTACTGCAGGAAAAAAAAGGGGGGGGGGTGGACAAAGTATACAGTGAGAATCCCCCACAACGCACACCTTCACTGCACATACCTCTACCCCACCACAACAACATTCTTAAAGATCCCCACCAATATCCATTCCCCGTTGTTTGTACCACATGCAACGAATCTGTCATTATACAAATATTTCGTAGAATCGGATCAAGTAGTTACAACGGGATTCGACGGTATAATAATTCAATTAAAAATATGAGACTAATAAAACCAGAGGGTGGCAAATATTGATATAGTGCCACAATATTTTGTGAGTCTGGACCAAGATGTTACATAGGGAATTCACTGTACAATCTTTAGAAACAAACCTTCGTTCAATAGTTCTTTCTACATAAATTATTCCCACATGATTTGAGCTTGATACATTTCTACAGACCAGTTCCTGATGGATTTCAGCTTCGATCTTTGGATCCTGATCTTCACGCAGAGTTTGTCACATCCACATGGCCTTATCGGAGGAAACACACTGCGAAGTACCTGGCTGAGGTGTTTAGAATTTTTCCCTCCGTTGGAATCTTTGACAGGTCTGTTTAAAATACATGTATATGGTAATTTTGTTTTATTTCATGTAATGGTGGTGGTAGTGGTATATTAGAAGCAGCAGCAGTAGAAGTAGTAGTAATAGAAGAAATAGTAATAATAGTAGTAGTAGTAGTAGTAGTAGTAGTAGTAGTAGTAGTAGTAGTAGTAGTAGTAGTGGTGGTGGTAGTAGTGGCAGCAGTAATATTAGTAATAGTATAGTGATTTTATTAGCAGTTGTAGTAGTGGTTTATCGTTTGTTAGGAATCCCCTGAATTACGACTGATGAATTTCTTGTTTCCTATGCAACAGCACGTTTCTCCAGAGCTTTCATTCATTCCCAGAAGACGACAACTATCAGCGGAATGCAACGGTTTTACCCATAAGACTACAACTATCAGCGGTATGCAACAAGCCTCCTACTCAGAGATGGTGTATGTTTTTATAAAAGACATATTCCCTAATGTTCTCTGCAGGCATCAAATCACATGAAAGTATGCACAAATTTAGTGGTATCAGTTTTTGACATATTTGACCAAACGGTCTATATAACTTCCGTGGCTTCAATACAGTCTTCTGCTTGTGGCAACTACGACAGATGTGTCAAGTTAAAAGGTGCAGATATGTCATCCAAGCTTCAAACTATGATAACGTGCATTTTGTTTTCTATGTATTACATGCAGATTAAATACAAGAGTTCGAGGTATTATAACGAAGAAAAAATAATAACTTATGCACAAATTACTTTTTAATATAAAAATTTTTAAAAACTAAGATATTATACTGTGTAGTCAGTTCTATATTAAACAGGCAACCAGGTTTCGAATTAATTTCAGTTTTTAGATATGTCATGACTGCCATGGCAAGACTTGAATATGATTTGGAAAAATAAGATCAGTGATTACAGTAAAGATCACGCTATTCAGATGACTAGTGTTAAGTATATTTTTATACGGATGTAAAAGTTGGATACTAAATGCAGACACATAAAGAAGGATTCAGTATTTTGAAAACAAGTGCTACAGACGTTTGTTAAGAATTAGTTATATAGAACACAGGACACATATTTTTGTTTAGCAGAAAATAAACAAACTTGCAGGTTATCAAGAACCACTTTTGACAGTGGTAAGCTGGTTTGGTTTGGACATGTAAGGAGACGCGACTCGCTTTCAAAAATTATTTTGCAAGGAAAAAGCGAGGGTTGAAGAAAGAGAGAACAGAGATAATTCTGTATTGACAACATCAATGAATGCTCTGGGCATGGTTTTTCTATACTCCTTCGAATGGTTGAGGATAGAGTTGCTTGGATACCCTTTTTTCTGAGTTATGGCTTACGACTCTCACGGGTTATGGGTCTTATTTATTTATTTATGTCACTCACACTACTGCCATGATTAACCATACTACCAGGAAATGTGTAGTTTGGTTCACGCTGTGAGAAGGTCCAGGATTGACACCATTGTTACAGAGTACATACCAACAGCAACAATAGTTTGGTGGTTTCTGGTAAACCATTAGTTAGGCAACTCGGCGCTTACTTCAAAGCTTAGTAAATAAATATGAACCCAAAAATAGGAGTTTAATGTGGCACACATACATAGAATCCACTTTTCGACTAAAATGTCTTTATCAAGACAGACGCATGAAAGGGAAAACGGATAGTAATACTGTTACCTGCCGTGCATATTGTAGAAGACGACTAAGGAGTTTTAGGGATAAAGTTGACTGTCTCATCTCATAAAGAGGAAAAATGACCCAGAAATGATACTGAAGTCAGAAGTGTCAGGCCAAAAGGCACGGACATGGTAGTCTAGCTGTAAACCAGACATGTATGACACAGCGTATTCCGTTCTCCAAACTACTTTATGCTAATTAGCAGTAGTTTGAAACGAACGCAGAAGACAGGCGAAAAGTACAGCAGAGAATTTTTAGAAAAGTTAGAATATTACATATACTGTTTATAAAAATAGAAACGCAACATTATTTCAAACGTGTACCACCATTTTATTTTACGGAATTAATGTTTCAACCTTGGCATGTAGAAACCTTCAGACTTTAACTAAATCAAACCCGTCTCCAGTCATTTCCAACGGTCCATTGACGATGCTGGTATGCCCATTTCAGTCGGTTCTGGCAGTGCCGGTCCGTAGAAACAGGACCTCTGCAGGTTCTTTTAGCCCACAGACCAGCGTTTTGCAGCTGGTTCCTGACCGGTTGATATGAAATTCGACTAGCTACTGGCATTGACTGAACTGTGGGGGGCGCATGTATAAATCAATTCCTGAGCTGACGCAGCCGTATGAAGCGGTCTTTGGCAGGGGTTGTGATTTTGGGGCTTTCACTATGCGAACGGTCTACCACTGAGCCAGTTTGTTTAAATTGCCTCCAAAGGCGACCAATGGTGCTTCTAACCACATTAAATTGTCTGGCCTCACTTTGTGATTGTCCAGTCTGTAAGCGTCCAATGATGATGTATCGCTGTTCTGTAGTGAGATGAGCCATACTTGTGCATTGAATTTTCAACTGAATTTATTCGAGTAAGGTCAATCTTTTATAGGGATTCAATAATGTGGTCAGAGATTTTTGTATTCAGTAAATTTCATGGGATTCTCGTGAACCTGTCGCGAATTATTGCCAAAAATATTGTTTTGACCTTGACCTCTTTCATGACCTCACGAATCATGAGGTGAGTACAATTCAGGTAACAACGATAACTTAATGACCAGGTGGACACAGTCGATAAGTTGAATGATGTCCAATCAGAAAATATATTTTATAAAAGTAACTCAAAAAATGTTGAGGTTTGTTTTTGAACAGTATAGAATTGTGTTGTGGGAACTGACAGCTATTAGAATAAAACAGTAGCAACGAAAACAAAATAAAATATTAATATGAGAAGTTACTTCATAACTCAACGTTCATCTACTTTATTACTTGTCTTATTCAATCATATATCTTTTTTAACCCTATGTTGTATGATTATAAACTATTTGAAAGACTGATCAGTTGGCATTGTGACAGTTCGAGAAAACCTCCAAGCTTATTTGTCAGCTACCTCGAAGTGAATAAGTTAATGTACTGTAATGTTCTTTAAATGTTATTTTAAAAAATGTTATATTTTACCTCTCTATTGTCGTTTCTCTTTTTTGCTTTAAGGCGTCACAGGACTTACTAAATGACAATCAATTTTCTGACTAAGGCACGTTTGGTCGCTATATATGCTATAATGGCATATGAATCTCCCAAGAAGGTCCCAATAGGACCGACACGCCAATAATTGTCTTTGGTCTATGTTTTATTGTTATTTCTGATTATTTTATATAGATATTTATCTACAGTAACCTGTGTACTTAATTTAGTATTTACCTATTATTTGTCTGGTTACTGCGGCACTTTCCCTTTTGTCGGACATCAATTTTTTTGATGATTATATTTCACAGAAACGATGAGTGTGTTGGTTTTGAAGTGGGGACAGAATATGGATTTTCTGGACTTCTTTACGTCAGAGAAGAATACAGAGGTAAAGGTATTGCATCTTGTGTTGTCAGTCAACAGGCGCAGAAATACTTCCAGGAGAATAGGCCAATATTGGCAACAGTGGTACCAACCAATAAATCAGCCATGGACATGCATGAAAAACTGGGTTTTAAAGCTATTGGCAAGCTAATTTGGTTTGTGCATTCTATGACAGATGAAAAAGTTCTTCACTGTCAGAATTGAATATTGTAAGTAGTGACTATTCAATAAGTTACAATAATGGATATCCAGATATTGATTTTACTTTTTAAAACTAGCATTACCGGTAGGGGATAGCGAGGATAGAGCAGACAGTTTTTAATTAAGAATGTATAGCAGACTTGTTAAGTCTTTCATTACTATGTTTACCGTACCATTCAATATTTCGGAATGTGGACTATTCATTTAAGCATGAGAAACATGCTTCACATTTCCTAGTACTAGTGTGAAGCAAAAATAACCTCGGAGAGTCAGATTGTCCAAACTATCCCTATAAGTGGGGGTTAGTCTCGACCAAGCATGGGTATATTTTGTACAGATGTAAAACAATTATTATTAACTCAAAGAATATAACATTTATGTTAATAATCTTCTGCGTTCGTTGTCAAACGCCTGTAGAGTAACGGGATGTAGTCCAGAGAACAGAATGTGCCGTGTCATAGTTTAAAGCTTAGCTGTGATATCTGCGCCTTGATACCTGACATATCCGACTTCAGCACCACTTCTAAGTCACTTTGATCCTATATGGGATTACAGAGCTAACTCTACTCCACTACTTCATTAGTCACCTCTTACGTCATGAGTGAAAGGTAAACAGTGTTAATATTCTTTACTCCCCTGTTGGGTCCCAGTAACGTACAGGCGTTTCATAGCCAAATAAACGAGAAGAAATAAGTTGGCAGACAATAATTTTTCTCTTGAGAATGGGACCGCTATTTCTCACCTGCAGCTACATTTTTTCAGGGAGTTTTGTTAACAATTATACACACAAACATATTTCAGGAGTTTTGTTAACAATTAAACACACAAGCATATTTCAGGAGTTTTGTTAACAATTATACACACAAATATATTTCCAGCCGCGGATGAACTGTAGACCTTTTTTTATTGAACTATATTTTTAGTCAGGGCCTAGTTTCTTCTGACAAAAGAAGCACCTAGCACTACTGTTCTTGTTCCATCAATTGTCCCAGTGGTCGGTCAAGCAATCACGTGATTTTTGTTTGCTTCCTGGGGTCGCTCATCACACTCCATCATCGCCCTTTGGGATGGATCGATCTGACACGGCAGACGTCGAGACGTCCTCCGAAGACATCCTTATAAAAGAGTGATATGCCTGAAGCCTTTCAGTATTGTAAAAACATTACAGACATTGTACATACTTTGAGGTCTTTGTTACCTGTAATAGTTTATAGCAGTGCGTCCTGGTATAACCTAATTGGACTTTGATGTCCGCTGGTTGAAAGTGGCGTGCCTCTCGAAAAGAGAGGTAAACTCATTAACTATCTACTACCTACTAGACCTAAGATAAGAATTTATATTTTCTGGGGTTACTCCTCGGTCAGAAGCTGTGGCACACAATTTTGGAATTGCATAAAATTCAGTGTTATGTTTGGATTTTAGTTCATGCAATAGTGGATAACTGAAGGGATTAATCTATTAATGGGGCAAATACATAACCGACCAATGGCTGCATCTTGTTGGATGTATATGTGGGAAGTATTAGCACGCACAATAATCTCATCTTCTTTACAAAAGCTCACGCCCTGAACACTCAAATGTGGCTCAGGATTGTCAAATATCAAGACAAAGAAACTCTATCTAATGCATTGCATATTGATTTTAAAAAACATTAAAGGACTTGTGTAAGGTTTTCTGATTTCATCCATCCCATGGATGTGCAAAGATCATGATGGATATCCCTAGTTAAGAGACAGATGATAAACAATATTTTTATGTCAACACTTTGCTATCAATGTCAGACATGAACCCTGACAGCAGCCCAGTAGAGAAAACTTACATGTGAGATTAAATGCCTGAAAAAAGCCGCAAGAGTGATCAAACTAGAGAAAATGAGAAATAATGAAATCAGGAGAAGAATCGGTATAAGACCTTGCAAGTAATACATCGAGAAACAACAAATAAAATATTTTGGACACCTTATGAGAATGAACCATAACCAACTACCGACAAGAACATATAACATAAGAAGATCCGGACTCTAGGCCAGAGGAAGATCTAGAAAAAGATGGATAGATAACATCAAGACAACCCTGAATAAATACGCATTCAACACAGCCATTGTAACACATCTGACCTTGGATATTCAACTACAGCTTCCAGTCACCACACCTACCTTCAACGGCAAGTGTGGATATTCTGACCATCACCCACCTGGTAATAGACAATAGACAATAAATATGCAGCTGCAACAAGTAAGGATGCACCAACCTGGATCACAACTGCAACTACAAATTCTATGTGTCCGATCGTGATCTAGATCACAACAAGAAGTAGATGAAAATATTACTCAGCAACACACACGCATTTTTAAAACAAACTTCCCTTATTATTTGTGAACATGCAGAGTTAAACTGAACATGATCTAGTTTTACTTGTAAATATGCATAAAGTAATAGAGTAGTTGTATCAGAAGCAAAATATTTTGCAACAATTTTAATGGTGTCCAATGTAACCCCTTGTACAATTTATGCCGTCTTCCTTTGCTGAATTTGTTTCGTTTATTGTACATTGTAACACTAATTTTTATATCATTTATTGTAATTTACAAAATAAACTTTTTTGATTTCCTTGTTACTGCAATTTATGAAATTAACTTTTGATTTTCTGTTGTTTACTGCTTATTTACAAAACTAACTGTTGATTTTATGTTGGGTGTTGTTTATTTACAACACTAACTTATTAATATTGTGTGTTGTTTTATTTCTCATTTATGACACTGAGTTCATTGATTCCGTACTACATATTTGTAAAATAAATTTTACTTATTTATTTTTTCCGTGTTTTATTTTGTAAAACTAACTTTGTGTTTTTTAATCTTCTACCTTTCTTGCATATAATTATAGTCACAGATATCAATGAAGACATAATCATATAGTTCTATCGTGATAGCTAGTCAGACCATCTTTATAATGCATAGCATAATTGGCAAGACTACTTGAGACATGGTTGGTTGCTGATCCAGCGGTCCATGGGCTCATGCCCTTCGACCCAGACTTGAGACATAGAATCATTATATGCATATATTACAGTATGACAACGGTTTTCGCTTGACAATTGTGAAAATTATGGAATAAAAATTAAATATAAAACGGATGGAGAGCTATCTAATCTTAGACGATTATTAGCCTCCATCAAGGTGAAAGAGATAACCTTCCCAAAATCTACTGTTTGCTGATGACTGTGAACGCACTGTCTGCTCTGAAAAATATATGCAAATCAGTATGGACAGGTTTTCTACAGTGAGCGTTTGTCTTGACCATCAACACCAAGAAAACGGAAGTAATGTTTCAAGCCTCTTCCAATGGAAAGTGCAGTGACCGGGTCATTAAGAACAATAACAATCGTCTCTTACCAGTCAACAGATTCACTTTTCTCGTAGTACCCTGTCTGAAGCCGGTGACACTGGTGCAGGTCAACAATATAATCTCTAAAGAAAATGTTGCATTTGACAAAGTGCGAGACAATGCATTGGAACGGAAAAGCATTATTATCAGTACAAAATTAAAAGTATACCGCGCTTTGCTGCTCCTTGCTGTACCATGCTATACGCTTGTGAGATCTAGACAGTGGACAACATACATGCCAGAATGTGAGATTGCTTCCTCGTGTGCTGCATCAGCAAACTTCTCAGGATAACGCAGCAAAATGATTCTTCTTCTTCTTCTTCTGCGTTCGTTCTCAAACTCCTGTAGATTAGCAGGATATAGTCCGGAGAACGGAATGCGTTGTGCCATGGTTTACAGCACTGCTGCGATTTCTGCGCCTTTCGGCCTGACACATCCGACTTCAGCATGGCTTTGGGTCACTGGCCCTATATGGAATGGGGCCGCCAACTCCATCCCATAACCTCCTTAGTCGCCTTTTACGACATGCGTGGAAGGTAAACAGTGTTGCTATTCTTTTCTCCCCTTTCGGGCCCCGGCACCACACGGGCGAAAATGATACTGAAGACATCACTAGAGCCAATATCCCAAGCATTCATACAATGTCAAAGAACGTCCCACTGAGTAGAGCCTTAAATATACCATGCCTGACAAATGCATCCCACAACAGCTGACGTATGGTGAGTTCTTTAAGGGAAAACGACTGGCCGGTGGACAGAGAAAACGCTTAAAAGACTCCCAGTGTTTCTACAGAGCACCAACGTTGGTAATACATCTGGGAGCCTGATACAAAGTTACATCAGCCAAGATGTGCGATGCTGTGTGAGAACAACATTCAGGGCTATTCAGGAGAAGGACTTAATAAATATTGTGTGGGAAATCCAAGCAATTATTCTTGACAACCGACCCCTACTGTGATGCCCGCATTTTATCCTTGTACGTATCTAGATGTTTGTACTGCCACAGTAAGAAGACCATTACTACAATAAGATAAAGACACAAAAAAGTTAACTTCTACAAACAAAAATCATTAACCTCACACCTAGGACAGTCAGGTCATTTTCAGGGCTATCACTGGTCATCTTTATGGCTAAACACTCAGACTACATAAAAACCCAACTAAAACAGTCACAATACCATAGAGCTTTGATTCTTGTGTTCTTTCTATAGACAAATATAGAAAGGACATAATCAAGGACACGGTAAGTAGAGAGGGTCTGTGGAAGATTCTGGCAAAGTATGGATGTCCACAGAAATGTATCTCAATGGTGCAGCAATTGCATGATGGAATGCAAGCTAGAGTTCAGGATGATGGAGAGTTATCTGAAACCTTTCCTGTCTCAAATTGAGTAAAACAAGGATGTGTATTAGCACCTACCCTATTTAGCATCATGTTCTCTGCTATGTTGGATGATGCTTTCAGAGATCTAGACCTGGGAGTAAACATCACCTATCGCATAAACGGAAAATTGTTCAACCTTCGGCGGCTTCGAGCAAAAACCAAAGTTAAATCACACACAATCAGGGATCTTCTATTTGCTGATGACTGTGCCCTAAATGCCAACTCTGAGGCTGATCTACAATGTATTATAGACAGATTCTCCAAAGACTGTACCAACTTTGGGCTTACCATTAACACAGAGAAAACAGAAGTCATGTTACAACCAGCACTTGGCAAAAGCTATCTCGAGCCCTGCATAAAGGTAAATGGTGTAGCACTGAAAGTTGTGAATAGATTCACATATCTAGGCAGTACGTTATCACAAAATGTCAACGTTGATGATGAAGTGTATACAAGGATCGCCAAAGCAAGCAGTACTTTCGGCAGATTGTACGCAAATGTTTGGCGTAGAAATGGCATTAACCTACAGACTAAGCTGAAAGTTTACAGAGCAGTGGTACTTCCAGTGCTGCTATACGCTAGTGAAACATGGACTGTGTATAGACGTCATGTGAAAAAACTCAATCATTTTCATACAAATTGTCTCAGAAAAGTTATGAACATCAGATGGCAAGACAAGATTCCAGATACCACTATCCTTGATAGAGCTGGTATCCCAAGTATTGACACGATCCTGATGCAGACACAGATTCGTTGGGCAGGTCATTTGGTACGTATGCCAGACCATCGTCTGCCAAAGATACTTCTCTATGGTGAGCTAGAGAAGGGTATACGATCTCAAGGTGGCCAAAGGAAGCGCTACAAGGACTCGTTAAAGGACTCACTGAAAGCCTTTGAAATAGACCACGATACATGGGAAGAACTTGCACAAAATAGATCTACATGGCGTTCTAAAATAAAAAAGAGCGCATCATCTTGTGAAAAGAAGAGAAATGCAGCAGCTCAACAGCGGAGAGCAGCTAGAAAGTCACGGATAGACCAAGATCCGTCTACAGTCGTTATTCCATGTCCAAACTGTCCAAGGACATTTACAGCTCGAATAGGGCTCATTAGCCATCTACGAACTCATAATCAAGGACATAACTAAAATTGAATTTTCAAAAGTGGATGTATCAAATGGTCATCATCACTTGTGATGGACGAACAACATAGACAAATATGTTAAAACAGAGATGAACTGTGTCAGTTTTATGTGCATTAATGGCCCGACATATCCAGATTTTTCAGTAATATTTATATATATATATTATGTGTTTTACTAGCTTCACTGAAAGATGGAAGTGCGTAGCCATATCGTAGGCCAAACTGCGTGTTGCAACCTGTTATCAGTATTGCGCACACAGCAAGCAAATATTTTACAATACTCATCTGAATTGTCACGCTTAACGTGTTCTGACCTTTTTGATGTACCGGGTAATATGAGACAGCTATCAACTTGAGCACAGTTGCCCACATATAAACACTTCGATTTCTCGTTGTAATTTAGTGTTAATTCTTAAACTCTTACTGGACCTCGTCGTAGCTCGCCAATGATCAATGACAATATTTCGAGCAGGATGTATTCCATAGAATGGACATGCACTGTGTCGACGTTTTATTTATTCTATCTGCCCAGACTTCTGAAAATAAGGTAGCAAGATCAAGTTCCTACTTCTTTTTCAGCGATCATTCTCAAACTCCCGCTGGATCTAGCAGGACTATGATACTACTAATATCCGTATTAGTTATACAAGGGCCGATAGGTCTTCTTGTAAACATGGATAACATATATAGACAATACAATTTTTGCTTCAAATAATTGTTTAAACAAGTAAATTTTTTAAGTAGGAAGCCAGAGGACACTTTTTAAAAATTCATGAGACTAACGGGAATAACTAATACGGATATTATGTTATATGTTTGTTGTTACTGAGGATATTTCAATACCTGTACGGGATGTTTGTTGTTGTTGTAATAGTCCTTGTCTCGATTGGTCCGTTCGGGTGACTTTGTGTTCATGGTTTGAATGGCTTGACGAAATCGCATCTTTTTTTGGAGATGCGGTTAGTCAGGTACGGAAGAACGCATGTTCAATTGTTGCTAGGCGATTTGGTGCCGTTGAACGGACTGGTTCAATTCCCGTTAGTCTCAAGAATTTTTACGCATATATTGGAAGAGTCTGTAAGATATTGAGTAGCTTGTGCTCTTTCATCGAGCATCTTTTTTTTTGCTGTGCAGTACTTCTTATCGTTCGCAGTTTAACATGTCTGAAAAGCAAATAGCAGTAACTTGTTTTAAGTTCTCTGCAGCAGCTGTACCAATCCTGAATCTGCAATGCCAGTCAAACCTGTTTTTTTGGAGTAGCGTGAAGAGGACTCCCTCTTTCCACACCTTATCGAAGGCCTTACTTAAGTCCATAAAAGTAGCCAGCACTTTTTCCTTCTTTTGGAAAGCATTTTCGATTTCCTGTGCTAGGTATGTAAGCTGGTCTTCAGTGCTTCGATTTTTCCTACAGGCCGACTGTGTCAACACAGACACCCACTGTCTTACGGAGAAGTAAAAATAATAATCCGCAACACATACTCAGCAAAGTGGAAGAAAGAAACGGAAGGGGAATACGAACATGATGCAATACATCTCCTCCAGATATATCAACAGACCACAATATTTCGCCTTAGAACAGGCCACTGCAGATTGTTGGGTCACCTTTATCGATTAAGGATCTCATACACAGATGAATGTCCATGTGGATCCGGAACCCAGACTCCAGAACACATACTTCAGGACTGCCCAACATACAAAGAGCAGAGACAGCAGACCTGGCCAGAGGATACAGACTTGAGGCAAAAGCTATGGGGCAGCCGCTCTGACCTGGAGAAGACAGTGGACTTCGTCTTGACGACAGGTCTGACGGTATAGCATGACCACATGCTGAACGCAGAAGAAGAAGAAACCTGTTTTTTGTTAGTCTCTCCCACAAACTTCATTTACTTCACACTTTGCTGACTAGCAATCTAATGTGTACTTATCTCCCACTGCCACAGGTGTTTGCAAATTTCTGAGAAAACGGAAGTGTCATATTTTAAAATTCTTATTCACATCATACATTCACTCACCTCATAGAGCTTTGATATTAGATGTGTCATAATCAATATTTACATTTTATTTATTAATTTTAAAGTCCCATTGTTTTTTTTTCAAGAGTATAAACCTAATTATTATAATGTTAGGTCTAGATTTACATTACTTTCTATATGATATTCTCCAGCTCTTTGATGGCATGGTACAGTGACAGTCACCGAAGAGCAAGGTGCTAGGTTCAAATTCTGCCACAGGTAATTGTGCATCCAGACCGTTAAAAAAGCAATGGCAAACCCTTGATGTAAACACTGTTAAGAAAATCACTACAGCTAAAAATGCTGGGTTGATGGCAACATCCCGAATAGGATATGCTACCAATTTTTTCTTTTACTCACCTTCCAGAATATCAGATTTTTCAAGAATAAAACTCATAAGCTATGTCAAGAAACTGTATTTCATATCTACAGCAGTTTTGGAATTATATATTATCGCAGATAAGCTATTATTCTATTTGTAATATTATCGCTGCAGTTGCCGTATTTGTGCCCGTACCATACCGGTTTCGACATCGTCAAAAATGGTCAACTAGAGTATATATCAGAAATGTGGCAAACGTCAAATTTGGTCAGCACAGTGTTTATCAAATATATACATATGAATAAATGAAATTCTCAGGTCTCATTCTTGTTTTGCTTATATAAGTTTTATTTTTTTTCGGATTGCATACATATCCATACTTTAAAACCGATGTGACAAAGGCAGATCATGGCTACAGAAATTATAAGGAGAAGCATACTGCCACATCTCAAAATCTCACTCTCATTTATATCGACTGATGATATAACGAGACAGGCAAGACTGAGAGCTGGTTATTATACCAATCTTCCAGTTTCATACACAACATCATCTACAATTTTATACAAATTGTTACAAGTACAGTAAACCTTCAATCTAACAGAATGACAGGGAGAACGGATGTCTGTTAGAGCAGAAAGTTTGATAAATATCAAATAGTTTCCATGTACACCGTGGTATCTCAGTTGTTAGTGTACTGGCTTCCTAGTTGGGTTATCAAAGGTTCAATTTCCAGTTCAATAAGAAATATTTTTTTTAAATCACTACCGGTTCCTAGTTCAACCCAGCCTAAAGAAATGGTTATCAGAACTTCTGGGAATGTAAAAGACAGTGGGCGTAAAAATGCCATTGGTCAATGAAAAAATACAAGCCTAACACCGTATTCTCCAATATACCTCAATGGCGTGCAAAAGGGAAACTCACTTTTTTTTACTTTACAAGCAGGTAGGTGATGAAACAAAAGTGGAAATTGATGCTTGATTAAATTAATGTTTCCAAACATCAGATTAATGCTCCTCAGAGAGAAGTTGGAATATTTTTGGAGGGGAATTTGTATTTCCTTGAAGAACTATTATGCTTTTTCAGAACATGGTCGACTATTATGCTAGATTTGATGCCCCAACATTCTTGAGGTGGGACAAGAAAAGGTAAAACAGAAAAGGTTAGGAAACATTAGCTTAAAAAGAACATCAAGTTTCAATTACTTGCCCATCTATTGAAAATGTAATGAACTATTTCTTAATCAAAACATAGCCCTATGTAGTCACCTGTGAAGTGAATGATGCAGTAATTACATTTCACTTTACAAATGATGCAGTAATTACATTTCACTTTACAAATATTATTAATGTATTGTTAAAAAAAAAAAAAAAAGTAAAGTAACCCATAGCATTTATTAATGCCGTAGGGGTGTGAGATGTTAGCGACCTCACATTTCACAGGCTCTGCAAATGAGGGCGGTAGCCATCTCCTCTCCCTCGCAGTCTTTACTTCCCGGATTAATCCGGTACCCATTTAAGGCTGGGTCGACCTGGGAGCCGTTGCGATCTGAAAACATTTCCACCTCAGCTGGGGAATGAACCCAGGACCACTCATATGCGAAGCCAGTGCGCTAACCACTGCGCTAACGCGGCTCCCCAAATGTATTGTACAGAACACTCAATTTGAATTCTGTGATAACTATTAAATCAAGGTTTACTGTATTTGATAAGCAGATAAAAAATACTGAAATATAGATTTTAAATACTGGTAAATTTATCTGTTTAACATAGTAAAAATCTTGGTTAGAAATTAAAGATCTTTAAAAGAGACTCACTAGAGAAATAATCAACAAGTTAACAAATGAACAGTTACGTACATTAATTAACCTTTACCATGCCATTGGCGCAAAAAAAAACAACAACACAAACACACTTCTATGTGCTCTCCGCTCAACACCATAGGAGAATAATTGCGGTCAACACTAAGCAATTTACGGGAAAAACTACGGGAAAAAATTTTTAATTTAGTTTTTACTTATAAATATGAGAACACTGCTAGCAATCAAATATAGTATCTTTCAGTCAAGGTCGAGTGTAAAAGACCAGCAAATTATTAGCAATTTTCAAAGTTTCAGTTATCATGTCTCAATTATCACAAATCAAGTTGAAATGGAAACCATTTTTAGTGAAATTTTATGGTTTCTAATGAGGAATTGTTGAGAATTGTATCTATTTTCAAAGAAGATATCATGAGCATTTTAGTTTCGTTATAAAATTACATTGACAACATTAGGTCTAGACATCATGCATTGAATATATCACACTGTGTGTGAAGTATGTCTAAGAAAAACAACTGTGAAAGATTGGATCGAGAAGGTTAGTGACATCTAATTGTTTTATTTATTTCACAGATATATTAGTTTAGTTATTAAATTGTATCAGAAATATGATAGGTTTAGCATTTATTCATAATCAGTCAAACAATACTATGTAAGTCAGTAATTTTTTTAATGTTGCATTTTTCGGGGGGGGGGGGGGGGGGTGGTTCATAATTTGTATTTAGCATGGTTTGTTTGTTTGAGAACCCCCAGGTATTACGGGCGACTAGCTCTTACTTCCTATGTGCAATAGGGAGGTATCTGAATATTCTTTTGTACCCATGAGACTTCACCCTTTGGCTTGGTGCAATGCCTATTGGAGGAACCTTCTACTCATTTGGGATAGGGGGGGGGGGGGGTTACATGTTACGAGACGAGTTGATAGTTTGCTTGGGCCACCCATTGTTTGCCTATCCTATGATGAGGCACTTCGCAGCCAGCGAATTGTTCCTTGTGTAGGAAGACCATTCCATTACCACCCTTTCTATCCCTAGGTCCCAGACCTAATTTCTTCCATATAAGCCATGTTGGGTAACAGTGACGGTCGAATTAGACTCAGGGTTGATACATCTTCCTAGATGAGGTGCTGTTTTGTCAAACACATCGCTGGTTTGGGATTTAACCTGTACATTTCTCACAAACTCGTCTCATCCGCTTGAGATGGTCTTCCAATCCATTGCCAGGCCAGTCTGAGTATTTTGACTCTTCATCATTAAGTATATTTCCCAAAGAGGCAGGTAAAATATGAATCTCAGACGAGGAGCTTCGCAGTGGGCCCTTGAGTACTGAACCCAATTTTTCTGTATTAGCCGTGTTGTGCTATGTTTGCAGTGTCATTAGAGACTTGCGCCCACCTCTACGTTGCTCGCAGTGTCCAGATTCTTAAAACACTGCTTCGGTCAGACATTTGAATAATGCGCTCCCCAACATTTGTTCAATGATTGTCCTGTGTGCAATGGGGAGCTGCATTCAAAGCTTTCTTCCATATCCAGGAATGCATGTTCAAGTTGGCGTATCCAATACCTGAGTCATGACTCCTACTTTGAATGGAGTCAATTGTAATGGGACATGAGAGCTTCTGAGTGTTGCATGACCATAACTTCTGCCAATCATCTCATGCTGGACCATTGTAACTCTGTTGCCACTGAACCAACTCATATACACTACCCTTCCCTCTAGTGTGTTACCTTTTCCAGATTTGATGTGTACTTGTAAAATCACCGTATGTTAGGGATACTGAAATTGGTTCACCCCTCCAATATTTCTGCATATTAAGCCGGCCATGTCGGAATGCACAGATGCCTTGCATATGTTGGATGTAATGGAGTAGAGGTTTCAAAGATATTTCCTATCTCTGTGTGGCAATTCTCATTCCATCGATAGCATTCACATCCACACGCACGAGCCTAAAAGTGTTAGGAATACAGCAAGAGCAGCTGTATTTCTGTTTCCAGGGTGCACTACAAGGAGGTATGTTTAGGATCTTGGTTATCTGCTAACCCTGGGTCTGCATGAAAGCAATGCGAGACCCTTTGCACCCCATTCAGTGTGGTAAAGGTTAAAGGCAAATAAATGACACAAGTAAACTTAAACATGAACAAAAGTAACCCAAGGAGGTAACACAATTACAAGAACACTTGCCACACTAAAATATTCTACAAATTTTTTCTTAAATGATTGATTTCCTTGCTAAATAACATTTAGGTGCACTCACCAATATGTATTTGGAGAGCTGTGGCAGTTTGGCGGTTAATGGACTGTTTTCCTAGCCAGATGATTCAGGTTCAATTTCCAGTTCAATTGAAAAAGATTTTCAACCATAATTACTACAATGTCGACCCTGTCAGGTATTGGGTACATGGATCAGACTGGTACAGAGGAAAGCACATGCAAATGCATAGCTGTCAAAAGATGATGATGATGGAATAATCCCTCTTTTACCCTTTACAAGTGTCGAGGGAGATACAATGTTCTTGTTCTCGCTTTTCTGGCAGCTTCAGATAATGTTATTTGGTGTTCGTGTAAGCTCTCTTTGATGTTGTCGATCCAGCGTACTCTAGGTCTAGCCTTGGCTCTTTTTTCTGTTTCTCCTCTCTTCGTATATGCTTTATAAACTAATGAATCACACAGCATTCTCTCCAGATGACCAAACCATTGTATGTGTTGGTTTTGTATGTATTGTAGAATTGAACACCCACATACAACTAATAAAATTCATTATATCAACTAATCAAGAATTAATTTGTTTTATCACATTATCCAAGCATAAAACCTAAATCCTGTTAATGTCCAAGGAGTACTTAAATATAGCATCTGAAAGAAAGATGACCAATTAAGGTGCTTGTGCACGTATCGTTTATAGCTTATTGATTTGGACATCTAGTGATGTAGTTTAATACAAATGAACCTCATGTACAAATTGTACGGCAATAGTTCTAATTATTGTGACTATTCTGGAACTTGGCGTGTGAAGGTAATTTTAATTGTGATTTATTAAAAGCTTCAAATGGTAACAAAAAAATAAGTTACCTGCCCTCGAAAAAGTAAATTACCATACACTGGTGTCAAAATGTGTTTTATTTAATGTGAAGAAGTTTATGATTAAGGTGTGTGTATGTTCTATGCATATATGTTATCCAAGAGTGTTGTGTCCTTGTATTTTATGAGCGTTGTTTCAGTTTTGTGTGCATGTGCTGTATTGTGTTTGAACACTATTATTAAAAATATTGTGAACACAAAATGCATAAATCAAACAAAATAATAAATACTCATACTAAATCTGTACTAATGGCTCAAAATGAGCTTGAGCAACTGCTAAATAACACACACACAAATCTATGGAAGCCAAAAACCAAAGTTTCATATCATTCATAACTACCAAACAATAACTATTAAAATATATGACATACACACAACTATTTAGTCAATAAAGAAAATTGGAGTGCTGTACATAACAATAAAAACATTCAACTAATGAACAGAATAAACATAAAACAATACAAACACATGATATAACCAAACACCAAAATATATCTTTAAAGTTCAAAATATGAAAGTTGTTTCATACTCAACAAATTAACATAACAAAATCAACAAATAACTGCAACAGTTTTGAAAATGAATTTACAATATACAGTCCTAAGTTTAATCACTTTTAATTATAGGACACTACAATTAACATTTCTCTACTGAGCAAGCAATTGTGTTTGTCTCCACAAAACAAGGCAACTGTTATCAATTCTTGACATTACATACTGTGTACATCAATCTAATGCAGTAATACCAATGGTGGGCCATATGACCCTCCCCCCCCCCCCCCCGCCTCATTTTTTCCCTGGCCCACTGAGAAAAAAGAAATAGTTTCAAATCCATCATCGGAGAGGAGGGGCACTAGAGGGTAATTATTTGGAACAAAATTTAGTAAATTTTAAACCAATAAACTTTAAAAAGCCTTGCTGATCTTTGAAGACAGTTTACAGCAATGTTTTCTTTCATTTAAAAAAATGGTCCCAGTGGGGCCACAGGAACACAATTTTTTCGAAAAGGAGGCCACAGTCAAAGAAAGGTTGACAACTACTGCTCTAATGTAGGTGATGCTCTTATTAAAAAAACTTCTAGGATTATTAATTTGAAAACAAATATATATAAATATATATATTTTATTCCCTCACAGTCAACAATACAAAGAACTTTCAGATTTTTATATCTGTATTGTTTCTGCCCAGAATTGCACGTCTCATTTAGCCATAGTGTTTATTTTTATAAGTTTTATTATAAAGTAAATATCTAAATGTGTTTAAATTATCTAAGCTTTGCTGCTAAATTTTAGCTATTATTTTACATAAATTTGGATCTATAATTTTTGTATTTTCATATAATATAGAATTATAATATCATGAAACAATGCAACACAGAAATACATTTATGATGTATCTACAATTATTTAATCGTTATAATTCCGCTAAAGCACCTTTCTAAATTAATTTTTGTTTTATTTTAGTTTTTTCTAAATTATTGTAGGCATGTAACTGTACCTAATCTGTGGCACAAATTTATTTGCTAGTATGAAAATTTGTGTGCTGAGTTTTAACTTCATGCGCAGTACACACACATTCAAGGAAACATTGCTCCAAACCCTTGTTGGTCGCCTCTCACGATATGCATTGCAGAACAATGTTACTATTTGTTACTCCTCTTTCTGGGTCCAACACACAGATGAGATATTCTAAAAACTATTTTCCTAAGCCAGTGAGTAAATATGCCATTTATTGGTCCCTCAGTGACAGAAAGCAAGAACCCCCTTGATCTGTATAAGGGTTAAAATATTTTTTCTCAAGATTAATCAGACATTCTGTGAAGAAAATTTCTTTCATTTTAATAAATTACCTCTCATTTCTTGGTACACAACAATTCTGTACTGTGTTTTAATAAATTCAATAATCAGATCGCAACACTTCCCTTGTATTATGAGATTCAATTCTGCTCTTGTAAAGACTAATATCAAATACACTATCAACAGAGATGTTTTAAAAGAGATGACTTCTAGTATCTGAATACACCTCTTGCTTAATGGAACAATTTTCAAAAAACCTCTCTTGAAGGTTTGGCTCTGTGGTGGAGTGGTACAGAGTGGAACTAGACAACCAAAGTTCTAGATTAAAAAAACACCACTCCAAGCAACTATGCATCCCTGCGAGTCATAAAGAAATGGCAAACTACTGAACATATTTATATTGTCCAGAAAATTAAAATACAGCCAACATGTGCTGGTTTGATTGCTACATCCTGAATAGGATATGCTACAAGCTTCTTTTTTTTGCATGGTTGAAGCTATTATTTGACTATACTTCTGGCACTATGTGATCAGGAACAAAATACCAGTAAAAACAACTACAGCATGGGATTGTTATATTGCACTTCATCTACTTTTCACAACCTATCTCTCTAGACTACTATAACTAAACACGATTGCACCTTTTTTCTTCAAATATAATGAGATGTGGCTGTAAGACCATCTCATTGTATTGTGTGTATTTCTAGGTTTTTGTTGTTTCTTGATAAGAACTTGTTTCTTTGTTGCTTCTCCCTATTGGACATTAATGTGGAAAAAGTCCTTGTTCCTTTGTTTTTTTGTTACTTCTCATAGACATTACATTTGGTATTTTTGCTATTTAATAATTATATTAGTAATTAGTGACTTCATCATAGGTGTTTCACAGCTCACTTCTTTTTTTGTTACTGTTGCACTCTTCACCTTGTTGGATATCCTCTGACAGTTCAGCTATTATTTATCAGATCTGTAACTAGTAATCATATTGACTAGCAGAAAAATGTATATACACAGAAAATATAATAAAGAGAAGCAGTTATTTAAGAAAAGCTTAACTAATAATTAGTTCAATTTAAATAATAACTATGTTGTATTTAAAAGCAAACTTATCAAGGAATAGACAAACTACATGTAGGTGTAGTAGGTTGCAAGCATGATAATGTACAGAACAATAAACTAGATTAGAGAAATCTTCTGCGATCAGTTTCCTATGTTCAGAAGTCTATACAGGAAGGTGGGCTACCTCCATGAATTCGAGTAGTCAGCAGGAGGTCCTTAAGGTTGCCACACAGCTTCACCTTCAGATCTGTCTCTTGGGGCCATATTTTAGTTCTCACGCCATTGAAGAGTGGACATGTCTGCAGAATGTGTTCTGGAGTCTGGGAACCTTTTTGACGTGGGAATTGGTCAGGCTTCATTTTGTGGAGATGTGCTTGAAGTCTACAGTATCCTGTACAGAGCCTAAAAATTGTGGTTTGCTGTGATCTGCTTGGCTTTAGAATTTAGAATGGGGTTCTGTGGAAAGTTGCTGCCTGTTCTCCTACTCTATGTATGTTTGCATTTTCTTTTAGAAAGAGAAATAATAGCAAAAGATTGTAACCCAATCTATCCAAAACATCCATGTAGTATAGTGGTTAATCCATTTACCATAGTTCAAGAAGTTGCTGATTTGATCCTGGATTGTGAAATCTTGTTTACAAGTGCATTTTGCTTAGACCCTCTGGGGATTATCGCTAGAAGTAAGAGTTATCTTCTATCAATTTTACTCTTGGCAGGCTTCATTTAAAGGGGCTGAGTCACATGCGAAAACCTGAGTACAATGAAGTTAATCCTCTGTGCTCTTTGAGTCTTTTTTTATCCAAAACATGTTATTATGCTAGAATAATTCATCAAAATGAAGGCTACACAGAGAGCCTGCCTTGTGTACAAAAATGAACATTACATCAGAAACTTCAAACATGCACAAAGATCTGCATCACTGATGTCAGACAAAGTGAGTAGAGGGTTGAAAGGAAAATCAAGCAGACTCTCAATAAATGCAGTGCAGAAAATTAATGTTCAGGTTCACGGGCTTACTGTAAACTGAAAGAACATAAAAGTCACATTCAGAATAAACAGAGAAGTCATACACCAAGCTAAAAGCAATATAAAAGAAGCTGCAACTGCTGATTTACTAGCGACACAATGAAAGACTAAACAATTGCCTGCCTGAGTGAATGTGCTACTGCAATTTTTCTTAGCAAAGAACAGTATTATTCTAAGCCATTAAATAGATCTTCGCTGAATGAAATGCAAAGTTAAGACAACATTCGTACAAAATTTGCTTATGCAATTTTTTTTGTGGACAAATAATTTTCAAATCTCCAGTTCAAGATAACTAAACTAGTTACACAAGTCTGAAGATATCAGAAAGATACTATTTGTAAAATGAAAGGCAAAGTGGAATATCATGTTTCTACACACTAATCTCTCAGTGCATTATCACATTATCTAAGAATGACCTAATTTGACATCTGACAAAGATTTGTAACTTGAAATTAGCATGCAAGGCACTTTCTTGCTCCAGACAGTATTAAAATGCTACTTGGAACATTATGTGTCAAATAAGATTTAGGTTATCTAATGCACACATAAAAGTAAAAATAAATACCAATGAAGGCAAAGCATGGTGCACTGCAGCACTCTGTTTAACTGATTAAACAGCACTTGTAAAAATAGAATGGTTCGAAGCTCACAGCAAATAGAAAATTCAAGATTTGAATTACTTCAGTTATGCATTATGCTTCATTTAACTTCTCACTCTTTAGTTTGGCTTTTTTTAAATATAATTTTTAGGGACATGGGTTTCACAAGAGTGCATGTCTTTTAGAAATCTTGTATGTCTTATTCAACTTTCCAAAATGTTTAATTTATTATATACCAGCTCTGATAAATCAAGTGGTTGCTGATAAATGTATTATATGTAATTCTACTTTCTAAAACCATATTGCAATGACAATTTACTGGATGTAAATAGTGCCTGGAAAAAACACACAACTAAAAAATGCTAATCACAATGTCATAAATAGGATATACAACCAGCTTTTAAAGCCATATTCAATTTCAAACTTCTACAAATATTGCTATAAATTTCAAACATCTATAAATATTGCTATAAAGTTCAAATATTTATAAATATGCTAAAATTCTCTAAGTTCATCCTAAAAGAAGGTGTATCATTGTGTGTACTTTTACATGGGACAAGAAACACATTCAACTTTGCAGCACTGTTTCATTAAATGGTTGGTTTCACCTTGGTGTCTGGCTTGACCTTGTAATGTTTATCAAATTCCTTCACCTCTTTTTTAATTTCCTGCTCTGTGTATGGAGGAGGGTGTTCGATGGGGTGTGCCAAAGGGAATTTATCAGGGTGTTTGTGAAGCTCAGTGTCGACAAATGACAGATGGTATTTCTCACGCTCTTCTGGACTCATTAGATGACTGCAGAGAACAAGTTCAATAAAAAAAAACATTTGATTTGTAGGCTTAATGACTCGGGTGTGATCTATGGCAAGGTTGATAGTGATAGCGATCAAGACAACAATGACCATGGTCAAATTTCAGATGGGTGGCTGATCATATCACATACTGAATAAAGACACTGTCAGTTATCAAGAACACAATAAGTAAACAATGGCATCAGCTACGATCACATCATAATACTGAATGATATACTAAACTGGAGCCTCGACTTCTAGTTCAGGGTGCAAAGAATAGAGCAACTGTCTTCTTTACAGTCATGTCATGTGTAGCTACTAAGGAAAGTTGGAGGGACAGGCTGAAAACATGTCACCTTAGAGAAAAGCATTGTCACATTTTTTTCTCCATTTCCTACTTTTGTCTTCTATCAAATAATCCACTGGGATGATGAAGTGATATTGGCCAGAGAATATTGCACCTTTGTCCTTTTGTGGCAGTCTTCTAGGTGACAGGGAATGCTAGATATGCCATCACTGCGGATGGGTCAACAAATCTGAGGGAAGAATTATGAGGTAGTTGGCCCGAAAATGTTTGCAGTGCTCCTGGCAGGACGCAGTAATCCTGGGGTACTGGTGCACTGGAATGCCTTCCTTCTGAGACTAAACATGCATCCATAAACCTACCTTACACAAGCATGCCTTTGAGACAACCTTACATGAGAACAGGTGTCACCTCAGTTACACAACTCCAAAGAACCTGCACTTTTATCTAAAAAACTATGGACCATCAAGAGCTAACTGTTCACAGAAAAAGGGATTATTTCATCATCATCATCATCTTGCCTAATGTAACCATGTTCTCCAGACCTCCCATCTCATATGTCCAAAATATAGAGATTACCACTTTCTGATATTATTACATAACCGTCTTACATTTGACTCTTTCCACACCACATTAGTCTTTCCAGCTGTCCATGATATTCTCAGTATTCTCAGTATATAGAATCACATCTCTTCTTCTTTCCTTCCTCTTTTACTCTTTACGGGTGTCGAGGGAGATACAATGTTCTTGTTCTCGCTTTTCTGACAGCTTCAGATAATGTCATTTGGTGTTCGTGTAATTCCTCTTTGATGTTGTCGATCCAGCGTACTCTAGGTCTACCCTTGGCTCTTCTTTCTGCTTCTCCTCTCTTCATATATAATTTATATCCTAATGAATCACACAGCATTCTTTCCAGATGACCAAATCATTGCATTTGTTGATTTTGTATGAATTGTAGAATTGATATGACACCCACTCTTTCTCTTATGGTCTCGTTTCTAATTCTGTGTCGTCTGGTCAGTCCTATGGCTTTTCTCAGACATCTTATCTCTGTTATAACCAGCTGTCTTTTAAGTTTTGTTGTTAAGGACCATCTCTAACATTGGTACCACATAGTTGGAATGAAGATACTTTGAATAGGATGGTTTTTTTTGTTGTCATTAGTAACATTTTGTGTTGCAATAAAGGGGATAATTGTCCCAATATTTGATTCGCTTTGCTACAACGAATGTCTATTTCGGTGTCCATCTTGCCATCCGAGGAGAATGTTGCACCTAATGTGTTTGAAGGTATTTGTTGCCTCTAATTTTCCACTTTCCTCTTTATTTATTGTCTAAAACTCATATCTGTGTGTTAGAATTAGTATTATGTAGTTTGGAAGCACTCTCATCCTGACTTCTAATGCAAGGATATATTACACATAATTATTAGCTCATGACTATCAATGAGACGTGCAATAAGAATACAGCAGAAGGAAAACAGTGACAAGGGGAATGATTTTACTGAACACAGAGATTTCTGTGGTATTGCAATCAAGTCATTTGTCTTATATTCACAAGACTAGAGGTTTTAAATTGTAATGTGATGTCTTATTTATAAACACATTTTGTCTGGGCACTGGATATTATAGTTTGAGCCATGAAGATATGTCTTTGAGCAACACTCATCAAATTACATGTTGCACTGTTCTGATGGGCGATGTGCATATGGGTAAATCCGAATACTTGTTCTTCTTCTGTGTTCGTTCTCAAACGCCTGCAGATTAGCACGATGTAGTCCGGAGAACGGAATGCCTTGTGTCATGGTTTACAGCATTGCTGCGATATCTGCGTCTTTCGGCCTGACACATCCGACTTCAACATGGCTTTGGGTCACTGGCCCTATATGGGATGAGATAGCCAGCTCCATCCCATAACCTCCTTAGTCGCCTCTTACGACATGCATAGAAGGTAAACAGTGTTGCTATTCTTTGCTTCCCTTTCGGACCCCAGCAACACACAGGCGAATCCGAATATCTACCCTCTGAGCCCTTTCGAGTTTTTTGAGATAGAAAACAAATGAGCTGGACAGCTTGACATCATGTGGGGTTGGGTCTCAGCACTAAAATTGAGAATCTCCAAGTGGGACAGATAAGATGAGATATATAGATCCACGATTGCATTTGCCAGCAGTGATAATGTTTCACCCATGTGTGGCAGGAGCCCAAAAGGGGAGCAAAGAATAACAACACTGTTTACCTGCTATGCATGTCATAGGAGGCAACTATGGAGGTTATGGGGTGGAGTTGGCTGTTCCTTCCCATATAGAATCAAAGTGACCCAGAAACCTTCTGAAGTATGATGTTTCCGACCAAAAGATGCATATTCTTGATTAGAAACTAGCATCATAGCACATTTGAACTTTTATTTTTCCGGTTGCAACATACGGCTGTGAAACATGGACTCTAAGTAAAACAGCGGCAAAGAAGATCAACGCCTTCGAGCTGAAATGCTACAGAAAGATACTTAGAATATCATGGAAGGATAAAATCAGAAACTCAGATATTATAAACACACTGAATATTCCAGAGTGTTGGTTACTAAACACAATAACAAAAAGAAAACTACGCCTGTTTGGTCATATAAAGAGACATAACTGTTTAGAAAGACAAATAATGGAGGGAAGAGTACCTGCGAAGAGGAGAATGGGCAGACCAAGAAGACGATGGACTGACGACATTAAAGATAATATGAATACATCGCTAGAAAATGCAAGCCACATCGCCCAAGACAGAGAGAGGTTCAGAGAGTTCATTGGGAAGACAACGTTCTGGAAGGAATACATCACATGACACATCATAGCACATGATATATCAGTTATTAACCAACTCAGTGCTGCTGTAACTCAACTCCCTCTATCTTCATTCTTATGCTCAATGTGATAGCTGAGTATGCAGATGATCTTTCAAGCAACTTCAAGTCGTTTCTGTAGACAACAAAACCCCAAGCACATTTATTTGTATTGATTGAGCCATCTGTATATATAATTATATCTTGTGATTTCGAGTGTAGCTGGGCAAGTTCTTGTACTGTAACTTCTGCCATGATAGACGCAGATATCGCAGCATTGCTGTAAATCATGATACAGCGCATTCTGTTCTCTGGACTACATCCTGTTAGCTCGCAGGAGTGTGAGAACGAATACAGCAGAAGTGATAATGTTTGAAGAAGACAAAAAAAAACTTCATTATGATAATTTCAAATGACAAAATGGAGATCTGAGAGAATAAATTCCAAGTCTGACAGATGGAAGAGTTTATGTGTACTTGTAAATTTAGAAAACTCATGCAAACTCACTGATAATTTATAAATCTGACACCCTGTGTAAGCTGTGCCACTTCATTTGTCATATGGCAAGACATAAGTAGGAGATTTCGAGGAATAACCTTCCAGGCAAATCTCATGAACAGAAGTGAGTAAACTGTCAAAGCTGTAGAAGAAAAAGATTTGTTTACATTTATTTAGAAAAAAAAACTCATTAACATTACCAGCTGACACATTAACAACTAAATTGAAGAAAACAAAAAGCAATGTACCGCCATATTTTTATCCCCCCCCCCTGCTGATTGTGTGTAAGATTCTGTGCAAAATAAGCTACAGCTGAATGTTTAGAACTGTATGCATTATGCCATTCTGTGGATTAATTATTGTACTGCTACCCCAAGCCACAGAGATGGGATTCTTCAGAAGAATGCTACACACAAAAAAAAAATAATGAAGATGTACTGAGGGAGATTGACACCAAAAGGAAGTTACTTATCAACATCAGAAAGAAATGACAGCTAGAGAAACTAATGAAGATGTACTAAAAGACAGAGGGTGACAAAGAGAGAAGACAATAGATAGTTTGATAATTATGGCATGAAAGTTAGCTGTATAGCTGATACACAGTCACTGCAGATTGAATGTTGTATAAGTCAATGATCACCTCACCTATGTCATCCAGCTGATGTGAAAATAACTTGCATTGGGTTTTTTATATATTAAAGTGAGGATGAGTTGTCCAAAGCGTTGACCTCACCCTCTTGTCAGACCTCATTTGAAACCAGTGGCAAGATGAATCAAGATGACTAGAAGCTTTAAAAGGGCTTAATTGCCATCTACGAACTATTAGGCATCAACATAATTCCAATTGAATTTTCAAAAATAGATGTAACAAATGGTCATCATTACTTGTGATGGACGAGCACACATGCCATCCAGCTCAGCACAAGATTATGACAATGATCACAAATTAAAGAATGGTGGAATAATTGCATGTGATTTACTGACAAAACCATTGTTAGAAAATGTTTAAAAAATTTAATGTCATAAAATTCTTAAGAAAAAACACAATAAACATAATTGGACTAGAACTGAAAAACAAAAAAAACATTCAAACATTCTTCATTGGCTATCAGCACACTACCACTAGAACAATTATAAACCACTACCACAGTCGTACCACAAGGAATGAGAGTAAGGATGCCCTGGCAAAAGCAGCAGGAAAAAAAAAAGGAACAATTCAGCTACCTTCCGCCATACAATGAGGTCAAAACACTACTCCGCAACCATTATAAACCAGCGTAACAAAGATATAGATATTGATCACACTAGGCTCCACACAAACTTCAGAGGCAACATTAGACCACCATCTTTCAACTTAGAGCTGGCCATTGTAGACTACAGGGCTACCTGTAATGAATGTCCATGTACCCAAGACTGTCCAGATTACAAAAAACTGTTAGGCAAGATATGGCCACACTGGACTGAACTGAAGCAAAAACTTTGGGGCAGCTGCTGACCTGAAGAAGGCTGGGAGCTTCGTCCAGGCGACTGGCCTAAAGATCTGCAAAACCAAAAGAATCCTGAACACAGAAGAATAATAATGCATGTCTCGATATCAAAATGTGGTACTATATCCAACAACAAGCAGCAGTGGCACAGTTATTAGCACATCAGGCTTCTAGCCTAGTAGGTTCATGATACCAAGTTCAGGATTTTTCCAATAACAAATAGTTCCAGGGTTAACCCAACCTCAGGAAATTCAATCAGAACAAATCTGGCAATGTGAAGGTGTCAGCATGGTGTTGTTCAGTCACAAACATGTCAATGAAAATACCAGGTAAGTAAGAAAAAACAGGAATCATGATTAATATAATTATATCTATTGTCTTTTCTCTGCTTTTTCTGTTAGGTGTTGCAGGATTTAGTTTTTGGGCTACGGCATGTTTGGTCGTTTGATATCTTCAGTTTTTGCACAATATCTAAAGGAGGTTTTAGCTATATAATTATATAGTTCATACACAAAAACATAATGAATTGACATTTGATCAATATCAACTTCATTAAGAAAAGAACACAAAGATATATGACAGACACACATAAAAATGTAAATATTAAGGTAGATGGTCATGCTGTTGTATTTCATTTTGTTTCAAATGTAGCAAATGGCAAAGTAACCCATCTACGAAGAAAATAAACCAATACTATTTAAAAACTGACGTAATGAGTACAAAGCAAAATTATATAACAGGTTAATAGAATGACAGAAAGGATCTAGTAATTCTTCTTCTTCTATATTCATTCTCAAACTACTGCAGATTAGCAGAATGTAGTTTAGAGAAAGGAATGTGGTATCATGGTTTACAGTTTGATATCTGCTTATTTTGGGATATCATTACCATCTATGGGATCAAGCAGCCATCACTACCCCAAGACCCCCTTAGTTCCTTCTTACAACATGCTTGTCAAATCATAATGTTGCTAGTCTTTGCTTCTCTTTTAGGGCCTAGTAGCAAATTGGTGAGATGTAAGTGTAATGTGTAGTGATACCATAAGGCTTCAAAGTACTGTACCACGATATAAAACTGTTCTTCAGGGCATACAGAGCTATATCATCAGTAAAATAAATTGGCCGCGCATACATACTCACCTAAAGTCATTTTTCCACTGATGATTTCAGGGTTTTTTTGAAGATCACCTATTGCAGCCAATGGCAAGCCCCAATTTGCAACTAAAATAAATGAAAAATATCAGTGCTATAATACTACAAGAATCAACATGTTATAAGAGAATAAAGAAGCTGGAAAATCACTCACTAAATAAACAATTCAAGCGTGAAAATAGGCCATACATTTGCTGCATTTTTAATGATTGATGGTATATATATATATATAGATCTTAAATCCTACATCAAATTTCCTCCTTTCAAAATATATTTCAAAATACATCAAATTCTACTTTTGAAAGCTTCAATTTATTCATTTTTAAATCCAATTTTATGAGCTAATTTGAAGCAATGAACAAAAAAATAATGTCAGTAAATGTATATAAAAATAATTCTTCTTCTTGTTCGCAACAAAAATAATAATTAATTAGAAATGGTACTTACCTGGACCCCAAAAATGCTGTAATGAAAAAACAATTCATTTTGATTAAAATCAATGTATTTAAATTTCCAATATTTCTAATATTCTAATTTAGTCTGGAAAATAATTTAACTGCCAAGTCATCAACACAAGAGTTTAAAATATTCATAAAATATGTTGGTCAATAGACTTCTGTTAAACCTCAACCAAAAAAAAATTAGTTTTTAAATAAACATAATTTTTCTCCTCCTGCACTTGTTCTCAAACTCATGCTGATATAGTTCAGAGAACAGAATATGTTGACACAGTTTACAGCTTAGCTGCGATATCTGAGCCCTTCAGCCTGACAATCCTAACTTAAACATTGATTCATGGTCACTTCACTCTCTACGGGGTGGGGCGATTAACTCCACCACCACAGCCTTCTTAGTTGTCTCTTACGACATATGGCAGGTCACAGTGTTGCATCTTTGCTTCCCTTCATGCTCCGGCAACACACTGGTGAGTTAATTATTAACTTAATATGAACGACTAAACTCAAGTAGAGGTTAGAGAAGATAGTAATTTGATATCTTTAAAATTTCTACAAATAAGACTTCTTTTATGTGACACACAAAACTATTTTTATAAAACAAGATATATCCTGCTTAAGCTGTTTACAAATTACATCAACAATTTTTGGGGGCAATTTACAGAAAAAGCATGAAAAAAAAACATGTTTCAAATTTCTTGATAACTTTTTTAAGTGTATAAAAAAAACTATTGACAGCAACTATTATCATAAATCCCCCCATGCACCCTCCCCTTGTCAACTGTCACATTATTCCCCCCCCCCCCCCATTGTTGCCATAATGTATGGGAAGCTCCTAAGACTAATGTGGCTAGACATTGGTGTAAATAAAACAGGTATATGGCGCATCTTAGTTCTCTGGACTACATCCTGCTGGAAATCTAGTATGACCATTGTCCAGCTACAAGAAAGATCCAGTAGAAGTGTGAGAATACAAATCAATCAAGTACCATGCCGAATGGCGTAGGCAATCAAGTTTCTCCATGACTCTCTGTCTCTTGTGTTGTCAATCAGCTCGGTTGGTGAACTTCTACCGTGCCATAATACTAGTCCATCTAGCAACTTTTCTCTTTGCCGTCCCCTATCTCTTCTCCCCTTGATCTTTCCAGTGGTTATTAAATGTTCAAGCTGTGTTCTTCTCATCACATGCCCTAGAAATCGTGACTGTCTGCCCCTAATGTTAGAAATGAATGATCTTTTTATGCCAGCATCAATGAGAACCTCTGCATTAGTTTTCTTAGCTGTCCATGGTATTTTCATCATTCTTTTCAGAAACCACATCTCTGTAGCCTCTAATTCACTTTGAATTTTGTTGTTTACAGTCCATGCTTCAGAATTCACATAATAAAAACATTAACCATACATACAAAATATATATTGTACTTACTGTACTGTTGTCATCAAGGAGACCAGATTCAAGAAGTCACAGAATATGAAAAAAAAAATAATTCTTGATAAAGTGTTCATTGCTGCAATGCAAGTAATTATTATTAATACTGATATAAGTTTGTTAGCATATGCATTAATTTTTTTTAAAGTCGATAGGTATGATTGCATATTCTGTTTAGGACATTGCTATTCAATATTGTTAAATTTGTAGGCACTGCTAATAAATCAAATTGTATTGCCAATAAAACGATCGACTTTCAACCACAAGCTCGCTCATGTGTTGTTCAAGAGGGGAGCAAAGAATAGCAACACTGTTTACCTTTCATGCATGTCATAAGAAGCGACTAAGGAGGTGGTTATGGGATTGCATAAATATTTGCATATTTCGTAAATATTAAAACACAAAAATATTTAAGTACAAAAATATTCAATTGTCTTGTTTCTGTGTGTGCCTGCAACAACATTTTTAGGACTTGTATCTTAAAGTAACAATATCACATCCTCAGCTCATTTAATTAGCATAGCAACCACACTGCTGTCATGGCTTACACAGGTATACAACTACCCCCACCTTTTGTATTCTGATTTTTGTTGGTACTTTTTTATTATAATTCTGCACCAACCTAGAGAAATTTCATGCCCATGTAACAAATTATTATTTTATGACAAACTCAAAAGTCCATCTGATCTATTTTTGGTCAGTTAATGTTGAAAATCTTAAATGTTTTGATAATATAGTCTCATAGCTAACAATCAATCCGTCATTCAAGTGCAATGTTAAGTGGCGCAAGCAATCATGTTTCTTTTGGTGACATTTTTTGTACCACAGTGACAACCCATCCAGAAATTTCTTGCTAATTTTTCGTTTAAGCAACCATTGCGCTATAAATAGCACACTGTTTACATTTTGAATTAGCCGACCTCACGGATTTCCGCGCAAAGCCAATAAAATTTAATGGATGCCGTGACGTCACAACACCGACGTGACAGAGTATTGGCGCTAAATAAATTTCTCTGCGGGGTTTTACTATATTTTGACATCCATTGAATTTCATTACTTTCACACGGAAATCTGCGAAATCCATAGTCAGCTAGTAAAAAATGAAAAATATTGTTAATTAAATTAAACACTTACCTCGTTCATCTTGGCGTGGTGGATTAACTTGCTTTATTCCACATAAGAAGTTCTGGAAAATATCTGCTGATCTTTTCTTCCGCCACATGTATTTACAGAGGTAGGAGAGAAATTATCCTTTACACTTCCTACCCTGATCTTTTAATAAGGCCTCACAAACCCTCAATTGTATTTGTGTGGGCCCCAGTTTCAGCATTTTTAAATTCTATACTATGGTTCAGTCAAATGCACGTAACCTTCATCATTTACGCAGGAGTATGCTTTCCAACAATTAGATACAACTGTTGTTCCTGGCAACACATATTCCTTTATAATGTGCAGTAACACTTTAGTCCTTTCTGTGATCACCTTCAATACACATTTACCTGTGCCCTTTCTACCCGGCCAAAAACCAATGTCCTTTGCACCCATTTCCCCTATTATATTTCCTTTTTCCGAACATACTTTCGTAAATTTCAACTACAACCTCTTGTCTTCCAAGTTTTACAGTTTCATTAACACACATTTCAACGCATATCTCCCTACAAAAACTTTTCCAATCAGTAATCACTTTTATTCCAACCTTCACTTCTTATCTTATGAATCCGCTCCTAGCATTCATTACCCACAGATATGCAAGGAGAATGTCACCCATACAGATGTGGCTTTCCGCAAGCCTTGAATGATTCTAACAGTATGGCGATCACTACCATACCGCCTACAACACCCCATGTACCCGTCAATTCTGCTAGCATCAACTATCAATTTCATATATCCACCACAAGACAGGCATACATAATAGTTACATATCAAACCTTCACACATACACCAATCCAAAACACACTTATTTCCACTACTATGTAAATGTATGAATTAACTTAAATTGAAACGCACAGAGCTGGTCACCGTGTAGTGGTGATGGGGGCTTAGTTCAGCCATCAGGAGCTGGAAACTAAGACTGGTCAGGCAGTCCCACTCGAGCAGGACCATAGTCTGGCCCAAGTAAGCAGAGTGCTGAAGACGGAGGCAACCAGCCAAAAGGCGCACAGATAATCAGGATGCCACGCACAAAACACAATGGAAACATGTCTGCATCTATAAACAGTTATGGTGCCTGTCCTGTGGTGGACGTTCAGGCATGGAGGGTGCCGTCCCTATACCTCGAAAGGGCCCAACCTCAGTTACTGGAAGTCCTTCTCAATTGCCCCGAGGATCCAGGAGGCAAGGGAATAGAGCTACTGGCCAAACAAACAAACGACCAATAAAAATAATGCAGTGCAATGCTGAGGGTGTCAATAGTAAAAGAGATGGATACAGCACAAAATTGGAACTTAGAAAATGTCCTAAGTGAAGAACAAGTTCATATATGCTGTATCCAAGAAACACACCTCAGCAGCAACATAGCCTTCAAAATCAGAGGCTACCAGTGCTACCGGTCTGACCGAAAGGACAGAATTCTGACACTTGTTAAAAACAATATCAGCGCATGTCAGCTGGAAGTATATATGGAAGGGGCAGAATACCAGATGCTCCACCTAAAAACAGACAGTGCAGAATTCCATCTCCTGAACTACTACTGCCCAAATGATAAACCATTGGCACTAGACACAATTCCAGACAAAGAGAGACTTATGGTGTGTGATGACTTTAACAGCTACTCTCAGAGCTGGGGCTAGATCATATCGACAAGAGAGGTGAGGAACTTGAGAGCTGGCAGGATGAAAATAATCTCATCCTTATTAACCAGTCAGCAGACTCACCAACCTTATACTCGAGAGCATGGCACACCACCTCTACACCAGATCTGGCATTCCACTCACCAGGCCTTGAATGGAACATCACACGTGTCGTTGGAAAGCAGCTTGGGGTAGTGACCACAGACCAGTATTTCTGGAAATCCACAATGAATTTACCAAGGACAGCAGCACGCTCACTAGGTGGAACTATAAGAGGGCAAACTGGAAAATGTACCAGTATTTAACCAGTGTTCTAGCTTAGGACATGAACTTGGACAAAGACATCAATAGAGCAGTGAGTGAATTTAATAGATGTATACTACATGCTGCTATTTTCTTCTTCTTCTTCTTTCGTTCACTTGAAACATGTCTATATCTGTAATTCTGTCTCCTTAATAAAACTCACTGTCTTTTGTAGTTCATACAGTGTCCCATAGAGTTTTGATTCCAGTGTTGTTTCCTCTGGCCAATATGTCTGCCTCAGCGTTTCATGCTCAGAACACTCTTGAAGTATATGTTTGGCACTCTGTGCTGCCTGTCCACATGTACACATGGCCGTGTTGCCAATCTTGAACTTTGTATACATGTGACTGCGGAGTCGGTTGTGTCCTGTTCTGAGACGTAGAATTATAACTTGTTCTGGTCTGTTCATAATATGATAGTCATCTTGTGTTGGTGTTTGTGGCTTTCTTATTGACTTGATCATCTGTTTTTTCTGATGGTAGGTGATTGGTATATCTGGTTGGTCTTCGGCAGCACCTTCCTTAGCCAGTTGGTCTGCTTTTTAATTTCCTGGTATTCCACAGTGAGAGGGTATCCACTGCATGGTTAGCCTATACTGGTAAGACAATTCGCTAAGTAGTTTTTTCAAGTCTGTTAGTTTTTCAGACTGGAGAGCTTGAAGCACTGACCTTGCATCTGTCAGGAATACCACAGGCTGTAGGTCAGAGTTGGAGTTCAGCAGTTTTTTAGCTGCCACACTAATTGCCTGGATTTCTGCATCATAATTATTGCAGAATTTTCCTGTCTGTGTTCTGATTGTATCTCTAGGCTTGTGTGGATATTCTATATATACACCTGCACCTCCATTCCTCATGGCATTGGTCACCGTGTAGTGGTGATGGGGCTTAGTTCAGCCATCAGGGGCTGGAAACTAAGACTGGTCGGGCAGTCCCATTCGAGCAGGACCATAGTCCTGCCCAAGTAAGCAGAGTGCTGAAGACGGAGGCATCCAGCCAAAAGGCGCACAGATAATCAGGATGCCACGCACAAAACACAATGGAAACATCAAGCTAAACGACTCCGTAGACAACTTACAGACCTACCTGAAGTTGACAGCCCCTTAAGGTCTGTACCAGAACAAACCCAGTGGAGTGAACGGCATGGAATGCCAATATACATTCAGACCCATGTGAAAAAAAGAAAACCACACACACAATTTTCACCCTATCCAACAAGGTACAGAAAACAACACTAAAAATAAACAATCACGTACTCCCACTAGAGCAGAACCCAACATACCTCGGAATTACTCTTGACTCTAGAATGACATGGGCAAAATAGACAGAAAAAGCAGAGAAACTAGCCAGAAATAGAATGGCAATAATGAACAAGATAGCAGGCACAAACTGGGGAGCGGACAGCAAAATCTTGAAAAGGCTATACACAGGTAGAGTTAGGCCAGTACTAGAGTATGGCATCGCAGACTGGGCCACAGCATCTAAAACGCAATTCAACAAAATAAACAAATCCCAGAATCAAGCTACACGTATTATCACTGAATCTATTAAATCTACACCCATAAATACATTAGAAACAATAACTGGCCTTCAGTCAAAGGAAGATAAAAGAGACAAGAAAGTAGTTCAACAAGCAGAAAAATACAAGAGACTCCTGAATCATCCTATGCACCAAAGAATTAATGGCTATGGCAAAAGCAGGCTGGAGAGGAACAACTTCTCAGCAAATGCAAAGAAACTGATACAAAAGGCACCAAAATATAGGACAAGCGAAACCAAGGCCCATACAACTAGTCAGTATCATCCCCCTTGGGCATACAGACTCCCACAACTAAAAGAACAAATAGAAGGTATAGAAAAGAAAGGAACTCAGACAGACTTGGAGAGAAAGCATATCACAGAACAACACATTGCAGTTAATTACCCACAAGATGCATGGACTCATGCCTATACAGATGGCTCGGCCACAAATGCAATTGAGAATGGAGGTGGAGGAGTGACCCTCAGACTCAAATACAGGAAAGATGTTACTCTAGCCATAGCTACAAGAAGCTCTCAACCAATTTTAAAGCAGAAATGGAAGCTCTCAAGAAAGCAGCAGAAACTATCTTACAATACAAAGAACAAGTGCACAGGAATATTGTACTACTAACAGATGCACTCTCTGTCATAACAGCACTGAAGCTACACAAGAACACCGAACTGAATGAATTTAGGGCAGTTCTAGTTCAGTTGTACAATAATTTCCAAAGAGTAGTGATCCAGTGGATACCATCACACTGTAACATCGAAGGGAATGAAGTTCCAGATAGACTGGCCAAAGAAGGAGGAAAGTTACCTCAAGAAGACTATCTAGTCAGTTATGAAGAAGTGAAGACCATCATTAAAGGCAACTATAACAAAAAGTGGAAAGAAGACCACCCCAAATATAATGCAGATGATGGGTATTACCAACTATCCAGAAGAGACCAGGTTATCCAGCTGCGCCTCAGAACTGGTCACAACAAAATGAGACATCATTTGTACACCAAATTCAAAATAGGTACAACTGGGCTCTGCCATTGCAGCCTTGCGAATATGACAGCAGAACATATCCTACAAGAATGTCCCCAGTATGCAGACCTGAGAAACAAGACATGCCCACCCCAATCAGTGTTGAAGAGAAACTGTATGGCACAGTGGACACTCTAAAACAGACAGCAGCCTATATCATAGAATCCGGAGTCCCAACCTGACTGAGTAATGATCGCAGAAGAAGAACAGATCAGAACAAGTTATAATTCTATGTCTCAGAACAGGACACAACCAACTCCGCAGTCACATGTATACAAAGTTCAAAATTGGCAACACTGCCATGTGTACATGAGGACAGGCAGCACAGAGTGTCAAACATATACTTCAAGAGTGTTCTGAGCATGAAAAGCTGAGGCAGACATATTGCCTTATTGGCCAGAGGATACAATACTGGAATCGAAGCTCTTTGGGCCTCTGTATGAACTACAAAAGACAGTGAGTTTTTTATTCAGGAGACAGAACTCACAGATAGACATGATTCAAGTGAACGAAAGAAGAAGAACCTCTAATTACTAATATTGCACGGTAGTGTGTCCTGATATAGCCTAATTGGACTTTGTCCGTGGTTGAAAGGGACACGTCTCTTCAAAAGAGAGGCAAACTCATTAACTACCAACACGTTACCCAGTAACTTGCGATACGGCACTTGATGATAATGAGTACAATGGTACAGACCGTGGATGACTTAGGCCTAATAGTCAAAAAAGCTCAACTGTAGACACTACTCAGCAGTGTGCTATGTGAACCAAACGAATCGTCATAGCCGCACACTACAAATCAACACACTTATTTGCTAGGGGCCTTAAAATAAAATAAAAATAATATGTCCACCTTCCATCACCTTGATTTGTGCAACTTTTATTGCTATCCTTATTAATTTAGAAGTAAGCAATTAATATTTGCCGTACCTTAATATCCATTCTCGGAATTCCTTGGTTTTAACATACTTCAAAACATTTGCTGCCATAGTGCTGTAGGATCGACCTTGGTGTTTAAAAAAAAAACTGCCAGAAAGAGAACGAGGCTGAGGTTGTCTACTTGTATAACTCAGCCAGACTGGCGGAAACCGAAGTTATTGACACGGATACGGATCATAGATAAAAACCCTAGCAACGTTGTATCAATCGTCACAAGCAATCATGTTTTCATACATCTCTTTGTCTTGTGTATTGTTAATGAACTCAGTCGATTATTTTTGTTCACTCCATCGCGATAATCAAGCAGCGTTTTCATACTTCTAGTTATGCCGCTTATATATCCTTTGATCTTCCTGGTTGGTACGTCTTCTTCAGCGTTCATTCTCAAATTCCCACTGAATCTCTATTGTAACAGGACAATGGTCCTACAAGATTTCCAGTTGGATGTAGTCCAGAGAATGGAAATACGTTGTGCTACCGTTTTATTTGCATCAATGGGTACACATCCGTCTTCGGCGGTGGTTGGTACAGAATTACCATGTCATGTGAATGTGACATATTCTCTCCAGAATGTTTCTTCCCAATAAACTCCCTGAACACTTCTCTGTCTTGTGCCATGCGGCTTGCATTTTCCAACGACGTATTCGTGTTATCTTTAATGTCGTCACTTCATCGTCTTTTTTTTATCTGTCCTTTCTCAACAAACATCCCTATAGAACAACACTTTTCAAAATCCCAACTAGTTTATTCATTCATCATTAAGTGCCGTCTCCGCAACGAAGGTTGGCTGCAACGGATCTCCAACATCCCCTGTCTCTTGTCTTGGTGGTGCATTCTGTTAGACTGTAACCTGTCCATCGTGTGATATTACTCTCCCACTTGTATCTCTGCCTACCTCTTGCTCGCCTCCCTTTGACTTTGCCCTCAAGTAAGGTCTTCAATAAGGTGTCATGTCTTTTAATGTGACCAAAATATTTTATTTGCCTGATCTTTATTTCTCTTAGCAGTTCTTTCTTCATATTAAGTGTCTTTAGCACCTCTTTATTTGTTTTCTTCTCTTTCCATGATGTTCTCCCTATTCTTCTATATACCCACATCTCAAAGGCATCAATTCTGTCTTCTAATTGTTTATTTAGTGTCCATGTTTCTGGGCCATACATTAATATAGAGTAGATATAGCATTTTATTCATTTTAGTTTATTCATTACTGGTATATAATTGCATATAGCAAATTGTGGTTATGACATAGGCATACATATATCATCGGTCCGGACCAATTCGTTATAATGGGATTCCACTGTATTAACACATGATTTCATGCTCTCATGTGATTGGATGTCATCATGCAAAATGGTGAAATATGCCTCTTATATATAGAACTACACATACACCACTTCCAAGTAAGCTTTTCCTCAAAACATTACGTGCCAGAGAAAGTTGAAGCTTTCTGGTCGGTGAATCCGTAGAACAATGAAAAATTACATTGAAGCAGCAGAGACGTGGTTTTATAGAAGAATATTGAGAACACCATGTACAGATAAAAAGTGTAATGAGAGCTGCTTACCTACACCAGAAAGAGACAGTCTACATGTTTTGGACACATCATGAGAATCAATCAATCAAGTGCCATGCCGACTGGCGTAGGCGATCATGTTTCTCCACGACTCTCTGTCTCTTGTGTTGTCAATAAGCTCGGTTGATGAGCTTCTACCGTGCCACGATACAAGCCCATCTAGTAACTTTTCTCTTTGTCGATCTCTATCTCTTCTCCCTTTGATCTTTCCAGTGGTTATTAAGTGTTCAAGCTGTGTTCTTCTCAGCACATGCCCTAGAAACCTTGACTGTCTGCCTCTAATGTTTGATATGATTGATCTTTTTACGCCAGCATCAATGAGAACCTCATAAGAATAGGATAGATGAAACACATTGTAACAACAGGCAAGTTGGCGAGCAAGAGAGGCAGGGCAAGACCAAGAAAGAAGATGCTTAACAACCTAGCATTGTGGCATGGGTGAATATCGGTATTGAAAATGATTGACAGCACAGTGGAACGGCATGATAACCAACGCCACACGGCATGGACCATAAGAAGAAAAATATTTTCTTCGGCATTTATTTTCAAACTTCTGCTGTGGGCTGGACGTATTCCACAAAACATGTAGTATGTGTGGTTTACAGCTTCGCTGTAATATATGTGCCTTTTGATATGACACATATTTCTTCAATGTGGCTTTTGGGTCATTACAACCTATAGGATAGAACACCCATATCTGCATAAGAACAGGTTAACCCCCCCCCCCCCCAATAGAAATTGATTGCATATGCTGGAAACAGTTCTTTCAATTGATATATAATGGGTTAAAGATTCAGGAAATTTAACTTTTTGGGGTAAAATGAGCATAATTTTGGAAATTTCGTTGAAAATGTGTTGTTTTATGCGACAAAATTGTGAAATATATGGGCCTGTCAGTAGGTTTCTATCTCAAAAACTAACATAGATAGCTTAATGAAATTTGATATACACATAAAGAACAATGGTACCTTTCTGATAAACCATTTAAGTCTTTTATCAGAGATATGGTTCAAATGTTATACTATGTTGTGTGGAAAAAATATTAAATTTAAGTAAGGGGTATGGGTTAACATAAATGACATAAATACATAAAGTATTCAATCTGTTTCTGTACAAGCGCTACAAATGGTGTCTCTGATAGTTTCATACATGTGGGCCAAGTTTGGATAGCATATGTTAAAAACGTTTTGAGATATCTCCAAAATGCCGACTGAAAAAAAATGGAAAAAGTAGTTTTGAGAAAAATGCAAAAATCTGACTTAAAATGCTGGTTTCCTATGTAAATCCAAACTTAGTAAGCTTCTGCTGCATAGGAATCATCCCTATCATGTTTCTTGGCTTCATCTACACATTTGCATGCTCTTTTTATCTTTTTAGCTATTATATTTCCTTCTTCTGCTCCTCTTCTTTGTGTCAGCCGATACGCTGAAATGTCGTAACATTGTACTACCCACAGCTGAGTTCTAATTTATTCACAATGACAGTCCTGAAATTCAGTCCTGCCTAGCTTCCCTTCATTGAATACCATAATGGCATCATTTACAGCTAATTCCAATCTCTCTTGTCCTACAAATGTTGCTTTAGGACAAATATCCCAGATCAGGTGATGGAATGCTTCATGTGAATTTTGTGTCCCACCAGGGAAACACACTTTTTAACAAGTTATAATCCGAAAGATTTTCAAAAAATAGGTTTTATTATTTATATGACAAAATCAGTCAGCTTATTCCTGTTTTGACTATGAAACCATGATTGTGAACAGTTTAGATGTATTCCTTGTATATGTTCCCATATTGCCCATAATGCTTCTTCATAGAGTCTAAATTTCCCACATAGACCTAATGGCACCCTCATGTAGTGACCCTGAATTCTTTTTATTACTGCTTTTGTTAGTCTTTCTGCTCCTCCAATTCTTTTATATGTTCTACCATTCTCTATAAATGATGTGTTCTATAACTGAAACTTTATCTAAGAGTTGTGGCAATAGGCTTGTGAACACCTCCTCACCATTATAGTTTTCTTACTACGGTAATTTACCCAAAAACCAGTAACCATGGAAACTCTAAAAATTAATTTAAAATACTTCCAGATGTAGGCTATGATTATAACTAGGCATGTATCATTGTTTGCACAAATGATTACTCCTTCAAATGGGTCAAAAAACTAAAAGGGTAAAAAAACTAAATTATCAAATTTTAAAGAAAAATACTATTATTGGAGGTTTAACCTGACCTTAATAAGGTCATAAAGGCCTTCTTGTAAACATATTATTCCTTGTTTCCATTGGTGCGTTCTCAGTGACTTGATTGCACAGGTTGATAGTCTTGACGATATCTTATTTTTTTTGGGTGACCGTACCATTTAACTTGTTGTTTCTAGATGTATTCTATTGTTGACTTGATCCTAATTGTTTCCTTAGTGCTTCATTTCCGATTTTGTCTCTCAAGCTAACTCCAATCATACGTCCCACACATTTCATTTCAGTGGTGTTAATCTTATGTATATTTCTAGAATCCACTGTCCAAGTTTGACACTGATAACGCAATGTTGGTAAGAAAATGGTGTTGAAAAGCGCTTTCTTTGTTTCTAGTGTAATATCTTTGTTTCTTAGTAAAGGTGTTAATTGACCAATGACCTGACAGGCCTTATTACATCTTGCGTTTATTTCTGCTTCTTGTTTATTGTCATATCTCAATGTGCTGCCCAGATATTTGAATTCATCTACTTGTTTTAGATGTTTATTGTTTATCTGTATTTTGGTGTTTTCCTTTTCTCTTGCAATATTCATTACTTCTGTTTTGTCTATGTTGATTTTCATTCCAAATTGCTTGCTTGCTTGGATGTTCGTTGATGTTGTTAAAGTCCTTGTTTCGATTGGTCCGTTCTCAGTGGCTTGAGTGCACAGGTTGAAAGTCTTAATTCCCTCTTATGATCAATATTCCCTCCATTTTTTATCATGTGTGAAAATCTGAAAATGTCTGATCGGTGCACATTTCCATGTGAATAAGAGGGCAGCAGCAGATACCGGTTTATACTACGTCAATAAACATATTTCAAAAGTTCTGTATGTGCTTTATGTGTGTTACATTTCACGAGCAATACCTTCTAATTATGTGCGAAGTCGTTCACCCGTAAACATTATAGGGAATATTGTTATGACATGCATGGTATGTCAGTGTTATGCATTGATTCCCTTGTTAATCCTGACAATACATGAGTAATCCTCGCATATGTTCTTATACTCATTCCATGTGATTTCATTATATGCAAAGTCCTTCTCTGTGTGTTCCTAGGCCTTCCGTGTTTCTTTTTCCCCATTTAAAGTCCATGCCATTGATCTTCTTGCTATTTCTTTTACTTGTTAACTGTTACTTGTTTTACTTGTAATCGACACCTTTGAAAACACGAAAATGGTATACTTATCTATTGTCATTTCCACTTCTGCTATTAAGCATCGTGGGTAAAGGAAATAGTTAGAAAATCAATGACAGAGGGCCTATACTTTATATTTGATGCCTAAAAAATTTAATAATAGTTGAAAATCAATGTTCTATACAAGATATGTTTCAAAATGAGTAGCTTCAATAAACATTTTCAGAGAGGACACGTTATAATGATGTACTGATGAGTATATGGTGCTATGAAATAATGTGAGAAGCTATCAGATGCATGTTTAACTCTCTAACCATCGAAAAAATGCGCACAGCGTACTGTCTATGCCTATATGTCATAGCTCAACTTATTTTTTCACAGATTCGTATTTTTGACAATTTATATGAGTATTTTTAAATAAAAACGTCCGTATTTAGCGCCAATGCTCCCCCCTCCACAATCAATACGTTCAATACATGCGTGTGAGATAAATAATAATATTTAAAAAAAAAACACCTCCGCATTAGTAATAATTACTGAAATTTAAATCCAAATGAATTTTTTTTAAAATAAATTTTATGTGGTATTTTAATTTTTGGGGAAAGGGGAGGTCCCTCGAAATTCGTATTCCCCCCCCCCCCCCCCCAACAACACTCTTTCCATCATGTCTTTTTTATTCCTTATGGACTAGGCAGTTGATCACTTATAAACCGTGTGTTCTGACGCTGGTTCATAACTTATTAGGTTAATGAGTTTGCCTCTCTTTTGGAGAGGCGTGCCTTTTCAACCAACGGACAACAAAGTCCAATTAGTTTAGGCCTATATCAGGACACACTACCATAAAATATTAGAGGTAACAAAGACCCCGTAGTTATAATGTAGTAAGGTTCATAACTCAGATTACCGTTTACCTTTAAATCTCAGAAGTTTTGTCCAAATATGGCTGACCAGGGCGGTAGTAACGAATTCAGTAGGGGGAGGGAGTAATTTAAAAGGCAATTCGCCCATTTTACTGAGCAATTCCTTCTTTTTCTGTGTGTGTGAAAAATGTTGTGACATTTTTGTGAGAAATCTTTTAAGGATTAGGGGAGAGGGAGGGATATCCACATTTTGGCTATACTCAGTTGATAAAATTGTATAATTTCTTAAAGGAAATGCGGTTTGAAACTTGCAAAGTATCCCGTTTGAAACAACCTCTTCCCCCCCCCTTCCTCCAACTAATTTCCTTTCCGAAGTTTCCGAAAGTTCACCAAACAATAAATTATATTGCTGCGCGATACGAATAACGATTGTTCATTCTTCCTACATCACTAATGCTGAGTATTCTCATAGTTGTGGTTACGTTGTTTACTGCAGCACCCTTCGTCAGATAGTTGTGCAGATAATGTTTACTATCAATAGATGTGTACATGAAGAGGAGAAATTGTATTGCTACGCTTCCGTACACATGGACATTTTTTTAAAAAGTGGGATAGAAACTGACAAAGATGGCGAATTTGTTCCCGTTTCCACAAGATTCCAATCTACCCCTTACGGCAGCTGCATCAGCAGCAGACAGAGCACACAGATCTGTGTTCGGTAATGTTGTAATTAATTACCCGTTTAAAATGTAATTTTAGGTGTAGTTACTTTGTTGAAAGTAGTTACTTAAATTACAAACTAACTAAAAATGAGAATTATAATATCATTTTAATCAGGCCCATGGCTCAGAATCTTGGACAATAAACAAACTAACAAACAAATAGAAGACAGGCAGAATTGATGCCTTTGACTTGAGTAGAGATGTGGATATATAGAAGAGTGAAATAGGAAGAACATAATGGCAAGAGAAGAAAACAAAGATGTTCTAACAACACTTAATATGAACTGAAGCAAGACTTAAAGAAAATATTAAATATTAAAAAAATTTTCTGCTGTTTTACTGTTTGAACATTTAAGCAGCAGAAAAAATTGGCTGAATCCTAGTTTGATTCTCCACTGTGACCTTTAGTATACTTTCGAGGTATTTTCTGACCTTTGTTGTGTGATTTGGCAAGTGTAAGATTAAGTACTTAGAATAGGGTTAGGATTAGAAATAATATTTCTAAAGTATGCGTGCACCTCGCTCCGTGTATAGTGCGCAGAAATACTGATCGCTCAGTACAAATCATAGGAAAATTTTAAAAAATTATATAAATTTGAAAAGAAACAGAGTATGATAATAAGTTCGTTTGTGTCTAGATTTGAACTCAGTGATTGTCGAGATATGATGTCACGGCAGCCATTAATTTCATCGGTGTTACACTGAACTCCGTGACAAAAGTGTGCTATTTATAGCACAATGGTGACTTAAAAACTAGGATTCAACAAAAAAATCATATCTAAACAGAGGCGCAAGTTGCTTTTAATTCTACACTGTGACCTTTGCTCTAGTTTCGAGGTGTTACCTAATCTTTGTTGTGTGATTTGGCAAGCTTACGGTTATGATGTACTTAAAGTATGGTTAGGATTCCCGTGTGACCAGTGGGTGATGCCACGCACCATATGATATCGCCCGATACCCAAGTACGGAACTTCACGAAGTAATGAACCGATGACGTATAAAGCCCGCCAAACGAAGCTAGGAATACGTCACAGTGTAAAGGTCACATTAGCATTGTATAAAACGAGAAAGCCGGCTGATGTTATCAACGCTTTTCGGGAGCGACTTTTGCCATTTTCTTCCGTATTTTACTATCAAATTGAGTACTGCGTGGTATGGGTAAATGATCGTGACTACATGTTCTTCTGCGTTCAGCATGTAGTCATGCTATACCGTCAGACCTGTCATCAAGACGAAGTTCACTGTCTTCTCCAGATCAGAGCGGCTGCCCTATAGCTTTTGCCTCAATACATGTTCTAATTGTTGTTCTTTGTGTTTAATATGTTATTGTTTGATAAGAATGTGTGTGTATTCATTCAAAAACACAAAATTAATATGTATCAGGGGTGTCACATGTGTGCATGAACAATAATTACGTTGCATGTCGGCATAGACCTAGTGTTGACCGGACGGACATTATATACGATCTTTTCACGTTTTATTAGTTTTTTTAGTTCATATTATATTAGTTTGGATATAAAACAATACATATACAATAAGTATAGGTATTTATGAGGATTGTATCAATGTTGCCACACATTGCTCATGTATTAGGGTCGTCAAGAAGATATATTTGCGATAATGAAAATGGCGTTTTGCGATTTTTTTCCCGAATTGTCAACTTCACAACCTGCTCACAACTGTCATATCACACATACAACAACAACAAAAACATGATTATATTCACTATTCACTCCTTTATTTAGATGTGCAAACATTATTTTGATATCTTTTAAAACAAAAAAGTTATGACGTTTTCAAAACACCCACCATCAATAACGCAAATTTTCCAAAAAATAAGTCATACCCAGGGGGGATATTTCTTAATTTTAATCCAGGGTTCTAAAGGTTAAAACAAAAGCATACAGCATAGAATAAAACCTTCAATTAAACATACAGAAAACCAAGATCATGACAACAGATAAAACCCAAGTAACACCAAGAATTAAAATAGATAACATGGAACTGGAAAACGTCAACAGGTTTGATTATCTGAGTGCAAATATAAACAGCTTAGGTGATTGTACAATAGAAATTAGGAAAAGATTAGCCATAATGAAGTTAAAAGAAATGAAACATATATGAAAAAAATTGTTAAAGAGACAAAAGTCATACTTCTTAAATCATACATTTTTCCAGTTGCAACATACGGCTGCGAAACTTGGACAATAAATAGAAAAATGGCAAAAAGAATATCGGCATTTGAACTAAGTATTATTGTCGGCTCTGTGGCGAAGTGGTACAGAGCGCGTCTGTGACGGCAAAGGTACCGAGTTCGATCCTAACCACAGGCAATTGTGCATCCGGACCGTTCAGAAAGCACTGGCAACCTACTGAACGTATTTATATTGCCTAGAAAATCACTACAGCCAACAAATGCTGGGTAAATAGCTACGTCCTGGATAGGATATGCTACCAATTTTTTAAAATTATAGGGCAATATTAAGAATTTCCTGGACAGAAAAAATAAGGAACAGTGAGGTTTTCAGTATGCTGAATATAGAGGAAGGATGGCTATATAATTTTACATAGAAAACAGAAATATTTCAAACATTTAAAAAGACACAATAGCATGGAAAGACGCATATTAGAGGGCAGAATTCTGGGAAGTAGAGGTAGACCTAGAAGGAGATGGAATGATGACATCAAAGACTGAAGATATCGTTAGAGGAGGCAGGCAGATTGGCACATGATAGAGTTGGATTTAGGACATAATATGCAAAGACAACATTCTGGAAAGATTTTGTCATGTGATAATGAGCGTATTAAAAAAACTAGATTTAACCATGAGAGACAAAACTGCCATAAGTGTATAGCTTATCCATCCATCTAACATTAGTGAGAATATTGAAATCATACGCTAAGTGTAGACAGTAGAATTATATTTTTTTAACATGTAAAAACAGGCATTTTGCCCCATTTTATAGAGCAAGATGACGCAGGCAAAAAAGGTGATATAAACCATTATAAAATTGAGGGAGATTGTCACTGTGACAGGTCTAGCACACCGACAGTGTGTAAATGTGTACTAAGAATAGATAGAATAAATAGATAGACCTAGTTGGGTAACTTTAATCTGAAAATGTCCAAATAATATATATGGGTCATGAGTTTTAAACATATTTCCTCGTGTTCTTTTCATATTCAGTTGGTAACATACCATATGATGCTACAGAAGAACAGCTAAAAGATGTTTTTATCCAAGCAGGACCAGTTCTTAGCTTCAGGTATGGCAACATTATTTCTGTGTCGATTGTATATCCTATTGTTTGCATGTCAGAATTATTATTCCTTTCACTGACTTGAATCCTTTTTTTTTAAACTTTAACACTGGATTTGATCTGGCTATGGGCGGGGGTCTCCCTGCTATAGCGTAGCGGTTTAACCATTCACTTTATGCTCAAAAGGTCTCAGATTTGAATCTCGCTTGCGACATCGTCCTTGTAAAATGGATTTTTTTAGGAGATGCCTACGAATATCACTTGAAAATATGGAGTTGTGTGCTGTGAGTACTTTCTGCTAGAGGCATGTTACTTTATTGAGAGGAGTCGGGTAAATATAAGGTTAATGTGAGTACAATGAAGTTCATCCTTTATGTCTTTGAGCTTTCTGTTTTATCCAGTTTGGTTTGTGCACACTTGTGGAGAAATTGTGTAATACAGTTATTCACAGGAACTGATATTTGTTATTGTTTTGCACTAGTTGGCTCTTAATATACTCCAAGATTAGGGGCAGTGCCGGTTCTTTGTCTTGAACATTAAAGCATTTTATTAATCAGTCTTATATCTTGATTCAAAGAATATGCACAAACTTGAGGATAATCTGAATGCTTTCCTTCAAGTTAGTGCAGACATAAATTATCCTTTGCATGGAGAAATTAGAACTAATTGGAGTAGACTTAACCTTTAGCACACTACAGATAATTACAGTCACTAGACTCAATGTATTTTGTGATGCTCTAGTCGACTTGAGTTGCACATTGCTATGCACCTCTTTCGACAAGAAAATCAAGATTGTCAACTAATGTCATTCATCCGGGTAACAATGAAATCTTAAGTAGACATCATTTAACTTCCTTTCTGGTTTGTGTTTGCAAAGCAAAAGGTCTTGGTAGAGTTTTAACCTGTAGCAATCCATAGTCTACAAATGTCATCTAGCGATAGACATCCTATGTCGAGAAATGTCTACATCGAGGTAGCCATTTGTAGTCATGGACAACAATCATCCATTTTTATTTCCCATCATCCTCTTATAGTAAGTGTATACTAGAGTTATTGTACCTTAGTTTTCCATAGTGATATAAATACACAGTCATAATTTGTTTGACCTTTCACATTTGGAAAATGAAATGCAAAGGCCTAGCTTCTGTGCTGCAATTTTTCTGTATTTCTTCACGGATTATGATTCAGAAAAGGACAAATTTTAAAGCTTTAGCGTTTCAGTTACTGTAGAGCAATGTATGGTGTGTGAGAGAGAAATTTATAATATTTAATAGTTATATAATTGAATTCATTTATAACAAATTTGAAGAGCAGTGTTTTATAACTAGGTCTACGAGTGACCTTGATGCGGTAAGTTCTTTGTGTACATTTATCTACATTCTCGATTTGGATTGTACACTACATAACACTGACACACAAGCAAATAACACCTCCAAATCATATCAGCATCCATTTATCTCTGTTGTCTCCAAATTTGAAATCTTCTTCTTCTTCTGCGTTCGTTCTCAAACTCCTGCAGATTAGCAGGATGTAGTCCGGAGAACAGAATGCGTTGTGTCATGGTTTACAGCATTGCTACGATATCTGCGCCTTTCGGCCTGACACATCCGACTTCAGCATGGCTTTGGGTCACTGACCCTATATGGGATGGGACAGCCAACTCCATCCCATAACCTCCTTAGTCGTCTCTTGCGACGTGCATGGAAGGTAAACAGTGTTGCTATTCTTTGCTACCCTTTCGGGCCTTGGCAACACACGGGCGAAATTTGAAAAAAATAACTAAATAAATAAAAATGTTATGCTAAAAAAAGCTAACATGTGTCGAAAAACCAGAAGTCATAAAAAATGATCAGGTGTAAGATGCAATATGCAGTATTTTTGGCTGGGCTGCTACAGGTTAATGAATATTGTATGCAATCAATAAAAATCGTTTGAAATGACAGCCATTTCTTAGGAATATTTTTAAATTTTGATGACAAAGAAATGACAATATTAGAAGAAGAGTAGGAATAATGCCTTGCAACAAATATATAGAAAATCAGCAGATAAAGTGGTTTATGAATGAATGCATAGAGCTGCAGAATGGACCCAAGCCAAATACCATTGAGAGCTTATAAAAAACAATCATCTGGATACAGAGCCAAGGGTAGACCAAGAAAGAGGCTGATGATAATATCACAACAACCCTCCACAAACATGAACTCAGGCGTCACATCTGGCCTTGAACAGAAACTTACATCTTCCGCCCCTACACTTATTGGCAAGTGTGGATGCTATCAACCAGCTTCTACCCAGGAATAGACAATTGACGAAGTATTTCTTGATTTTATGGATGCAGATATTATTTTTCAGTTCCAGATAGATGGGGGTTGGGATAGCAGTTCTTCATCTTGTGTGCGTGTGAATAAAAGTATTGTAATTGTAGGTGAATAGTGGTCCTTCAGGTTACAATAATCTCTGGCTTTTCTAAAGTTGTAGGATCATTAGGCCTAGCTGAAAATGTCAGTGAGATCAATGTGTTTCATTTGTTTTCACAGACGATATTATGAACACATTAGTTTGGTTATGAGATAACATCAGAAATAGAATAGGCCAAGGAATGTAACTGCATTATATACGGAAGTGAATATATGGAACAAGAATAAGTGAGTTATGATGTCTTGGGGTTTTTTCTTTGTTAATTTTTCATCTTCACCATTTTCTCACATTTGCCAACATAATTTACATCATTACATTCAGTAACGATTTTCATAAAAACAATTATACAAAAATCTCTAAAAACCAAAAAAGGTTATTGCGATTTCCAAATACCTTCCATAAATAATGGATGAAATTAAAAAAGAATGCAGTGGTAGAGGATAATTACACAATTTTCATATGCAGTGTGCTAAATGTTAAATGAGGAAAATCTGGATGGGTCAGTTGGAGGATACCGAGGTATTGTTCAATATGTATGCCCACCTGAGGATATAGATCCTGGTGCAGAATATGAGATAGTGCCATCAGAACTGTGCCTTGCCTTTTCAGTCCACATCAGATGACAGAGCATGTTGGCTACAGAATTCATCTGTGGAAACAAGTTGAAACCTTGATGAGAATTTGTCTGAGAGAGACGTAATAGTTCATACAGATGAGTCAGTTCGGAATGTGTACAGCTCACTGTCATTCACAGCACAGGTTGGAAAGAGAATGGGTGAAGACATCTGTGAATTTGCTATGCCTACAAGTAACATGACCTTGGAGATCATGGTGGTAACCAGGGCAATGACATGGTTAGAGTCTCAAACTTACACTCATGTATGCTTTTTCAGTGACTCAATGAGCTTGCTAAGAAAGATTGAGAATGGCTGGGCACGCAAACAGTGACTGGAGTTGGTGAAGCAGCCTAATCTGGCAATAATTAACTTCATATTTATGCCTGGATATCGGGTGTGCAAGGAAATGAATGCACAGACAAGCTTGCTGGTAAGGCGATCATGGAACAGGGCAAGCAATGGACCTAGCTGATGTTCTGACTGCTCTTAGGGAGACACAACAACAACAACTGATGTAACATATGCTAGTGATTCTGCAACCCTGAGCAGACTACAGAAATACCATATCAAGAGTAATGTGGCTGAACAAGAAAGTTATGCAGGTAACCAGAGGAGACTGGTAAATCAATACAGAGTAGGTGTGATAAGTCAATGAGATATATCTTGAGGAGATTTGAGCACTTATGAACAGATGTTTTATGTGCAAGTGAAAATGATCTTTCAACTAACTAAACTTGAAAACCCTTGCAGTTTTAGCTTTTGCATTATATCTAATGATACACAACACTTTATCCATATAATTCAATTTAAAAATTATTTTTCTTCCTTTTACTTTTAGTTCCCCGTAGAGCACAGAGCTGCAGCTGTTGCTCTCTAATGATTGCTGTGCAGTCTTATGATTGCTGTGCAGTCTTCTTTACCTGTGCCAACGAGACCCTAATTGATTTGATCTCTTTCTCCAGTATTCTTCTCTAGGTGTTTCTTACTTTTTCTTCTTTTTTTTTTGTGAGTTCCAGTACAGATTCTGTCTAGTTATTTTATCAGGTTTCTTTCTGAAGGTGTGTTCTATTAATCTTCATTTTCTGTTCTTTATCTCTAACTCCACCAGGCACTGTTCTCTTCCACAACTCATCATTTGATACGAACTTCTTTGGCCATCTAAAACAAAGTAAGCACTGGGACATTTATTGAAAAATATCTGCAGTTTTAAATTATTTGGTTTAGTGAACGAAAGAAGAAGAAATTATTTGGTTTTATTTTTCAATAGGCTTGTCTATGATAAAGGCATCTATTGTGAAACACATATGCAGCTTTAATGAATTTGAGCATTCTCAACTATTTGGTTTTGTTATTCTTCAACAGGCTTGTCTATGACAGAGAGACAGGAAAACCTAAAGGTTATGGTTTCTGTGAATATCAGGATGTGGAAACGGCGCAAAGTGCAATGCGAAATCTTAACAACTATGACTTCAATGGAAGACCTTTGCGAGTGGGTGTTGCTGCTGGGGAACAGAGCAAAGATGAGGGAAAAGCTATGCAGCAGGCTCTAGGAGGACAGATTGTTGAGGTTAGTTAAATTGTGTGAGGGTTCTTCGAATATTGCCAGTTGAGACTGGTTGATAGGTTATTAAAATAATTTATGGCCCATATATAGCCAGGCCCAAAAAGAGAGTAAAGAATTGCAGCACTGTTTATCTTCCATGCATGTTATGGCGACAAGGGGTGGAATTTGCCGTCCCATCCCATATAGGGTCAAATTTACCCACAATACATGTATGCAAGGGCTCTGCATTGCTTTTGTGTGGACTCAGGGTTACCAGATAACCAAGATTCTAAAAGTACCTCCTCGTGGTGCACTCAGGAAACAGAAATACATGCTCATGCTGTGTTCCTGGCCAACACTTTTGGTGAGACGAGCAGTATCTCAGACACCTGTGTCAATATATCCAGCAGCACTGTCGACACACAGTGATGCAAAGCATCTGGGCGTTGCGGCTCAGTCAGCTAAAATGCAGAAATATTGGAGGGGCAGCCAATGTTGATGTTTCAATATGAGTAGATTTCACTATTATACGGATAGTGCGCATTGAATCTTGAAACGGCAACACATGCTAGAGGACAGCATTGTGTATGAGAAATGATGCGGAAGTTCTGTTCATTCTCGAGAACATACAGAAGACCGCCTGTCCCAGCACAATTTACCCCATTTAAAGTTGGAATCATGACTCTTCTTCTTCTGCGTTCGTTCTCAAACTCTTGCAGATTAGCAGGATGTAGTCCGGAGAACGGAATGTGTTGTGTCATGGTTTACAGCATTGCTGCGATATCTGCGCCTTTCGGCCTGACACATCCGACTTCAGCATGGCTTTGGGTCACTGACCCTATATGGGATGGGACAGCCAACTCCATCCCATAACCTCCTTAGTCACCTTTTATGACATGCGTGGAAGGTAAACAGTGTTGCTATTCTTTGCTCCCCTTTCGGACCCGGCAACACACTGGCAGAATCATGACTCAGGTTTAGATATGCCAGCTTGAACATGTACTCTCCACCAAAGATGTATGTGTTGGACAATTTGTGCAAATAAAACAGTGACACAACGCATTTCCATTCTCTGGACTACATACTGCTGGAAGTCTAGTAGGACAATGGTCCTACAACAAGGAAGATCCAGTGGGAATTTGAGAATGAACGCCGAAGAAGAACATGTACTCTTGGGTATGAAAAAAAGCTTTGAATACAGTTCCCCCACAAAGAAAAAGCATTGGATAAATGTCAGAGAGCAGATTAAAATATCTGACCAAAGCAGTGTTGAGACTGAGTCTGGATGCTGTGGGCAATGTAGACGGAGAACAAGTCCTTGTCTTTGAGGACAAAGTAAACATAGTCTAATTCTACTGTCGCCGTTGCCAAACACGGCTCATGCAGAGAGAATTAGGTTCAGTACTCAAGGGCACAGAGGGGAATGATGCCTGTCTTACACAAGATTTGTTCACCAACTGTGAAACTCCTCATCCGAGATATGCGCAATCTACATACTTCTTTGGGTGATAAATACAATGGTAAATAGTCAAAACACAAGACATGCTTGACGATTGATTTGAAGGCCATCAGAAGCGGACGAGGCAAGTGCGTGAAAATGCACAGGCTAAATCCCAGACCCCAATGTGTCGCCATTACCCAACACAGCTCATACAGAAGAAATTAGGTCTGGGACCTGGAAACATGAAGGGTAGTAATGGAATGGTCTTCCTACACAAGGAATAGTTTGCTAGCTGCAGATCGCCTCATTGGAGGAAAGACTCAATGGTTGACCCAGGCACACTATCAGCTTATCTTGTGACATATACTCTCTCTGAGTAGAAGGCTTCTTCAATAGGCATTTCACTAAGCCGAAAGCTGAAATCTTCTGGGTATGAAAGAAAGCTCAGAGAAACCACCCCAATGCACATATGAGTAAGAACAAGTTGCTTGCAATTTCTGGGGGTAAAAACCAACCAACCCAGAAGCCATATGCTGATGTCTGATGTGTCAAGCAGAAAGAAGCAGATATCACAGTTAAGCTTTGGTAATTTTGTGTGTGTTTCGAGTGCAATGATTGGGCACCCACTGTCCAGGTCAAGTTAGTCAGGCTATTTTTAGGGCACCTTTTCCAGCCCCTTCCCCTTGTTGTGGAAGTGAGCAGAGCTATCCTGAATAGGGCTACTCAATTGACCAGGGGGCTGCCAAATCCCATTTCTGCTTTGGGTTTAAACAAGAAACAACCTTTTGCCCTGATCTGTCTGTGTTCAGGGTTATGACTGCAGCTTGAGGGATCCACACTTTTTGGTTATAGAACTTGTTGTGTATAAGAAGAGATGATGATGATGATAGTTTGAGTGATGACTAGCGCTGAAATTTGTTTTAAGGGTGGAGGAGCTGCAACCATTTGTCGACCATACTCTCTCTTCCTGATCCAACAGTGTTCCAGTGGCAAGATAAATCAAGACAACTGGAGATGTACCAGAATGCAATGGATGACCAGAGTGTTCTATGTGTCTTAGTAAGCTCTTAACATTCCACTGCTCTATAGGAAGTGCCTTCCAACCCGTTTTAGATGTTTCATCTGCACTGTCTGACATATCCAGGCTTCGCATGCTTTGGCAGACATGCTCTGTGTGTTATCTCTGGGCTGAGCTCCTCAGTTACCCTCACCTGGTTTGACCGGCCTGTCAAAGTCATTACCGGGGTATTGTTGCTGCTGCATGCTGACAACACAACAGGTGGGATGTGAGAACTACTCCATCCTCAGCATCAGAGGTACTGACCCTCCCTGACACCCCAATATACCAACACAGTCACAGATGTCCAGAGCTGTTTTAAAAATAATTTATTTTACTTGTACTGCATTTCTTCAGTTCTATGCTTGGTATATTTGTTTTTGTGTGTGTTCAAAGTGTCAGCTGTTCTTGGTGCCTTTGTCTCATACTATGCTTTGTATTATTATTATTTTCTGTTACTATTATATTTCAGCTCAATACACATGCATGCATACACTCACACGCTCACATACATACATTGATCGTTGCTCGCATACACTCACATGCATGCATATCCAACATCTCTTTTCCTTTCTCTATGTGGTTCCAAAACAAAACCTGTCTTGTAATATTTTCTACTGCTCTTCTTAGTGTATCTCCTATCCATCTTTTCTGTTTCTTAATCATTATTTTGATTTTCTGTTTAGTACATTCATGAGATCCTCATTGGTAGTACTCAATATTATACTTGACTCAAACATTTGTTTAACATCTGTCCACAGTCTCCTTATGGCGAACCTGTTGAACCAGAGAAAGCACCAGAGGCTATCTCTAAAGCTGTAGCCAGTCTTCCTCCAGAGCAGATGTTTGAGCTAATGAAACAGATGAAGGTATTTGCTTTAATATTTAAGGTCAAGATCACTATAAGTAACAAGTTTGGTTTAATTAATTCAGAAGGAACAGGGTATTTAAGTGAAAGTATTGATTTATTGAGTAAGATACATAATGAGCTAGGTCACTCATTATGTGTCTCGTATGTTTTAAAAGTATCTGTATTCTTTGTGTGTTATAAGAAGTTAGGTTCTTTCTCATTAAAATGATGATAGAGCCAAGCCTGTAGATTGTGGTGGTGGGGGGGGGGGGGGGGGGTTCGGGGTGTGTTTAAACCTCCCCCTTTAGAAAATCATAACATGACTTTGAGTACATGAGCTAAGCTGTCTTCTGATCCAAAGGGGATCTTACTGTGAATTTGAGTACATGAGCTAAGCTGTCTTCTGGTGCAGAGGGGATCTTACTGTGAATTTGAGTACATGAGCTAAGTTGTCTTCTGGTCCGGAGGGGATTTTACTGTGACTTTGAGTACATGAGCTAAGCGTTTGGAGGGGATCTTGCTGTAACTTTTAGTACATGAGCTATGCAGTCTTCTGTGGCTGTGAGTACATGAGCTAAACAGTCTTCTGTGGCTGTGAGTACATGAGCTAAACAGTCTTCTGTGGCTGTGAGTACATGAGCTAAACAGTCTTCTGTGGCTGTGAGTACATGAGCTAAACAGTCTTCTTTGGCTTTGAGTACATGAGCTAAACAGTCTTATGCTTTGGAGGTGATCTTACTGTGGTTTTCTTGCAACCTTGAGGCATGTTGCAGAAGTGTCTTCAGCAGCCTTCATCACAATGAAGATCTTGAACTGAGTTAGTCAACACCATCCCAACTTCCTTATGTCATGCATCATAGCTGAGTATAACAATCCATTGCTCTCCTTTTGGGCCCCAGTAACACAACCTTTCTCATGGAGAAAAGCAATATTGTCAGATATACACTGGATTGGATTCCTCAGCTGAAATTTCAGAGCGAGTGTGCACATAAGCATTATTACTTGAGAAAGTGAAACAGGATGGGAAGAAAGAGACAGCCTAAAACAGAAACAGTGATTGACTTTTGCAGTCCTGAGGTACATTATAGATTATGCCGTGGTATTCTTTTGAAAATTCTTGTAAGTTAATTTTGAAAAAAAAAATGTGAAAAGGGTTAATAGCAGTTTTACATTGAATAATACACAGGATCGACTTTTCAGCCAAAAAGGTCTTTATCAAAATAGGGACAGCCAAACACAGAATGGAACTACAAAATCGAAAAGAGGCTATATGCAAGCAATTTTTTCTAGTTATTCACCATATGCGGCACAGTTTTTCTGCAGTCTCCCAATCATTCAATATGAAAAAAATATTCAGCCAAGGGAACAAACTGATCAACATTTCTGGAGATGACAATATTTCTTAGAAGCCATTCATAAAATGCATAATGTTATTCAGAAATGTGGATGTCTTTGGCCATGTCGATAGTGATACAGATAGCAGCAAACATGTCCAGCATGCTTGATTGTGGTTAACTTTGAGCGTGGTGACCTGTTTGTAAGTATGAGAACATGTTCTTTTGTACTACTGACCTACTTCTAATGATATGGTTACAGGCGTCCACCTTTCACCAGAAGTGGTAAAAATACTGAATATAGTTATTAACTCTGAAATCGGATGTTACAGATCATTACCGCAAATTAAATGACTACAAAACACATATCCGTTCTTAGGATTACATCCTGCTGGAAATCGAGTTTGAATATCCTGCTACATGAGAGATTCTGAAGAAGTTTGAGAACAAATTAAAAATAGAAATATAATTAGTAATGCTAGCAATGCTGAGAGATAAATTGAAAGTACCATCTTACACCCAAAATACTTTCAATCAATTCAAAATATTTCACATCATGTGAAATGAAGTATTTGAGAAAAGCTGCAATGGTTACCAAAATAGATAAAATAAGAAATGAAGAAATTAGGACAAAAGTTGGTATAATATCATGTATTGAACTTGTTGAAAGACAGCAAGTAAAATGGTTCGGTTACCGTATGAGAATGTAGCCAAACCAAATACCAATAAGAGCATATAACAAAAGAATATCTGGGCGTAAGGCCAAAGGTAGACCAAGAAAACGGTGGATAGAAAACATCAAGATAGCCTTGAACAAACATGGACTAAAAGCAACCTCTGTGGCACATCTGGCCTTGAAACATCAACTTAAGCTCCCACCCCTACGCTTAGCAACAAGTGTGAATGCGATCAACAATCATTCACTTGGGGAAAGACAATAGACCATCTTACATGTTGTTCAAATATTGTTCATCTATGTTCTTTTTTTTTCTTCCTGTCAAGGAATTATGCATTTTAATCATGTATTCATTATTCTTGCTTTTCAGCTGTGCATTCAGAATAATCCAAATGAAGCAAGAAACATGTTACTTCAAAACCCACAACTAGCATATGCACTGCTGCAAGCACAAATTGTCATGAAAATTGTTGATCCACAAGTTGCTATGGTAAATGTGTAACAATTTGCTTTGTGTGAACTCTTTATCTCCATTAAGCAGCTAAAACTACAACTTAGATATAACTACTGTGTCTACAAGCCCGTACATTTTACAATTTTTAGAGTAATTTCTGACATTATGGGATAAAACGTGAAGGATTTTTTAATTCTTCTTTTGCGTTCGTTCGCAAACTTCTGCAGGTTAGCAGGATGTAGTCCAGAGAGCGGAGTGCGGTGTCATTATTTACATCTCGGCTGCGACATACGCGCTATTTGGCCTGACACATCTGACTACTGCATGGCTTTGTGTCATTTTGACCCTCTATTGGATGGCTAACTGTACTCCCACAACCTCCTTAGTTATCTCTTACAACATGCATGGCAGGTAAGTATCTCTATTGTTTTGTCTCCTTTTGGATCCTGACAACACAAGGAGGGATGAGATCCATCAGTGAATATAATCACACCATTATCCTTGACTTCATCAGCTATCGGTTAATCAATGATAGTTTAGTAATTATTCAGTAACAGGTTTTTCTCATATTATCTAGGACTCACATATTTTAAATGTATGGAGTCTTAATGATGATTGTTTCTAGTATGGGACAACCATTTTGTTCTTCTGTTTCAGTCTATGTTGTACAGAGATGAGACTCAGCCACAGGTCAATATCGGTGTTCCCAACAATGCTCAAAAGGTAATGCACATAATTAAATTGAGGGGAGAGGGGGGGGGGCTGGCTAAGCAAAGGTGTATATGTGTCAGCAAACAGAGCTAAACAATATTTACTTACCTATTAGTGTGTACGCTGACATTTATTTACCTATTAGTGCGTACACTGACATTTATTTTCCTATTAGAATGTACACTGACATTTATTTACATGTTGTTGTTCGTCCATCACAAGTGATGATGACCATTTGTTACATCCACTTTTGAAAATTCAATTTTAGTTATGTCCTTGATTATGAGTTCGTAGATGGCTAATGAGCCCTATTCGAGCTGTAAATGTCCTTGGACAGTTTGGACATGGAATAACGACTGTAGACGGATCTTGGTCTATCCGTTACTTTCTAGCTGCTCTCCGCTGTTGAGCTGCTGCATTTCTCTTCTTTTCACAAGATGATGCGCTCTTTTTTATTTTAGAATGCCATGTAGATCTATTTTGTGCAAGTTCTTCCCATGTATCACGGTCTATTTCAAAGGCTTTCAGTGAGTCCTTTAACGAGTCCTTGTAGCGCTTCCTTTGGCCACCTTGAGATCGTATACCCTTCTCTAGCTCACCATAGAGAAGTATCTTTGGCAGACGATGGTCGGGCATACGCACCAAATGACCTGCCCAACGAATCTGTGTCTGCATCAGGATCGTGTCAATGCTTTGGATACCAGCTCTATCAAGGACAGTGGTATCTGGAATCTTGTCTTGCCATCTGATGTTCATAACTTTTCTAAGACAATTTGTATGAAAAGGGTTGAGTTTTTTCACATGACGTCTATACACAGTCCATGTTTCACTAGCTTATAGCAGCACTGGAAGTACCACTGCTCTGTAAACTTTCAGCTTAGTCTGTAGGTTAATGCCATTTCTACGCCAAACATTTGCATACAATCTTGCCTAAAGTACTGCTTGCTTTGGCGATCCTTGTATACACTTCATCATCAACGTTGGCATTTTGTGATAACGTATTTGATAACTTTCTGACGTCTATACGTTTCTTTGCTTTGCTTCCTTGTGGGCGTCTGGCAGGCTGTATGCGAATTCTTAGTTTTGACACAATAAGACGATGGTCAGTCCAGCAGTCTGCACCGCACATGGATTTTGTCACTCGAACATCTTGGCGGTCCTTTCTTCTTACAATTATATAATCTATAAGATGCCAGTGTTTTGATCGAGAATTGTATTATGCCTGTGATTTCATTCACTAAATATTCTGCAATCGATTATCATTTCTATTCTAATAACTCTTAGAACCTTAATTTCTCCTACTGTTTTATAATTCAGTTCTGGATTTTTCCCTTTTTCATATTTGACATAGTATCCACGACTTTGACAGACAGTGTTCTCAATTTTGTCTGTGTTTTATGCTCTGCCTTTGTTCTGGGAATCTCAGGTCTGTCATTGTAAAGCATAGTGATTGACTCAATCTGATGTATTCTCAACTGGCATGAGTACTGCTCCTTCATGTGGTTTCATGCAAGTGATTCTGGGACTAGTTTCTATCACATCCAGATATACACTGGTAATGGTCATAAATTATATTAGAGCTATCAATGATAAAAGATATGGAAACATCTGATATTAAAAGTTCAAGACTCCAACGAGGTATTTTATGGATGGCAAGTGCAGAGAAAATGATTGTACAGGTCACCCATGTTTAAAGGGAAGGAATGAAGAAGAAACTTTTGTTACTACATGTTTTCCTGTGAAGGAGTGCAGGGGAACTTTCTATGGGCTGTGGAAATAAATGTCGCTTTGCCATAGCGGACGCCATGACATATACAGGAAGGATTTTGATTGTAATGAAGAAGAGCTGTCAGTTTATCAAGTTATTGAAGTTGGCAGGTAATTGTGCAAAGGAAAGGGTGATCAAGAATATAGCAGCTCTATCTAACAATGCTGGAGAGAATTATTTGATTTTATACAAAGAAAATTCTGTTAGGAGAGGGTCAAGATCAGGCTGGGGTTTCTCTGTCATTTTAGAAACTTATACATAGTCATTTCTGGAAGGAGTGATACATATATGAGGACAGCCTACAACATGAGTGTGGAGATCAAGACAGTTAAGTGCCCCTAAAAAATGGACTTTGAAAATGTGACAATTAGAACTATTATTGTATCAGACTCTCAATCCATGATTTACAAGATTCAGAATGAATGGCAGTGCCATGAGTGGGCGAAATATATTGGGGGTTTCACACTTGTGTAGACTTATGTGGATATTTTGCCCTGATCTTGCTGGAGATCAAGGTAATGAAAGAGCTGACAGACTTGCTTCAATGGTTCAGGTGTCAGGACAGATGATAATGGACAAAGGGGGATATTTTAAATTCCTTTTGTATGCATCTTTTGAATGAGTACACAGTGGTGGATGGACTATTATTAAGACATTGGAACGACTGAGAAGTCACATGTTCCGAAAGCTGAAGATTGGTGAGACAGACCTGTGCAACTGTGGACTGAGTCCAGAGACTGCAGATCACATTCTTCATGCCTGTCAACTCTACCAGAAGAGAGGGAGAAAATATGGCCTGAGACGGCACTACTTCCAGACTTGAGGGGTTCCACGGATGACCTGAAACGAATCACACAATTCATTGAAGATATTGGTGCTGTAACCTGATATCTGACTGAAGAACGATGAAGAAGAAGAAGAAGAAGACATTGGAACTGCTCAGGAATGTTGTAGCAGAGGAGGACGAATGAGAAGTAGAATGAGAAAGATGTATAATCAATAGGGTATGGAAACTAGCAGCATACATACTTTTCTCCAAATTCTGAGAATTCCTAGTTGAATGCTAGTAGTCTACAGCTGTCAGTTCAGAATTAACACAATTAAGCAAGTAGTATTTCCATTTCCACATGTCTGCTTGTGTACAGCAGCACCCTGCCATAGTTTCTTTAGCTGTTTTAATTTTGACAGCACCATTGCTGTTCTTCTCTTAATCTCAACTGCGCAGTCACCCGCATTGTTTATATTAGTTCCTAAATAATCAAAATGTGTCACTTCTAAATTGCAGTTCTCAATATCAATTTTCGGTCTTGATTTAGTTTTGTCAGTTGCCATTATTTTTGTCTATTTCATATTTAAGAACAAGTTTTGCAATTGCTAAACCTTTGGGTTGACTTAATTATGATTAGTAGGTCGTGTTCGTTTGTTGTTAATAGCACTGTGTCATCTGCATATCTAATTTCTGGTATCTGCAGCCCTCCTATATTTACGAGTCTGAAATCAGGCTTCATTGTTTCTTGTCTCATTTCTCATTATAATTTCCACAGATGTTGAACATGTATGGAGACAGCCTTGTCTTACTCCTTACTGTACATTGAACCACTCTGAGCTTTCACCCTCCACTTTTAGCACTGGTTCTTTGTCTTTATATAGCTCTGCTAGTAGTCATGTATGTCAGGCCTCAACAACATGCAAGAATTACACATAGTAGCATCAATCACTCAAACTTGGGGAGTTCTGGTTTCTGCTCTATGCAATGATATTCTGCACTGAAAGAACATACATAGATTGAAGCCAGCTCCTTGAAGTGGAGATATGTGCCTAGTTTAGCTACTGGCCAGACCCTCCTATAATCAAGCAATACCACAGTCTTCGTTAACAAGTGAAGGTACTGAAGTTTAGGAACCAGCCAATAGGTGCACCATAACATTAAGGATACCATGAATACACAAAATGGAAAGTGAACAAAATCTTTTATTTCTTGACTTTTCAGCCAATGCCCGTGCCACAGAATATGATGGGACAGCGAATGCCAATAGGTAATTACGTAAATTTATGTTTTTATTTTAATTTGTAAATTTAAGTAAACCTGTCTGATGTTTGGTTACTTTTTCTTGTATGTGACTTTAAAATAATATTCAACTTTGAAAATGTGTGTACATGGATTTATGTAGAATATTCTGGTTTAAGCCTGACGATGTAATGTTTACCGGTCATTTTTTATATAGACAATATATAACAATTCCCAAGCCATGTCATGTCGCCCATGCAAAGTGACACTTTGTGTTCACAACAACATGTGTGACTTTTATACATTTTCACACTGTCATGCCACTGACCAGCTATGGAAACCCAAATGCACATATTTTTGGGTATTATTTTAAAGTCACATACCCATTCTTTAGTCAGATTTCATTAATCTTTATGTAAATACAATAGATAAAGAAACAGAAAGAAGAAAATAACTAGAGAGTTCCACAAAAGTTACACACCTTTAATACAAGGACAGAACATATTGACACTTTCTTCAGCTTAGCTGCAAAGAAGCATTCAGTTTAACATCTCTAATTGTCAAATAATAATAACATTCGTCTGTCTTTGACATAAACTGGTCCAGATGCTTATGACAAAACATTGGCATGTCCAAAAACATTTGTCCTAAGAGAAGACTACCTGCTAAATGTTTACGCCTATGTGTTGTTGGGGCCTGAAAGGGAGCAAATAATAGCGACCATTGCATGCTGTATACTGTTGCATTGTATGCTGTATGATGTTACTAAGGAGATTTTGTGTGTGTGGGTTTGCTGTCCTGTCCCATAATAATAATATAGAAGCATCGAGGATTTATTAATGCAGAAAAATCATAATGCATCAAATGGGATTTAAACCAGGATGGCACCTACTTGTCTCGCAGCTTGAGTCAACATATGGTTGGAGACGGAAAATGTGTTGATTCAAGTTGTGACACACATATGTGTCATCTGAGTGGAGTTGCTGCCTTATGATTTATCCTGTTCCATAGAGTCAAAGTGACCCAGAAACCATGCTGAAGTCATGTGTCAGGGCGAATGGCGCAGATATCGAATGCAGTGAAGCTGTAAACTAATAAGCATTCCATTCTCCTGACTACATACACTGTTATCCCTATATACATAGCATGCTAAAGTTGGATGTGTCTGGCCATTAGATCAAATAAAACAATGATACAATGCATTTCCATTATCTGTACTACATTCTGCCAGAAATCTTGTTTGGACCATTGTCCTGCCACAAGAGAGATCTGGTGGGAGTTTGAAAATGAAAGCTAAAGAAAAATATACATGGCCAGCTTCAGTGGCAGAGGTGTAGATCTGTCTGGTCGATAAATAAGGATCAATATAATCTTCTTGATTAGGAACAAGCGTCACAGCACTGGGGGGCATTCCCATATATGCTCTGCTTGCCGTTCTGTCAGCCATCTAAAAGTGTATAAGCTGTGTCCCAGTCAGTTGCTGATTCCGTGTTCTTCTGATCTTTCTGGAGAGGGAGCACTTTCTCCCATCACCTCTAGTCACTCCCATTTCTACCATTCTCTGAATATGTACATTGTCACGTTCGACTTCCTCCTTGTCTTCTCTTAGGGTGTCCATGACTGCTCTAATCAATTCAATCCTGTCTCTTCTTATCTCGGTGCCATTCACCAAAGCCTTACCAGCCAACACATCGGCTCTTTCGTTTCCCCTGACCCCAGCATGACCAGGACAGTAAATCCATGTAATGCTCTGCACATTGTCAAGAAGAGTGACCCATTCAGTTCTGATCATATACTTTTCTATCTTGCACAGCATACTTTGAGAGTCCGATAGAATCACTGTTGGTGGTTGCGTCGCCAGTCAAGTGAGAGCTGCTGTCACCGCTTCTATTTCCATTCTCATACTCTGTGTTGTAGTGGGGTAGGCAGCTGACTTCTCAGCTAATTTCTTGCCATTTTGGTAGGCCACGAAACTCAAACCACATCTGTTTGTTTCTTGCAATACTGAGCCGTCTGTGTAAATTATTGTATTGTGTGACTTCAAGTGCTGCAATATGAGTTCTTGGATCATTTTCTCTGTTCTGTTGGCAGCCCAGTTGCGGCACTCTCTTCCCATCTGTATCACCACTGTTGTAAATTATTTTCTCTCTTGTCACCAAATGTCACCCATTCACAGCCTCTTCCCACTTCCTCCAGCTCACAAACTCTGAGTAGGGTATATTCTGCTTCTGCCATCCAGGACCTTCCTCTCTTGATACGCCTTCCTTTTGTACTGTCTAGAGATTGGTGTAAGACGTGTTGATCATTATTGGCGACCATGAAGTAATCTTTAACATCCTTGTGCATCCTAGGACAGCTCTCATGGCCTCATTTAGAACTCACTCCAATCTATCCACCTGTGTTTGCGACAGTATCAATAAACCTAAACCATAGTCCAACAAAGATAATACCACTGCCTGCATCATCTGAAAAAGGGTTCGCTGCGGCATCTCTGCAGATGCCATGATTTTGACTGCACTGACACCCTTCCCAGCTTTCTGAATGATATAATATAATCTTCACTGTGGTGAAGCTTGCGAAAACCCATGCTGTGACTAATGGGAGGGCATTATTCAGTCTTCCTTGAGAAATAAATCACAAAGTAGTGGATGCCTGCCCAGTTCATGGTCTTGCAACAGTTATCTGGGACCTGAACAACTTTAGAAATCTCGCGCAAAAAAAGAATAACACTGAAGATACAGCAATTTGGAGCTGAAAGTAAAACTCTACCACTGACATAGGAAACAGGACTGAGTGTCAGTCTCAGTGTCTCTGTAAGAACAAGTCCATGTTTTGTTTCTCCATGTTCTTATACAGTCCTGTTCATTTTAGCAATTGAAAATGACACATTTCACATATTTGTGTTTCCTGATGCAGGTATACCTGGTGCAATGGGAAATATGAATCCTGGTTTTATGGGTGTAAATGTTGGACCTGTAAATATTCAACAACGGCCAGAAATGATGATGCGTCCCAATATACCTCAAGGTCTGTACGTTTATGAAAACAGTTTAAATGATTCATGTCTTCTTTTATATATCTTCTCAAACTATTGAAGATTAGCAAAATCTAGTCAGGAGAACAGAATGCACTGTGCTATGGTTTACAGTTTAGGTGTGATATTGTGCTATTGGTCCTGATACATGACTTTACCATGGCTTCTGGGTCTCTTTGATCATCTCTGGGATGATATTTCAGCTAAAATCATTAAACTAAATGTTTATCAATAATTAGTTTAAATGTTAAGTTTTTATGGTTAGGGTTAGTTATGTTTTAGATAAATAACCTAACCCTAAATAAATATATACCCAGTATTTAAATTGATAAATATAAACACATAAAAATAGACAAGGAAAATAATCAAATAGGGGGACACAGGTTCCAAACAAGAACCAATCATTCTTATATTTAGGAGGGAAAAAAAAGATCCAGCACGGGAAAAGTCATTGGGGAAAGAATTTTGTAGAGTTAAGATCATCTACTGAGAACAATGTTAGCAGCTAAAGTGTTATGTTGTTTTGTTTCAGCACAGTTTATCCATTACAATGTTATTGTAATCCCAAACAGTGATACTCAACAGATCAAGATTTTCATAGTGAAAGTAATAGCAGCGGTAACATAAATGACTTTATGTATGTATCATGTAGGTGATGTTAATGATGGCAGCAGGTTTCCACAGCCAAATAATATGCCAGGACCCGGAGTTCGAATGAAGAATCCATTCATGATGCCCATTCAAAGACCTGTAGTCAATCAGGTAATATGTTAATTAGTTTTTTTTTTAAAAGCTCAAAAGATGTAGAGAATTGATTGTAATTGGGAATTGGGTTTTCCTTATATACTTCATTTGTCAAAAGAGCTGCACACCACCTACTGAGAGTGGTACTCATAGTACGTAACTTGCTAGCTTCAAGAGATAATCCCCAGGTACCTGTGAAGTAAAATAGCAAACAAGATGTTACAAAACCCATGACCTCCTGAGAACAAGGAAAATGGCTCAACCACTGTACCACCAGCCACCAATTTCTCTTCTCCCCCCCCCCCCCCCCCATTCCCGCTGAGATAAACAAAAATAACCATTTTCTTACAAAATTAGGTTAAAAGAACAGTATTGTCGAAAATGTTATATTGCCAGCTATATATGAGATGATTAGTTATGGGGGGGGGGGGGGGGCAGAATTTGGAAGTTATATTGTTACATTTATTCTCCTGTGTTGGTTCTCACACTTCTGTGTTGGTTCTCAAACGTCTGTGTTGGTTCTCACACTTCTGTGTTGGTTCTCACACTTCTGTGTTGGTTCTCACACTTCTGCAGATCAGCATGATATAGTTCAGAGAATGGAATGAATTATGTTTACAGCTTAGCTGTGATATCTACGCCTTTCAATCTGATTTCTGGGTCATTTGACACTGTATGGAGTGGGACTACCAACTCCTCACCAAAACCTCGTTAGTCGCCTCTTACAACATGATGTAAGGGTTAAAAAGTGTTGCTGTTCTTTACTCCATTTCAGGCTATGACAACGCATGGGCAGACATTTATTCCACTGAACAATAGTACTGTTCCTATAAGAATTGACAAAATGGCAGCAGATGTTGACAATCGAATGTGTAAAGATTTACAATCATCCAAGTTTTCATTGCTGAGTTGATGAAAGCACAATACATGGCAATGAAATCTTGCATTTCACAAATGCTAAATGGTGGTTTTAAAGATATAATAAACACTGGAAGAAATGCTATTCTCAAAACTACTGATAACAGATTCAAGATAAATAGTGAAAAATAATATAAAACAGGTTTAATAGCAGCTTTACATTGAAAAATACACAGAATCTACTTTTCGACCAAAAGGCCTTTCAATCAAGATTGGAACAAGCAAACACAGAATGGAACCACAAAATTAAAAGGTGACTGACTACATGCAAACAATTTAGTAGCAACTGACAGATCTTGGAGGATTAGAAAATAGCAAAGGGAGGATAGAATGACAAAAATGTGGTTACATTTTGGAAGTGATTTGAAATAATAATACAATTACTATGCTTTCTTACCAGCATTCAATATTTCCGATCACGGACAATTGCTTGATGTGTAATAATAGATTGTAGAAATTAGAAATGTATGCTGAGATACATATTGTTGCTCTTCTAATACCTCAACTGTTTTTATTTTATAATTTTATAAATTGGTTAATCATACCTTTGATTACTATCATTATTTGTAGTTCTAAGTAATGTGCATATGAGGGGTACAATTTTTGTGTGAAGGGGGTGTTATAAAATATTTGACTCGGAAAGTTGGCATTGGGAATTCAGTAGGTAGCACTTTATTATGGTTATGATGCATTGTATCAAGACTATCTATCAAAATCAGGTCACTAAAGGGAAATAACAGTTACATTTTCTTCTCTGTTGAAGGATTACAAAGTGCTAACATGTTTATGTCGTGAATGCTGAAAATAGACAAATTATATGATTTGTTTTGCTATCACTGAAAGATTGAGCACTCGCTGTCAAGGTTTTACATGAAGTGAGATGGGATTTGTTAGCAACCATATTGATCAGCATATGTGAGAGCTTTCTTCCAAACCAACACAGTTCCTAGATTTGTTCAGTTTATAAGATATTTCCTTGCCTGGACCCACCAGTGGTCTCCTTTTATGCAACCTACACAGAGAAAAAATTGTGGTTTGTGACTGTTCTGTGAGTTGGAGACTTGGTGTTCAAATGAAGCGACCTATGCTGCAAACATGTGAGATAATTGATATCCAGAACACTTCCGGAGAATATGAGTTGGTGCTTGGGGGGTAGTTGGTTGTACCACATCTTCAAACGTTTGCGTTCGGAAAGAACATATTATACAAAAATAAAAGCCTTTTTTTTCTAATTTAGAAGCGTATCATGAATACTCTGTTATGCAGTTATTTTCTGTAGCAAACAGTACTTTAAGTATGTTATGGTCTTCATCATGCCATTCACTTTTACTTTCTGATATTTGATCTTGTACATTTCCTGAGGGTGAATATAACCATAGTCTATTGCAATATTTATAACTATTATTTCCTAGATCAGGAATCAAATCAACCACCTCCACAGTAAGCGTGTACACTACTATTCTAAAGTCGCTCATTGAAAAGGCCAGACACAAATTATACATAATATGTTTCAAAGGATTATCCTGTATCTGAAATGCACTCTCAGAAAAAATAGCATAGTTTCTAAGTCTGCTATGCTGAAAGAAAATACCAGATGTAAATGTCAATGCCCCAGATGATATGACTTGATTATACATGTTAAAGTGGAAGATAATCTTGATAAAATACATCACTTCCAAAGACAACAGATCAAACCATCTTTCCTTAGAACAGGCTACTGCAGACTATGTGGTCACCTTTACCGACTGAGTATCTCACACACAGATGAATGTCCATGTGGATCTCGAATCCAAACACCCGAACACATGCTTCAGGACTGCCCAACATAAAGAGCAGAGACTATGGGTCTGACCATGAGATACAAATTTGAGATAAAAGCTATTGGGTAACCAATCTGACCTGGAGAAGACAATTACTTCATCCTGATAACAGGCTTGACAATCTAACATGCCCGCAGATGCTGAGCGCATATTTCCTGGTTATGGTGATAGGCAATCTTGTGAAAATTTTGTCTCATATTGAGAACACTTATTCCCTAAAAAGTTAAGCACTCCATGGAAATCTGTGCTGGAAATAGTCAAATTAATGTGGGTGTTTGTGGCTATGTCGATAGCGATACCTACAGCTGTGAAAAGGTCAAGCATTCTTGACTAATTAGCTTTCAAGTTAGTGTACACTACAGGAACCAGTTCTCTTATAAGGCTGGCCTACCATAATATGGCTATAGAAGGGGTAAAACACAGAACGTATTAGATACCATGCCAAAGTTATATATGTAGGGCCATTATCACAAATGAAATGGTGACAGCACAAATCCATTCCATGAGCATGAATGAACTTACGGCCTGCTTACTACACCTCAGCAGTACCACCAAAGAAACAGTACTGCAGTGGATCCCAGGTCACTGTGGCATACCTGGAAATGAAAAAGCTGATCTCCTGGCAAGGAAAAGGGGATCACTGGAACAAATAGAAAATGATAATACGTACTATGAAAGTAAGACCATGTTAAAAGCAGAATATAAGAAAAAATGGAAGCAAATGCACCCAACTGCAGAACCAAATGACCCCTACCACCAAATGTCACGCAAGGAACAAACCATCATTTTCAGACTACGAACTGGTCACAACAGACTGAGAAGTCACATGTTCCGAAAGCTGAAGATTGGTGAGACAGACCTGTGCAACTGTGGACTGAGCCCAGAGACTGCAGAACACATTCTTCATGCCTGTCAACTCTACCAAGAAGAGAGGGAGAAAATATGGCCTACTGAGACGGCACTGCTTCCAGACGAGGGGTTCCATGGATGACCTGAAGCGAATCACACAATTCATTGAAGCTATTGGTGCTGTAACCTGATATCTGACTGAAGAACGATGAAGAAGAAGAAGAAATCCATTCCATGAAATACATTCTGCTGTAAATCTAGTAGAACATTTCTCTGCTACAAGAAATTCTGCTAAAGTCAGAAGGCAAAAAATTGCCAAATAACTGACATGTAAAATTCTCAAAATAGTACGTTTGAAAACAGGGGATGAAGTTTTACTGCACGACGACTAACACACTATCACTATCGGAAACTCACATGAAATAATACACACTACGGAAAAAGAGTTCCTGTTCCTATCCTTCTGGCAGCTCACTTCCATATTTCGGTTGGACACTTTTGTGTAATTTGGTCATTTCTATTCGTCGTCTTTTGATGTTTTGTGCGTATCTTCATAAAGGCCTTTTGGTCGAAACATCAATTATGTCATGTGTATTGTTATTTGTATGATTTTAGCTTGTTTTCCATTGTGTGTATTATTTCACGTGAATTTCTGATAGTGATAGTGTGTTAGTCGTCATGCAGTAAAACTTCCTCCCCTGTTTTCAACATAAGTACTATTTTCATACAGTTTTACTAGCAGTATTACCTTTTATTGATTGTAAAATTCTCAAGTATCTTGAAATTATTTTAAAGTTGTGAATATTTAAGTGATTTAAAATGTTCTCTTTAACATTTTCTTTAAATTTGATCACAGTCTCCTGGTCCAATGCCTGGTATTCCTGGTCCGTCAACCAATGGTGCTGCTAACATTTCCACACAAGACCAAGAAAAGGTGATTCTCTTTCATTGTTTGCACAGAACTTCATATCTCTTTCACATGCTTCTATTTTTTATTATATCTCTTGTTCATTTGTTATTTATTTATTATATCTCTTGTGTCTGTGTTATTTATTAATTATATCTTGTTTCTGAGCTATTTATGTGTTATATCTCTTGTTCCTGTAGTATTTACTTATCATATATCTTGTCTGTGTGTAATTTATGTGTTATATCTCTTATTTCAATGTTATTTGTTTATTATATCATTTGTTTCTGTGTTATGTATTTATTATATCTCGTTTCTGTTATTTATCTTGTCCATGTGTTATTTATTTATTATAAATCGTGTTCATGTGTTCAGCAAAATATAACTAGTTGTATTGAACCAAACACTCATGTCTTGTAATTTAGTTATGAAATTGTAACAAAGCATTGACCTAAACATTCACTAACCTGTATTTTGTAAGATCTGACTTTTTTAAAGGGTTATTATTCACACATACACAGGACAAATCCATATGTGGTTGAATTCCTGAATCTGTTCTTCTTCTCCATTAGTTCTCAAACTCCTGGTTAGCAGGATGTTGTCTGGAGAATAGAATACATTGTATCCTTTCAGCCCTACTCATCCAACTTCAGCATGACTTGTTTCGTCATTTCGACCTATGCAGTCAACTCCACCCGAAAACCTCTTTAGTCGACTCTAGAGACTGACCACAGTGCTGCTATTTTTTGCTCCTCTTTCAAGTCCTAATAACACAGCCTCCTGAACATGTATTTTGTCGTAGAGAATTTATTATTTATCATAGATAAAATACGCAAGACACATCGTGCTACATTTTGTTGTGGTTAATTGCGTTGTTTCTTCAGTTTGATTTGAATTAACTCCTTATCTCCCGCAAGCTGCTAAAACAGCTAGCTAATACTTTACTGACCAAATTCGACAGTCGGATTTTCGTTATATATCTTTGGTGACCAACTTCGTCGTTCATCGGAACCAGTATGATACTTCAGAAATATTGCTACTGTAGTGATAGTATCATTAACCTTTAGCAAGCCAGATTAAAAAATACGAAACGTCTCCCTGCCACCGGATTCTTTTTTGAAAATTTGCATTATTGATGGTGACTGTTTTGAAAATGTGATAATTTTTTGGTTGTTAGAGATATTTAAATAATATTTGCACATATAAATAAAGAATTGAATTATGCATATATTGGTGTAATTTATGAACGTGTTTGTGTGATACCAGACGTATGAGAAAGTGGTAAAGACGTTTTTCACAAAAAACATATATTTTATAACAAATAAAGAGGAAAAAAATAAGAAGAAAAAATAACTTACCTTACATATCGAATTCCTTGGCAACACTGTAAACTAAATCACGCAAATCTGTTGTATTTATGTTCTTTCACTGCGAAATTATCAAAATATAGCCGGGGGAACTGTATAAAACATGTAGATTTGCAGTAAAATCGTTCTTTGAGCTTAGGCCTAGAGTTATTTTTTCTGCCACTTCAAAATATTCGATATCAAACGTACAAGTCCCCAAACCAACACGGCATTCTGTATATTCACTGCTGTGAAACTAAATAACCTAATAATCCATGATTCAAGCCACGATTCAATGTTATTTTATTCAAAATACGATGAAATAAAGGTCTGTAAAACCGATCCACCATCATGGCATCGTACCGGTGTACAGATGTGGTCAGATTAATTGCTCTTAAACTTTTACGAATAGCTAGCCATTCTCAAAAACAATCATTTCGGAAGTGGGGGATGTACCGGCTTCGATTGCGCATGTCCCCAGCTATGTGCACGGGCTGTGGTACGTGTAAATCTCACGATATTCTCGCTGGGTGGGCCGGGCCGCCAAAAGCGCGCGTGGCCATTTTGTTTCTCGGCGGCCGGGATTGATATAGGCTTGGTGAAGGTTAAGAATAGCTCATCTGGGATAGTACATCATTCCACAATGGAGAAACTCACAAAATGCAGTCTGTCGATGTGGCTTATGAGTTATTCTTGAAAAAAATAGGAATTTCTGGAAGGCTAGTTTTGTGATGCACAGAAAGTAATGTAAATCCATGTCCAGCATTATAATAAATGTAAATTCACTCTTGAAATAATTCTGGAGCTTTCAAATTCATTCGGAATATGCAAACATTCATTATAACACATTGAAAAATTCAAAGCTCTATGACATTCAATTTTATACAGATTTTTAAAGACTGTGCTGTCGATGATTTGATGCTAATAAGTTTGGTAATAGGAGATTAACCTTTAGCAAGCTGTGTTTACAAATCACAAAACTTCCCCCTGCCACTAAATTCTTTTTTGAAAATTTGTGTTTGTTTTAGTTGATGTTGAAGGAAACGGCATACATTTTTTCTCTTTAGATATTTTAAAATAATTTTTTTGCATGTAAATGCAGAATTGAATACCGCAAATATGTCTGTAAATTATTTTTTTATACGAGACCTTCTCGAGGTGTGACGAAGTGGTGAAGACCTTTTTTTGTAAAAAACAACATGACATGGGTGTTTGTAAAACACAATAACTTTTTTGTTATTTAAGCTTTTAAAATAATTTTTACACATATAAAAGCAGAATTGAATACAGCAAATATGTGTGTAATTGGTTGTTTTTTTATGTGTCCTACGGATGAAATTATGAAAAGGTGAATACATTTTTTCTTTTTAAAAATCTTGTAAAAACTACCAAACATTAATGACTTACCCACTGGCCGTGCAGTTCTGGAGTACAACTACTGACTGTGCAGTTCTCCTAATTGCTGTGTAGCTCAGACGAACAATCTGTTTTAAAATTTACCATCGTGTGATATCTACTGAAGCAGGGATATGGGCACATAGCGACGTTACACACTGAGCACACATACTTAATCTGGTGGCGCTTCTTTGTCCAATCTGAACAGACCACACAGTCAGGAGTTGAAAACCTGCCGCTGGCCAACCGTTTGGGATTGAGAGCAATTACATGTGTTACTCCTATCATCCTATCTTTGGAGAGGCCATAATATTGTTGAAACAGAGGAAGAAGTTTGTCAACAAACACTTGTATCGTGTACGCCTTGCTGTGGCCGGTTGTCCCTCGTGGAACAGCTTTTGTGTTGTCCACAAGGTGCAGGAATGAAAGAATAGCTAAAAATCTATCCCTCCTCATGACATTCCTGAACTCAGGCATCTCAAGGAGACCATCACTACACCAATACAAATCATAGGATGAACGTTTGGTCAGTCCCATCAAGAGAACCAAAGCAATAAAGGCTTTCATCTCATCAGCTGTGACTTCCTTCCACAACTTCACACGAGATGCATTGCCAGCACCCTGTCCCTTCGATTCACTAACCTGCTTAGCATAACGATTAATTTCAGTTACCAACATGTTAACAATATCATCTGTAATAAACAGACGAAACACGTCTACCTCACTAACTTTATCAGCTAGGCCTATAGGTCCTACAACTTCATCGAAGTCGCTAAGCCAATCATGGCTATATGCCGAAGGGACATGCAAATTTTCTACAATTTCATCCTCAAAAATGTCTTCACCCACGCTGCCAACAGAATCAGTATCACTAGAATTACCACTATCTAACACCACATCATCTACTGGAGCAATATCTGCTTCTAGGAACGGCACAATTTCCTCCTCATCGGAATTGGCATCCATAATAAACTTGAAGAAAATTGAATCCATGATGAACAAACTTGATTACTTGGGTGTCTGTAGGAAAAAACGAACTGCTCCTCTCTATTCTACAAGATTTGTGTGACAAAGATGGTGGCGGACGTGGAAATGGAATAGTCTTCATCTGCACATGTCCCAGTTTATGTGCATTACCAAATAAGGCTGTGCTACGGGGAAAAAACATGTCTTGTTTATAGGTGGGTCCGGACACCTTTCGTCAAAACTGAGCTAGTACTGAAGGGGATCCGTACCACCCTTAGCTTGCTAAAGGTTAAGTATTCTATGGATTGTGGGCCCAGAAAAGTGTTAAGAAGGCCTCTTCTGCTAGTGAGTCTCTAAAACCTCCAGTTTTAAATTGTTTATTGTCAAATGTTTTTCCCCAGGTGAATGATGGTTGTTAGTATCCACACTTGCCATTAAGCATAGGGGTGGAGCCTCAGTTGCCATTCTAAGGCCAGATGTGTTGCCTTGGTTCTGTTGAGTCCATGTTTGTTGAAGGTTATCTTGATATTTTCTATCCATAGTTATCATGATATACTTTTGGCTTTATGTCCGGATATTCTTTTGTTATATACTCTTTTTGGTAATTTGGTTTTGATTCATTATTATAAGGTTACCTAACCATTTTACTTGCTGTCTTTCAATATGTTCAATATATGATATTATACCTACTCTTTTTATAATTTCTTCATTTCTTATTTTATCTAGTTTAGTAACCATTGCAGATTTTTTCAGATACTTCATTTCACATGTCACGATTTTCCTTTGACTTGAAATTGCTAAAGACCATGTTTGACATTTGTAGCAGAGTGTTGATATACACATTTTTATAGTTTCCTCTAAATACATTACGTCAGGACATGAAAACCCTTACGGAGATACAGAGTTCAATATTTGATAATTAAAGCTAAAAGAGTCTTGTGTATTTCTATCTTCAGGCTGCATTAATCATGCAAGTACTACAGCTGACAGATGAACAGATTGCATTACTTCCACCAGAACAGCGTCAGAGCATTCTCATTCTCAAAGAGCAAATAAAAAGTGGATAAATTTGATTCAGCTTAGCCACTATTTACAAAAATTATGTTCTTACTTTTCAGTGTTCCGTATAAATTGTTCTCTATGTTGTATTACCCGTTGTTTAAAAAAACCTATTTGATGAATGGCTGGTCTTAGTTAAAAATATCAAGGGAATATGTAGTATGTTGTGAGTTCCTAAATTAAAACAGAAATGTACTGTATTTTTTTATAATGAAATACTTCTTCTTCCTGCATTCATTCTCAAACTTAGTAGGATTAAGTCTGGAGAACAGAATGTGTCATCATGGTTTAAAGGTTGACTGCAATATCTGTGCCTTTTGGCTTGACACATTCAACTTCAGCATGACTTTTTTGTCACTTAAAACTATGGGATGGAATCAATCAACTGTGCTGTGCTGAGTGGAGTAGGCGATCATGTTTCTCCACAACTCTCTGTATCCTGTGTTTTTAATAAGTTCAGATGGTAACATTTTTTTTTGCCATAGTGACAACCCTTTCAGAAATTTCTGGATGGGATAGCCAACCCCAAACGTCATGAAGTGGTAAAAAACATGATAGTGTAGATGAAGTGCTGTGAGACTTCCACAAGAGGAAAAACCTCTCTTCTGCTGCTGCATTCATTCTCAAACTACTCTTGCAGATTAGCAGGATGTGATCTGGAGAATAGAGTTTATTGTGTCATGGTTTACAGCTTTGCTGCAATATCTGTGCCTTTCAGCCTGACACATCCAATTCAGCATGACTTCTTGTCTTGGTCATTTTGACCGTATATATTTATGATAGCAACTCCACCCCCATAACCTATCTTAGTCGCCACTTACAACCTGCATGGAAGGTAAACAACGTTCCTATTTTGTGCTCCCCATTCGGACCCCGGAAATGAACATGAGAAAACTCTCACTATATATGTTTAGCATCTACTAGAGGTTTACTGTGGCATGGTATTTGGTCCTATTCTGGTGATACTATTCTCACTGTGGCATGGTATTTGCTCCTATTCTGGTGAGACTATTCTCACTGTGGCATGGTATTTGCTCCTATTCTGGTGAGACTATTCTCACTGTGGCATGGTGGTTGGTCCTATTCTGGTGAGACTATTCTCACTGTGGCATGGTATTTGCTCCTATTCTGGTGAGACTATTCTCACTGTGGCATGGTGGTTGGTCCTATTCTGGTGAGACTATTCTCACTGTGGCATGGTGGTTGGTCCTATTCTGGTGAGACTATTCTCACTGTGGCATGGTATTTGCTCCTATTCTGGTGAGACTATTCTCACTGTGGCATGGTGGTTGGTCCTATTCTGGTGAGACTATTCTCACTGTGGCATGGTGGTTGGTCCTATTCTGGTGAGACTATTCTCACTGTGGCATGGTGGTTGGTCCTATTCTGGTGAGACTATTCTCACTGTGGCATGGTGGTTGGTCCTATTCTGGTGAAACTATTTTCACTGTGGCATGGTGGTTGGTCCTATTCTGGTGAGACTATTCTCACTGTGGCATGGTGGTTGGTCCTATTCTGGTGAGACTATTCTCACTGTGGCATGGTGGTTGGTCCTATTCTGGTGAAACTATTTTCACTGTGGCATGGTGGTTGGTCCTATTCTGGTGAGACTATTCTCACTGTGGCATGGTATTTGATCCTATTCTGGTGAGACTATTCTCACTATGGCATGGTGGTTGGTCCAGTGGCCACTGATGAGACCGTCCTCACAAAAAATGTCTGTGAGATGTAGTAGCTCTGTTTATTGAAAGGTAAATGTTTCACAGATTTCTCCTACTGGCACAGATAAATAAATCATGAAATCATGTTCCTAAAAGCTTCATAGTACAAAGGATTGTTAGACTTACTCATGAGTTTGTGTGTGTGTGCTTGTGTGTACCAAGTCACTAAGAAGTTTTTGTGCATGTGTGCTTGTGTGCACCAATCACTTAAAAGTTTTTGTAATTTGACTGTTGATAATAAAATTCAAATTAATTTGGTCTCAGCTGTTTTATTTTTTGTTTTGTTTTTAAAACACTTCTCCAAGTCTTGATTATATATAACATTGCTGCACTAGGGACAATCTCTATAAGTGCTTTATTCTCCAGTCCATCAGCAGTCTAAGAATGTATAACTGCAATGTTTTGGCCAGTTCTGACTTTTATAGAGGACACACTTTCTCCTCCGATAACTTCTATTTCTATCATTATCTGAACATGTATAATGTCTATCTCATCATTCTGTAGTGCATCCATGCATTACATTGCATGTAGTGCATTCGACAACTACACACTTTTGCCAATGTGCATACAACTACTGAAAACATTTGTAGAACCCATTCTTGAACAACTCCCTCAGCTGTCTCGACACATTGGTGATAATGTCATCTGTATCTTTAAGGTAATGAAAAATAAAGCCAGTACACGGTTAGGATAACATGGAGGCTGTTCCTAGGTAATCAAATTGTGCTTTGTGAGGTACTGCTATACCAGTAGGGATCGAGGTTGACAGTTGTCCAGTGTATCATCAACACTAACACGACCTTCAAAGTAAAACTTGTACCACACAAATACTTGCAATTTCTTCACTATGGTATTACCATATGTTTTATTAACCTGTAGCAATCTGATGTCGACATTTTTCAACAAATTTACTTTTTCCATAGACACCGATATCAACATATGTCACATTGAGGTTGTCATTTGTAGTCATAGACAACAATCTTCCATGTTAATTTTCCTGAGTGATTGTCCCAGAATTATTTGCAGCAATCTCAGATCAAAAGGGAAAACAGTACACGAAGCTAGTGGTGCCTTTACCGCAACAACGGGCAGTCTAACTATGGAAGTATTCGCCGTAACGCAGGCTGGAGTCGCAAACCTATTCCCATGCTTGCATACTAAGTGATTCACTGAATATGATTCAGAAAGTCAAAACAGGTGATGTACGTAGGGAATGGGCGGAGTCATTGAAGAGAGCTAAAATGCGGGCATCACTACGAAAACTCACGCTTATTTTTGTCCCCAGACATGTAGGCGTGGAGGGAAATGAACGTACTGACAAATTAGCTAGTCTCGCCACCACAACAGATGGTCAGCCTATGGACCGAGCAGACACACTCACTGCTCTTCGTGAGTCCTCACGATCAGAGGATTTTTAGATGAATAAGCATGAGTCAATATCAAGAATGCAAGAATTGGGAGTGAGAATGGGCGTGGCCCGAAGAGAACCCCTAACAAAGATTTCAAAAAGAGTAGTGAACCAACATAGAACCGGAACCATCAGCCGTTATACCCTGATAGATTTACTGAAGCGGAAATCGGATCACCCATGGACGTCTCAGGTGTTCGAAGATGATAATCAACATACCTAATATTTGCAACAATATAAATTATTCAACCTTCACGTTTTTGAAGACATACTGTATGGACCTAACTTCAGTGATGCCATTGTTCGGAAATTCTTCATGAATGATTATTCAGACGAAGACGATTTTAAAGGCTTTAGTGTTGCAGGTAATGTAGATCAACGTGAGGGAGTTGATAATATTTAATAGTGATGTAAATGCTGTCATTTATGATGATGAGTTTGCAGATCCGGGTTTTCTACAGATAAGCCTATGGATTACCTTGAAACCAAGTCATTTGTGTGCATTTGTCCATACTGTCCAAGTTGGTTGTCCACAACATAAACACTAACACACGCAAGCAAACAACACTTCCAAACCATATCCAGCATCGACTTATCTCTTGTCTCCAAATTCGAAAACAACCAACTCAATAAATAAATGTTATGTCAAAAAAGAAAACACATGCAGAAAAATCAGAAATCATAAAAAATGGCCTGGTGCCAGAGAAAGAATGCATTACTTGCATTCCATGTACTCTGGCTTGCTACAGGTTAAGCAATGTTAGTTTCTCTGAGGGGGACTTCTCAAGCAAAACAGAATTTGACATTTGTATGTTGTTCAATCAAGGACATTTCAACTCCAGCAATGCAACTAGCACAACACACACAGCTGTATCTTCTCTATCAGAGTATATATGAAGGTCATGTCTGCCATGTCCTTTCATCAAGGTCATTGTATGGCTTTTTTCATCTTTAGGCAAAAAAGTAAAAACAAGCCAATAAGCATTTTTCTGTCAGGAGTGGAAACTTTTTAAGCATTCATGTCACAGAGATAGAAGATTTTTGTTTTTATCTTTCTCTCATATTTTTCATCATAGTGTTCACAAATGTCGCCCCGAACGCAGATTGTGCCTCCAGACAGCTTGAGTTTTGATTGTGTTTTCCCAGTTTTTTGGGTCTATGGATAAATCTTTCATTGATGACCTGCAGTCTTTGTACCTCAGTACCGGTCTACCGCGGCCCTATGGCTTTAGACAGTTCTCCAAATAGTACTTGTTTTGGAATGCAGCAGTTTGGCATTCTGTGGACGTGACCCAACCACCGCAATCAATTTGTACTGTTTTCCTGGCAGAAGGTAGCTGAGTGGTGTAACACTTCTATATTTGTGATTTTATTGTGCCATTTAAAATTGTGCAGAGATATCTTAGATGACAGGTGTTAAGTCTCCTCTCATATTTTATGTAGGTAGTCCATGTTTCAGATCCATTGTATAGTGTACTCAGCACGAGTATTTGATAAATCTATAGCTTTGTTTTCAATTTTTACTTCCAGTTTTTCCAAGTACGGTTTGTCTGCCAAAAATGCTAGCCGCTGTCCCTACTCATGCGCGTATTTTATTATCTAAGGAAAGAGTTTATGTAATTGTGGATCCCATGTAACAAAATTTTCAACTTGTTTTATATGATTGTTGTTTAACTCTTTCAGGACTTGATTATTTTTAGGTTTGGACCAAATTAATTTTCAGGAGTAGAAAAATTGCCTTACATGTGTTTTTCATTGTATCACTTGACATACTAATATTGATAAATAGTGTATGTGTAATATATCATTGGAAAGTGGAATTGATACAGAATATAAATATATAAGTACATTGATGATATTTCATTACTTCACAAGGTTAGAGTTAGTAAAACACAAAACAAGAAAATGAAAATGTTAATTTATTAGTATAAATATTGTGACTTACCCAAATGTATCCATACTTGTCATTGATGATATCCATTTTTCAAGAATGTTTACACAAATATATCCAATTCTCTTCATTATGTTTTTTATTTGATGAATTTATATCAATAAATGTTAAAGTTATGTACATTTTTCTGATTGACACCAGAAGCAATGAAAATAAGAAAATATTTCAGGAGTATAAAAATTTCCCTACATGTGTTTTCCATTGTATCACTTGACATACTAATATTGATAAATAGTGTATGTGTAATATATCATTGGAAAGAGGAATGGATACAGAATATGAATATATAAGTACATTGATCATATATGATTACTTGACAAGGTTAGAGTTAATAAGACACAAAACAAGAAAAAAAAATGTTAATTTAAATTTATTGACTTAACAATTCTGTGTCTCCGCCAAGATTTTTTCAGTCATGTCATATTTAGAACTCACTGTAAGAATGGAATATTTACTGACATATAATTCTTTGGGTGTCTCCGCCAAGATTTTTCCAGTCATGTCATATTTAGAACTCACAGTAAGAATGGAATATTTATTGACTTACAGTTCTGTGGATATCTCCGCCAAGGTTTTTTAGTCTTGTCACATGGAAATATACAGCTGTAAGTTGTAGGCTGAACTTACACCTGCCATCTTAGCACTACAAACATTTGCTACATTATTTGGTAACCAGTTTTACATATATAGCAGAAGAGGCAAACCTAATTTTGTCAGCTAGCTAAATTTAAAATTGCACATCAAGCTAAACCTTTTAGTTCTATGAAGTGCCAATAAAGTCACAGTTTTCACCAACTGCCAAAAACATCAGGAGATGGAGACTTTCTGCCTTGGAAGTAAAAAAATTTTGTTTTAGTGTTGAATATCAAACGTTTGCAATGGGCACTATCTCCAGAAGTCTATTCTGTTCTGAACACTGTTTCTTCTTTTTCTTCAGCTTTCATTCTCAATCTCCCGCTGGATATCTCTTGTAACAGGACAATGGTTCTGCTATATTTCCAGCAGGATGTAGTCCAGAGAATGGAAATTCGTTGTGTCACCGTTTTATTTGCGCCAATGGCCCAACACATCTGTCTTCGGCGGGGAACACTGTTTAAAAACACACATTTTCTCCATATGTTGGCTCGGTGGTAGAGGGGTTTTTTGGTTCACTTCACAGACCCAACTTGGTTGAATTAGCTTGTGGTTTGAAAGCCAATCGTTCACATTGTACGGGCGACATGATTGGATGAAAGCCAATCGTTCACATTGTGCTGGCGATGTCATTGCATGCATTAGTCGCGTCATAAAATTTGATCATAGTTAAATGGCAGTGGTAGGAGAAGATGAGGTGGGAAAAAGATACTGATATAGTAATAAAACCCCATAGTCCGTCAGGGTCGCAGGAGTGTCACATTGATAAATTTGGTACAGAAAGATTTTCACACATCTATATCCTCTACCATCCTGATAAGTTTTGAAACTTCACACCCTGCCCAGTCATTGATATTATCTAGCCATGTCTTCTTCTGGCCTCCTAGTCTTCTTTCAACCTCCACCATACCTTGAAGAACGCCTCTTCATGTACACAACACGGAAAGGGACAGTTTACAAGTTTCAATTTCTCTTAAATTGGTGGAAGTTCACTACGAGTCACTAATTTCAGTGAGAGCAGCAATTTAGTTGTACTGGTCAGCTAACACCTGGCATAATCTTCACTGCTAATTGGTGTTGCCCATTATTTCTTCCTGCCTCATTGGACACATTGAAATAGATGAAACATTGGAAAACTGATTTTAATAATGTATAGTACCTAATCTAGGTGTAGTGAGGTCATTCTGTCGATCGTTGGATTAATGAACTAACATCATAAAGTCCAAACCGATTTGTGTAACAGAAGTCAGTTCATAATTAACACTCGACGGTGATGTCATGGCAGAAATTACAACTCGCATTGCCCTAGCATCAAGTGAATTTAACAGACTGTCTAATATCTGGAAATCAAAGTCAATCAGCACAAGCACGAAAATGCGCTTAATTCCTGCGTTATTCCGGTGTTATCATATGGATGTGAGAGCTGGAAAAGCTCTTTATCTTCAGAAAAGAAATTAATGAGTTTCGAGAACAAATGTCTTCGTAGGATAACTAACACCCATTGGAGTGAATTCAAATCGAATGATAAAATCAGAGAAGAGACGCATCAAAATTTCATCACAGATGTTATCAGAAACGTTGGTCCTACATCGGCATGTCCTACGCACAGACACCAACAGAATACACCACCAATCTCTTGAATGGATACCTACAGGCAAAAGAGCAAGGGGTAGACCAAAAGAAACACTCAGAAGAACAATACTTAGAGAAAGTAAAACAAACCAAAATTCATACTATTCAAGAACTGCACAGAATAGCTTTGAACAGACAGAATTGGAGAGATCTTACCTCTGCCCTATGCGCTAACTTCAGTGCAAAAGGAAAATGAATGAATAGTACCTAGACAAAACAAGCAATCAGTAATACTCAGACTGGGTACATGGAATGCAAGAACCATATACCTTAGACTTAACACCTCTGACATGACAAATGAACCATCTATTCATAAACCCATAATCTCTCAGTGTCATTACGGTACTACATTAGATGCACCTCCTTTGTAGTATTTCTTTAGGCGTACAATATAATTGGTCATAACATTTTTCTATCTTCCACAGCATAGAGAGTTTAATAAAATCACTGAGTCTGTTGGTGATTGCTTTGCCAGCCAAGTGAGATCTGCTGTCACTACCTCTATTTCCATTCTCGTACTTGATGTTATAGTGGGATATGCAGCTCACTTCTTAGCTAATTTCCTGCTATTTTGGTAGGCCACGAAACTCCAACCAAACATGTGTGCTTTTTGTGTTACTGAGCCATCTGTGTAAATGATATCATGTAGCTTCAAGTGCTGCAGTATGAGTTCTTGGATCATCCTTCTGTTCTGTTGGCAGCCTAGTCACTGCACTCTCGTCCCAGCTGAATCACAGCTGTTGTCAATAATTTTCTATCTTTGCTAAATGCCACCCATTCACAGATTCTTCCCACTTCCTCCAGCTCACAAACTCTTAAGTCTGTGATGGCCAAAGTACTGGGTTCAAATCTCACCGCAGACAATTGTATATTCATATTGTTCAGAGAGATGGCAAACTACTAAAGAAACTAGACAAGTCTTGGTACCATCAAGGATAAACTAGACAAATCTTGGTACCATCATTGAGAAACTAGACAAGAGTCTTGGTACCATCAAGGAGAAAAAAGACAAGATTATTAGTACCATCAAGGATAAACTAGACATGTCTTGGTACAATCAAGGATAAACTAGACAAGAGTCTTGGTACCATCAAGGATAAACTAGGCAAGAGTCTTGGTACCATCAAGGATAAACTAGACAAGAGTCTTGGTACCATCAAGGAGAAAAAAGACAAGATTATTAGTACCATCAAGGATAAACTAGACATGTCTTGGTACCATCAAGGATAAACTAGACAAGTCTTGGTAATATCATGGAGAAACTGGACAAGTCTTGGTACCATCAATGATAAACTAGACAAGAGTTTTGGTACCATAAAAGGAGAAAAGAGACAAGAGTCTTGGTACCATCAAGGATAAACTAGACAAGAGTCTTGGTACCATCAATGATAAACTAGACAAGAGTCTTGGTACCATCAAGGAGAAACAAGACAAGTCTTTGTACCATCAATGAGAAAGTTATTACTTGAATGTTTTATGTGAAGAACAATCAAGAATGGAATTGGTTAAACCATAAGAATCAAAGATGCATCAACTACATAAACATTCACAATGCTATCATCATCATTAAGTGCCGTCTCCGCAACGAAGGTTGGCTGCAACGTATCTCCAACATTTGTTTCTTCTAATTGTTTATTTAGTGTCCATGTTTCTGAGCCATGCATTAATATGGAATAGATGTAGCACCCATATTGTTGCCATGACTTTCATCTTGGGAGAATAATGTGGTAGTTTCCAGTTGCTTTCCACATCTATATGGGGAATATCCATTTATATCCGCTACCTTTGACAATAATTTATGTCGGGACAAATTGGTTCCCCTCCCTGTTCTAATAATATCATAGACAGAACGATGATCTAACGCACATGTCTGTGAAGACCTGAACATAGAAGAACATTAGCTTCTCAAGACTATCACATACACAATCTAACATATTTTGGACATATAAAAGATAAATGATGTTTAACATTATTTTACTTGCTTGACTTATAAGGGCTATAGTTCGGTAGTTGGAGCAATTCTGAAGGTCGCCTTTTTTTGGGAGGGGTATATATAATGATTTTTCCATTCTTCCGGCCATGTGTCGCTTTCCCATATTTTGTAGCAGAGTTTGTGGTAAATCTTGATTCCGGCCTCGCCACCTGCATGTATCATTTCTGTTGTTAAGCCATCATTGCCTGGGGCTTTTCCTTTCTTTAAACTTTCTATTGCGTATCTTACTTCTTCCTTTGTAGGTTCTGGCTCCTTTTCATATTCGTTTATTGTTATGTTTTTGGTTTTTTTACTTGGGTCATTACACATCTCACTGCAGTATGTTAAAGTGCTAATGTTACGAACTTTTATTTTTCCGGTTGCAATATACGGCTGTGAAACATGGACCCTATGTAAAACAGCGGCAAAGAAGATCAACGCCTTCGAGCTGAAATGCTACAGAAAGATACTTAGAATATCATGGAAGGATAAAATCAGAAACTCAGATATTATAAAACATTGAAGATTCCAGTGTTAGTTACTAAACACAATAACAAAAAGAAAACTACGCCTGTTTGGTCATATAAAGAGACACAACTGTTTAGAAAGACAAATAATGGAGGGAAGAGTACCTGAGGAGAAGAGAAAGGGCAGACCAAGAAGACGATGGACTGACGACATTAAAGATAACATGAATACATCACTAGAAAATGCAAGACAGAGAGAGGTTCATAGAGTTCATTGGGAAGACAACGTTCTGGAAGGAATACGTCACATGACGAAAAAAAAAGATAAATGGTTTAGAAAGATTAATCACGGAGAGTAAAATTCTAGCCAAGAGAAAAAGAGACAGACCGACCAAAACTACAATGGCTAAAGGATATCAAAGACCTGAATATGATACTGTAAGAAGCTGGACATCTTGCACAGAACTGGGTGGCTTACAGAGTGGTAGTAGGACAATGTTCTGCAAAGAACATGTCATGGAAGAAGAATCAATTTTTTAAATTTCTGATATAATTATTCATTCATCTGAGAAAAATGTCTGTATCTATAGGTGGGTGACGCAAATATGTCTGTTTATAGGTGGGTGACGCAAATATGTCTGTTTATAGGTGGGTGACGCAAATATGTCTGTTTCTATATGTGGCTCATGGAAATATATTTACGGTATATCTTATAGGTGTCTCATGGAAACATTTCTCATTCTATGTGTGTCTCACTTGTGTCTATAGGTGTCTCACAGAAATATGTTTGTATCTAAAGGTGGCTCATGTGAATATGTATGTATCAGTAATAGGTAGCTCTTAGAAAAATGTCTGTCTTTAGGTGGCTCTTGGAACTGTGTCTGTAGGTGACTCATGGAAATATGTCTGTGTCTATAGGTACCTCGTGGAAATATGTATGTATCAGTATTAGATGGCTCATGGAAATATGTATGTATCAGTATTAGATGGCTCATGGAAATATGTATGTATCAGTATTAGATGGCTCATGGAAATATGTATGTATCAGTATTAGATGGCTCATGGAAATATGTATGTATCAGTATTAGATGGCTCATGGAAATATGTATGTATCAGTATTAGATGGCTCATGGAAATATGTATGTATCAGTATTAGATGGCTCATGGAAATATGTATGTATCAGTATTAGATGGCTCATGGAAATATGTATGTATCAGTATTAGATGGCTCATGGAAATATGTATGTATCAGTATTAGATGGCTCATGGAAATATGTATGTATCAGTAATAGATGGCTCATGGAAATATGTATGTATCAGTATTAGATGGCTCATGGAAATATGTATGTATCAGTAATAGATGGCTCATGGAAATATGTATGTATCAGTATTAGATGGCTCATGGAAATATGTATGTATCAGTAATAGATGGCTCATGGAAATATGTATGTATCAGTATTAGATGGCTCATGGAAATATGTATGTATCAGTATTAGATGGCTCATGGAAATATGTATGTATCAGTAATAGATGGCTCATCGAAATATGTCAGTGTCTGTAGATGGCTCATATAAATATTTGTGCGTCTATAGATAGCTCGTGGAACTATGTGTCTGCAGGTTGCTCATGGAAATATGTATGTGTATATAGGTAGCTCGTGAAAATATGTCTGTCTCTAGGTGGCTTATGAAAATATGTCTGTTTATAGGTTGCTCATGGAAAACAAGCTGCAGACAAAAGTTAATCATGCACAAAATCCAAAGTGATTTTTGTATTCAAAATACTTTCCCAGTTCTTCATTTTTCCTCGTTTTCCAGTCGAAGTCAGAAACTGATATGGATTTCATTAAAGAACTGTACTGTGGTCATATCCCCAAGACGGGCATATAGCTGTTCCAGATGGTCATACTTATCTTTGCCAAGAAAAATACCGCACATTAACTTGAGGGGCTGCTGTAGTGATGATGAAATAATATATATATATAAACAAGACATCGTTATATGAGTCAGGGTGTTGCCTCGGTTACCAAACTGGTAATTATGTTGTTATCAGAAATGCTATGGACTATCAAGAGCTACCTAAGTTAGTGTACGTTAGTCGTTGAATTTTCATCACTGCAAACTGGACACGTCCGTGGTTGCTCAGATCTCTCCCTGAGTGTATTCGCCATTACATTTCTGCTGACAGTACCGGTCCTCTGCTGGTTGACCATCATTCTTCTGCGTCCTCCATAAGTTTACTTCTAGCAACACAGCATTTCAAACCCTGTTATTTAATCCTGGCCATGGGAAAGAAGTCATCACCACACTAGTCTCACTTTCGCGTGCTATATCTCTTATGGAGTTCAAAACGTCAGCTCGATCCATTGCTCCATCGCCCTGTGCCACAATCACGCATGACACCAGCTGATATCCTTTTTCATAACTTCGAACACCGACATGTCCAGGCGCGAAAAATATTTAAGTACTTTCAACTTCGCCTTTCTCAAAACCTCAATCTACTGTTCGCGAACGAGACACACGAGAAACAAGCACCTTCCTAATCACACTCATAGAGTGATTTAATATGCAAACCTGTTTCCTTCTGTGTATCTAACCACCCAAATGCCCTGGTCACTGTCATAATTTCCATGGTCATGCTACTCGTAGTCACAGCAAATGCCCCACTCTCCTTCCGAATCGTTTTACCTGCGCACTTAGCCGTGAAGGCCCAAGTACTGCGAATATGCATATTGACAGATCCATCAGTGTATATAATCACATACCCCTCTTTGGCATTCTCAGTAACCAAAACCTGCACCTCTTGCTCCACAGCCGTGGGGTACCATTCTCTGCTACGTGTAATCATTACTCTCAAACAAGTTTCGAAATATGTTCACAGACTTATAAACTCCGCAATGCTACCACATCTTGTAATCTGCATACGCTTTGTATGACATCCTCAGCACGTCCCATCCACGACTTCCCTCTCTTAAGTCTGGTACCGTTAACTGTATTACATGGATGCTTACAATAGGGTGTCCTTGAATGTCTTGATGGGCCAACTATTAAATCTTGCAGTAAATCCTATTGTCATGCAATGTTGGTCCCTGCTGCACAGGAAAGTAGTTCTTAAGTGTGGTAACTGGGTATCAGCACCAACGGTTATTAGCCCGGGTCTGCCACAGGGATCTCCACTATCTCTACGATTTTCAATATTTACACAGCACACGTAATCAGCAATCAAATCACAGGGGCTGGCAGAGCGATGCCGTACGCCAATGACATCCTGGTGTATGGCAGGGCAGAAATCGAGCAGAGTGTGTTGTGGAACTTCAGGGTTAGCTGGACAGACTGACTCATTGGTGTTGAGATACGGGGGCAGTGGTAAGTACTTCTAAGACATTTGTAACTTTGTTTTCCTTGAACAATCACATGGCAAAGGCACTCATGCCATTGTTTCGTTGGCCGTGAACAAATTAGACAGAACTAGCACAGTGAGATACCTGGGTGTGTTTTTTGACAGAAGTCTGAGTTTCAGGAAACATGTTGACCACGTTATCATAAGGACAGGCAAAGGCTTAGCAAAGGTTATGGCTGCTGCGCATGTGAGCAAAGGTTGTTAGTTCTTTTGTATCAGTGTTTGGTGGTGGCGGTGGTAGAATAAACGCATTGGCATTTCTGACTCGCAGCCAAACTCAGATCGAAAGACCGGATAGAATTCAGAATGCAGCAATGCGTATGATTCTTGGGTGCACAAGAGACACATCGACAAGAGCTATGCGTAGGCCCTATCTACTCGACTGTTCAACGGCAGAGCACATATTATAGTAATGCCGTGCAAGGACGCATCTTCAAATCCATGCAGGTAAGGAACACCCATTGCATTCCGAAATAGAGAAGATCTACCTGCGCACACCTGAAGGGATTACTTCATCATCAGCGCCATCATCTTTGCATATCTAATTTCTTCTACTATGATAGAAACCGGAACAAAATTAAAAGCGACAGAGACCCATGGACAGTGTTTCAAAACAGGAACAACACTGGTCAAACCACGACCTTAACGATCCAATGGATGCAACATAATGATTAATGACACAAAATTAACACAAGTTTAAAAGGTGAAATATCTTGGCACCCTGTTAACACCAGAAGGTACCGGTAGATGCTCAAGTGATATAAAGAGCCGAACAGCACACACCAAATCAGCATTTCAAAAAGGAGAACCGTTTTGTGCAATGAAACACTATCAATGCAGACCCGAATTCGAGTGCTGAGATGTTATATCGAACCAATTCTTTTTTATGGGGTTGAAGCATGGACTGTAAACACACACACAACAACAACAAAACTAGTAACTACAGATATGTGGTTTCTGAGAAGAATTATGAAAATACCATGAACAGCTAAGAAAACTAATGCAATGTTCTCAATGATGCTGGCGTAAAAAGATCAATCATATCAAACATTAGGCAGACAGTCAAGATTTCTAGGGCGTGTGCTGAGAGGAACACAGCTTGAACACTTAATAACCACTGGAAAGATCAAAGGGAGAAGAGATAGAGGTCGACAAAGAGAAAAGTTACTATTATAGATGGGCTTGTATCGTGGCACGGTAGAAGCTCATCAACCGAGCTTATTGACAACACAAGAGACAGAGAGTCGTGGAGAAACATGATCGCCTACGCCAGTCGGCATGGCACTTGATTGATTAATCCAATGGATCACTGCAATAAGGTTAAGAATCAGGGACATATACCCATCACGTTGTTCCCCGTTAGAAATATATTTCAGAGTTGCGTCCTTTACTAATATCACATGATTTTGTTGCCACAATAGCATACACAGCAAACGAGCTCAACAACTTGTTAGTTGCCTGGGCTCAGCATCAATCAAACTTCTGTAAGAACGTGATAGTTTATGTTTTAACCAATATAAATATATGTATCATTTTTATGAAGTCGATAATAATTCATTTTTTGTGCCACCAGAAAAAGTTATCAATATTAAAATTTAAATCAGTCCACGCCCGGTGATCGATTCGAGTAGTCGTTTTTGTGTATGTTTTTTAGACCACTATAATCGGAGTATAATCATAATCCTATTGTCATTGTTGTTTGACTATAGGCCTATAATTTCATTCATTCAATTTATTATTTTGTATAAATACAGCACGATATATATATATATTGTGAACTGTGCACTAGTAATACTTAGAAATACTCATTTGTGAATCAGATCATAGTATGTAGAGTAATATCATAAACATTCACTAGCAAGTCTGAAGGCGAACAATGAGGTACAGACTACAATTACAGACAGTAGTACCAGTACGGTAATACTAAGCTTAATTAAAAAAACTTTCGTCGAAAGAAATGTCTTTCTTCAGTAGAATTACTAGTATGCCAGTTACCCATGTAATTGTCAGTACTATGTCCTTGCACTTGATTTTGACTTCATCTTCTGCCAGACATTATTTCCTGACAAGCCTGTATGGAAAGTAAGATAGGAAAGTCCCACATTAGGATAATAGAACATGATATTTAAAATATTAATTTAGTATTAAATAATCAAATAAGAGTTAGCCAGCCCCCATCACCTCATTGTAAATAGTTTTCCAAACTCATCAATCCTCCCCTTCCTGAAGCACAGTATAACCATTTTATTGTTACACCAATATATGCAGTATTATTTTCTTTATTTATATGTACAAATATTATTTAAATATCTCAAACAACAAAAAAGTTATAGTGTGTTCAAAACAACCACAAACAATAACACAAATTTTCAAACAATAATCCAGTGGCAGGGGGGAAATTTGTTTCTTGTAAACACAGCTTGCTAAAGGTTAAAGGAAATAAAGATCAAACAAGTAAAATATTTTGGACATATTAAATGTCATGACACCTTACTTGAGAGTAGAGTCGAAGGAAGGTGAGCAAGAAGTAGGCAGAGATACAAGTTGAAGAGTAACATCACAAGATGGACAGGTTAAAGTCTAGCAGAGTGCACTACCAAGACAAGAGAAAGGGAAGTTGGAGGTCTGTTGCAGTCAACCTTCATTGCAGAGTGAGCACTTAATGATGATGAACTCAGTGACCTGTGTGGTTCATTTGATATCATCCATGCATCCTCTTTAAGTTTAAAGTAGTAAATGGTAGGTCATGTGTTTGTTCTCTCTTTTAGTAGAGATCATTTATGAAGGATGAGTTCTGCAGTTTCTGGGCTCATTGTACAGTACAGGTCTATCTCACCAATGTTAAGATTTATGTATACATGATTTCTCGGTTGTGTAGAATAGTACTACTGTACATCTTCAATTTCAGATCAGTAAAATGGATGATGTTCTTGGCAAGCGAGTGAATGTTGTTGAAACCTCTGCCATAACACGGTGGAATTTTACTAAACTACTAGAACAACCACAAGAATACACACCAGATGAGACAAGATCCCCATTTCCTTGGAGAAATGATCTCAATGCCAAGATAGCCTTGTGGTATGTAATTAATGTTCTTTGGACTTTGGTGTAAATTTATGTCACAAAATTAGCTTAGTAAATCTTCTTGTTAATTTGTTTTCAAACTCCTTCTGGTTAGCAGAATGTGGTCCAGAGAACAGAATATATTTTTTCATAGTTTAGCTGTTGACTGCAATATGTGCACCTTTTGGCATGATACATATGATGTCAGCATGACTTTTAGGTCTTATTCTGCACTTGTTCTCAATATCCTGTAGATTAGCAGGATGTAATCTAGAGAATGAATACATTTTGTCATCGTTTACAGCTTGGCTGCGATATCTGCATCATTCAACCTGATATCGATAAAAAAAATCAACCAATAGAATGCTGGAACTTTCAGAAGACATTTAGACAAGAACCAGCTTCCCAAAAACGTTTTTATTTCAAGCTTTAATCGAAATGTGCTTAATTTTCAATTATTTTATGAATGATTTTTTTAATGACAATTGCAGTGCCAATTTCCGTTTATGAAGTGGATGTCTATAACTCACTACTAGACCCATTAGTATCTATCTATGACCGTCATTACTTGAATCATAGTCCAATTCTGTATCTGATTGTCCATTTTGCTTGCTAAAAAGTCTGAATAAGAATCAGTTTTGACCGGATACTATCAGTTGCATTGTCCATTTTCAAGAGTTAGTTGAAAAACCGCAATTAAATAATAAAATGTATAATTACTGTTGTTCAATCAATTTAATAATTATCTTTGTAATCTTGAAATGGTATTTGTAAATAAATAAGAAATCAAGCACTAAATGAATTTAGTGTAGAGTCTACAAAATCACCCACATAAAACTAATATTCACAGATGACAAAAGTCTCAGTGTAAGGTGTTTTGTGTTTTGACAACAAAGTCATTGATGGCACAGAAAGTGTTAAAATTTAGTCAGTGTTAAGTAAACTCTAATAGTAAAATGCCTTGATTTAACTAAGAAGTTTTGTCATTGAAATGTACATGATTTATCAGAATAAGGCTCAATATTTATCTGAAATAAATGCTTGTGTGTTATTGAGACCAGAATGAGAGGAAAATATAATACTCTGATGTGCCATGCATATTGCAAGGGCTGGCTACCCATCTTGTAAGTCAAATTTTAAAATCCCATTTAAAAGAAATTTATCAGATTATAAGGTAGAGACATGTAAGGTATGACAGCAAAGATATCATTCAAAGGTGAGCAACCTTGTGGCTCAACCTGCTGTATTGAGCTTTTACATGTTCAAACAGGTCAAAAAACAAGTTTTTACGAAGGAGTACCAAATAGTGTTTTCTAAGCTCAGAGGACGACAGTATAGTGTACTTTAAAATCAGCCTAATGTGCCAGTAACAATGACTTGGCACACCGGATTTGGCATTCTGGTCATATTTTGCTTATCTCCGATATTGATGCATTATATTCTCTGAACTACATCCTTCTAACCTTTGGGAGTTTGGGAATAAACACAGAACAATCTGAACTGAAGATAATTTAAAAATAAAATTTGTCTTTTATTCTTCTTCTTCGTTCATTCTCAAACTCCCGCTGGATATCTTTTGTAACAGGACAATGGTCCTACTAGATTTCCAGCAGGATGTAGTCCAGAGAATGGAAATGCATTGTGTCGCTGTTTTATGTGCGCCAATGGCCAGACACATCCGTCTTTGGCGGAAGATTTGTCTTATATAACGTCATCAGGTATCATTTCCTGAACAGGATGTAGCAGTCATCACAGCCTTTCTACTGGTTTTGAGACAGTCTTCCCACTTCAGTTATTATCATGTGCAGATGATCTTTGATGTCTTGCGTCAATCTTCATCTTGGTCTGCCTCTTGTTTGTCTCTCTGGCATCAACCCCTTCATTATGTTCTTCTCTAGGTTGTCATGGCGTTTGATACGGCCAAAATATTGTAGTTTTCTGGAAAGAACCACGCTGTTTAGCCAGTTTTCTATTACATTTATTTCTTCTGGATGGCTACATTGGTATGACAAGAGATATAATAATTATGTCATATTTCTTGTAAATGTTTCTGTAAGTAATATTTGAAGTTATATTTGAACCTTTTCTCTCATAATTAGGTATGGAAACATAACGAAACTCAGTGTTCATGCTATCACACATTCAACAAATGAGCATATGAATGACAGAAATGCTCTCAGTGATGAGCTATACAGACAAGGAGGGCAAGCATTATATAAAGAGGTGCACGAAGATTTAAAAGGTATGTCTAAAGTTTTCATGAGAAATATCCAGTGCAATGGAGCTTTATCAATGATATATGAATTCAAGTGCTAGGGTGTTATATCAAACCAATTCTTTTCTATGGATGTAAAGTATGAGCTGCAAGTAAAATATTCAAATTCAACAACTACCACATTAATTTTCAACTTACACCAATCTTACGATAAACAAAGAACAACTACAAAATCACGTTAGCTCACTATCTGCAATATGTAGAAAATATAACATGAAGATCAATACACAAAAGACGGAAACTATGAAAATATGCAGAACACGAAGTCCACTAAACATACAGATAGACAATATAGGAGTAAAACAAGTAACAGAGGTCAAATATCTCGGTAGTATTTTTACAGAAAATGGAAGCCTCGATAGAGAAATAGAGATGAGATGTCAAAAAGCAAATGCAGTAACATACCAACTGTCACCACTTCTTCTTCACCCCAAGATCGAGATGGAAGTTAAGAGACAAATGATCTACAGTATATTTCTACCAACACTGTGCTACCAGTGCCAAACCTGGTCTCTCTCATCTTCACATTACAGAAAGATAGTGACATGTGAGATGAAATGCTTGAGGAAAGCTGCCGGGGTCACCAGGCTTGATAGATTGCGAAATGAATATATCAGGGAAACAATAGGTATAATATCTTGTACAGATTACATAGAGAGAGAACAGATCAAGTGGTTTGGCCACATTATGAGAATGCATCACGAAAAGTTGCCTGTACAAGCATATAACATCCTGTACAGACACGGTCATAGCACAGCTGAGGCCACACATCTGGCTCAAGAACGCAAGCTCGAGCTCCAATCACCCCTACGCTTAACGGCAAGAGTGGATCACAAACCACCTGGGGAAAGACAATAGACAAATCTTACAATCTCGAAACACACATCTATCCTAGTGGAGACCAAAAGGCAAATCATAATTTAATCTTCATACCAACATTTTTCACCTGTTACCTTCACCCAGGAAGGCCTGGGTGTATTGTTGTTGGATCAGATGTTCAACTGCCACACAAGTACCACCCTTCAAGTACCACCCTTCTCTAAAGCAAGGCTGTGGAAATCCATTTCATATGAAATCCATTTCACAGCTGAATCCTCTCATGTGCAGATGGCATTCGGGTGTACTGTACCTCTCATGTACAGATGACAATCGGGTGTACTGTACCTCTCATGTGCAGATGACATTCGGGTGTACTGTACCTCTCATGTGCAGATGACATTCAGGTGTACTGTACCTCTCATGTGCAGATGACATTCGATGTACTGTACCTCTCATGTGCAGATGACATTCGGGTGTACTGTACCTCACATGTGCAGATGACATTCAGGTTTACTGTCAGAGTTTAGAAAGAAGAAAAATTGTTCAGGATCTACATAGTGAAATGGATCTGGAGCTCTCATGAACCGAAGGCAAGCAGCTATGACATTGTTTTCTCTGAATAACCACATCATCCATGCACTAATGTCTCCTACCAATCTATGTGGAGAGATAGTACAGAGATCATCAACTTTAAAATACCTGGGAGTGCTGTTTGACAGATGTTTGTGTTTCAATAAGCATGAAAATTATGCAATCCTCAGAGCTCAAATTTGGTTGACACCGAAGTGGGTGTTCTTTGCTGTTTTTTGTGAACAATGACTCTTTACACATCTATATCAAGGGCTAGTCGTTTTGGTAGTAGAGTATGCCTTGACTATCATGACCCTTAGCCCAACACGGATTGATAGACTTAACAGGATACAGAATGAAGCAATGCATATTACTTTTGGATGTCCCAGAGATACAGAAATAGTGGCAATACGTGTCTTGCTGGATTATCTTACCATGATGCAAACAGCAGATATTTACCGTGCTTGTTCATATCTGTGCATCAGTGCTGACAAGAATCATCAATGATATCAGTGCTGACAAGAATCATCAATGACACCAGTGCTGACAAGAATCATCAATGATATCAGTGCTGATAAGAATCATCCATGACACCAGTGCTGACAAGAATCATCCATGACATCAGTGCTGACAAGAACCATCCACAACATGATGATATTGAAAACATCAAAGGAAACATATCAAAGAGGGGGAAGTCATGACTTTGCACGGCAGAGCATGTTATTGAATGGGTATGTACATTAGGAGAACATAGAAGATGGAGAAGAGTATGAGAGTAAGCCTATTAAGTTTACAATTAGCATTGAAGTGGTAATAAGACTTTCCAGGAAATGTGACAATGATATTCCAGTGCATATAGATTCAGAAGTCCAGGCTCTAAATCAGTGAGAATTCCTCAGATGGAGATAGTGTTATCAACACTGACAGTCTGTGGTTTTGCATGTGCACAGTGCTAGGGCATTCACGACTCAATGCAAAGGGAAGCATATTAGGGAAGATAGTGGTGATTTCTATACAATTACTAGTAGTATGAGCCGCGTTAGCGCAGTGGTTAGCGCACTGGCTTCGCATATGAGTGGTCCTGTGTTCATTCCCCAGTTGAGGCGGAAATGTTTTCAGATCGCAACGGCTCCCAGGTCGACCCAGCCTTAAATGGGTACCGGATTAATCCGGGAAGTAAAGACTGCGAGGGAGAGGAGATGGCTACCGCCCTCATTTGCAGAGCCTGTGAAATGTGAGATCGCTAACATCTCACACCCCTACAGCATTAATAAATGCTATGGGTTACTTTACTGTTACTTACTAGTAGTATGAGGATGATGGGAAAAGTTACCAGTATGGAATAGAATTCAAGACAAAGAGCAAGCTCTTGGTCAACAGCAAAGACAGAAGCACAGATCAAGATCATGATAAATGGATATCAATTTGAGGAAGTGAATGCCTTCAAATACCTTGCAATCTAGCATGATGTTCGTCCGTCGTGATCGACGATGACCAAAAACTCAACCATAATAATAATAACAATAAATAATAAAATAATAAAGTTAATAGTGCGTTTTTAAATGACTAGCAAGTCCAATGCGCGCACAAAATGTTCTTTTACAGAATTGACAACAATAGAAGGTATCTGTGTGAGGTTGAGATGTTTTTTCTTTTCTACGTGTCCGCTTCTGTCTTGCAGTTTCTTGTCTGAATTCTTCTGCCGCTAGTGCTCCCGTTCTAATGCTGTAACGCCATGCTGTTCTATCCTGAGCGAGGCTCTCCCAAGCGCCTACGTCAATGTTAAGATGTTTCAAGGATGACTTGAGCGTGTCTTTGAAACGCTTTTTCTGTCCACCAGCTTTTCGAAATCCTGCCTTGAGTTCTCCATAATATATTTGTTTTGGCAAACGCGAGTTCTCCATACGCACAAGATGGCCTGCCCAGCGTGCCTGCGCCTTCATAAGTATTGTGTGGATGCTTATTGAGGTTGATTTTTCCAAGACCTCGTAGTCTGGAACTTTGTCCCACCAATGGATGTTTAGTAATTTACGTAGGCAGGTAAGATGGAAATGATTTAACTTTCTTGCAATCTAGCATATGCAGCAAAGTAAAGTGCAAAGCAGAATAAAGATAAGGCTGGACATGGCTTTAGTTTATATGTCAAGGCTAAACTTAATTTGGAAAAGCAACATCATTGTTAGAGTGCAAATCAAACCTTATAACTAACTAGTGCTTTCTATTGTGATGTGCAGTGGGATGGTTTCTCTGAGCTTTCTTTCATACCCAAGGGACTTTTGCTTTCAGCTTAATTCAATGCCTATTGAAGAAGCCTTCTACTTGGAGGGGCTATTTATAGATAGATAGATACCGTAGTATGGTGATGGTAGTGACGAAGGTAATGATATAGCTGAAGTCCCAGAGTGCTAAATGTGTCTTGTTTTCTTATTTATTCTATGAGTATGCTTTGAAACTATCAACTTTTTTGGGTTATCTACGCCGTCAGTGGCTTGAGTCGATGATGAAATCTGTGCTGAAGAGTTAACTTCAAATTTTTTACCTTTTTTGATAATTTTTGTATTTTGACCAGTTGGAAGATATGGGGTGTATTTACCACATTCCAACATTGTATTTCCCACATATGGGGTGTATAAGCCACATTGCCCAAGACAGAGAGGAGTTCAGGGAGTTCATTGGGAAGACAACATTCTGGAGAGAATATGTCACATGACATGACATCAAGCGACCAAATGTGCCATAGCCAGGAAACTGATTGTTATTCAATCCTGCGACTCCTAGCAACAAAAGCAGAGAAAAGAGATAGTTAAAATACCATGGACAGCTAAGAAAACTAACATAGAAGTCCTCAGGTATGCTGGAGTAAAAAGTTCAATTATACATAAAAATAAAGGCGGGTGTCAAGTTTTTAGGGTATGAGGTGAGAATAGCAGAACTTCCAACTATCAAGGGTAGAAGAGACAAAGGAAGACATAGAGAGAGAAGTTGCTGGATAGGTTGTTGTCAATATTAACATTTATTTCTTACAACTGATGGGAATTGAACCAGGTCTTTTCTAGCACCACCGAGTCACTTTGCAACACAAGTAAACAGGTTTTCCATACTTGACCAACCACATCCTCAAAAAAGATGTGGTCTTGTTGAGACTTTCAGCCTGTGTACTCAAGTCAATGAGAACACTGAGGATGTGGTTGGTCAAGTACGGAAAACCTGTTTACTTGTGTTGCAAAGCGATTAAGTGCTGCTAGAACAGACCTGGTTCAATTCCCGTCAGTTGTAAGAATTATTTTCATTTATCCTCATGCTTCCTACTTTAATTAACATTTATTTTTTCCGTTCTCTGGACTACATCCTGCTAATCTGCAGGAGTTTGAGAACGAACGCAGAAGAAGAAGAAGAACATTTATTTCTTTAGCATAATTCATGAGTTTAGATCATTATTTTTCCCCTAACATGTCACACCTCTGATGAAGTATATTATCTGTATTGAATACAGCCATGAGTTTAGATCACTGTTATTTTTCCTCTAACATGTCACACCTCTGATGATGTATGTTATCTGTATTGAATATAGCCATGAGTCATATTTCCTGACCTGTAAACTTTATTAAAATCATCACAATATCACTTGATGTAACCTATTGACTACTATTTTTTAATAGATAAACTGTGATCAGATTTAAGTATGACATTTTCACATATAGAAATACAGAGAAACAGTTTGTCTTCACTATGGGGATAACATACCATGGCCTTGCTATTGAGACATCACTTACAGATTTATAAATTGTGTGTGCTTATGTCATTCAACAATCACTTTTTCACTAACAAGTGGCATCTTTGTGTTGAGAGGGATCCTTTAAGAAACAACAAATAAAGACAGTGTCCAGCCATGCATGTCGTAGTAGGCAAATAAGGGGCTCTGTTGATGTGGGTTTGCTGTTTAATCTAATTTAATGTCAGGGTGACCCAGAAGCCATTCTGAAGTCGGATGTGTTGAGCCAAAATGTACCTCCTATGGTGAGGTATGCTCCTTTTAACCTTTAATGTTAAGTCCAGTTGGTTATATCAGAGCTTTACAAATATAGTGGAGGTTGTGGCTCTGATAATCCAGTCACCATGACCTCTGGTTTATTGTATTGATAATGAAATAACATTTTCTGTTCTCCAGACATCATCTTGCTAATCTGCGGGAGTTTGAGAATTAAGGCAGAAGAAGAAGCCTGAGGAATGTGTATTCATTAGTTGAAATAACCGACTTAATTTCATACCAGGGTTGCCACATAGTTGAAATTAAGTCAAATTTCGGATAAACTATGGCAAAAATTGTCAAAATACCTAACTTTTAATATATTTTTGGTGAAAATGCAGTATAGGTCTCCGTTGGGCTATAAATAGCATTAACGTCATTGATTTCCCTTGAAAAACCAATCATATCGATTCACGCCTTAGACTAGAATTCTTAGAGAATTAATTATTAATTCTAAACACTAATTCTAATCCTTCTCCCCTTCCTCCAAATCTGTAAAGTAATTCTAATCCTTTTAACCCCTTCCCCCCAAAAATCTATAACCTTACGCAACTAATCTAACACTGCAAAGGTTAGGTAATACCTCGAAAGTAGAACAAAGGTCACAATGAAGACCCATACTGCATTTTGGCCATATTTTCAAATTGACTAATAATCAGCAGCTCCCTCCTTAGCCAGATGATTTGCTTTCTCGTGTCCAGGTATTCCACAATGTGATGGCTAATATGATGTAGTCAGGAAAATAAAATGAGCAGTGTCATGTTTTGCAGTGACTCCAATATCGGTGTCCTTTGGTCTGACACATCCAACGTCAGCTGGTCATTTGGATCACTTTGACCTATGGGATGGGACAATAAACCCCCACCAAAAACTTCCTCTTAAGACAGTTTATGTTATTACCATTCCTTTCTCTCTTCATTGGGCTTAGAAATACAGACATGACTCTTTAATATAAAAAATTGGTAGAGTATACTATTCAGAAAGTATATTTAAGTAGCCATCAACCCAGCATTTTTGGTAGCTGTAGTAATTTTCTAGGCAACATAAATACATTCAGTTCTTTGCCATTTCTTTCTGAATAGTCTGAATGCACAATTGCTTGTGGCGGGATTCAAACCAGATACTTTGGTTGCCACAGGCAGACTCTGTACTTTATTGTAATAGTTAAAAATTTAAGTTCCTTTGGGGGTCTGTGGCTTTTTGAAAGTACACAAGACAGCAAAAAAGGTCAATCATGTTTGATCTTGGTTAGCTGTGAGGTTGGTGACCAGCATGTAGTTCAAGAACTGGTTCTTTAATGGCTGGCCTGCTAACAATATTGTTTCAAACATTCACCTTTTAGAGTACCCGGTAAGTGGTAAAAACACTGAATGTATTATTTACCACATATAAGTTGGATATGTTGGACCATTGGAGCAAATAAAATGGTGAAATAATGCATTTTCATTCTCTGGACTACATCCTGCTGAAAATCTAGTAGGACCATTGTCCTGCTGTAAGAAAGTTCAGTGGGAGTTTGAGAACAAACAACAAAAAAATGTTCACTTTAAGTATGTAATTACACCCGTGTGTTGCCTGAGCCCGAAAGGGGAGCAAAGAATAGCAACACAGTTTACCTTCCACGCATGTTGTAATAGGCGACTAAGGAGGTTATGGGATGGAGTTGGCTGTCCCATCCCATATATGGTCAGTGACCCAAAGCCATGCTGAAGTCAGATGTGTCAGGCCGAAAGGCGCAGATATTGCAGCAATGCTGTAAACCATGACACAACGCATTCCATTCTCCGGACTACATCCTGCTATCCTACAATCTGCAGGAGTTTGAGAATGAACGCAGAAGAAGAAGAAGAAGTATGTGATGAGAAATCATAAATTCTGTGTATAAATTACTTTTGATAACCTTTAAATGAGAAAGTTAAGAACCACTTTTTAATGACACAGGTTCAAAATACATTTTAATAATTTGTTCTCATACTTCTTCTTCTTCTGTGATCATTGTTCTTTCTCATACTTCTTCTTCTTCTGTGATCATTGTTCTTTCTCATACTTCTTCTTCTTCTGTGATCATTGTTCTTTCTCATACTTCTTCTTCTTCTGTGATCATTGTTCTTTCTCATACTTCTTCTTCTTCTGTGATCATTGTTCTTTCTCATACTTCTTCTTCTTCTGTGATCATTGTTCTTTCTCATACTTCTTCTTCTTCTGTGATCATTGTTCTTTCTCATACTTCTTCTTCTTCTGTGATCATTGTTCTTTCTCATACTTCTTCTTCTTCTGTGATCATTGTTCTTTCTATAATACATAAAGTATCAAATGTTCATTCCAGTATGCAGAACTGGGGAAGCTAAAATGAGTAAAGGGCATAGTCTACCGGCTCGATATGTTATCCATTCTGTGGGACCTCGGTACAACACTAAATATATAACAGCAGCCGAGAGTGCTCTGTTTTCTTGTTACAGAACTGTTCTTCAGATCTGCAAGTAAGAATGTTCATGATCTATGATTTTATTTAAAATATTTGAAAGTAGGTTGAAACCTTTCATAGCATATTTATTCATAATAAATTTCCTCAATTTTAGAGCATGCATTAGCAATGAAAAATTAAAAAAGAATAGATTGGTTCATGTTTGGTAAATGAGCCTATCTTTTTTTGTGGAAAGCGAAACAAAATAAATGACAAGTTTTTCAGGAATTATTTCCCTTGGTTTTAGGCACCAATCACTTAGGAGTGGGGAAAAGGTTGAAATATTTCTTTACGAGAGTTGAATGCATGGGACTCTTGATTCTTGATTAGAAAACTGACCTCACAGCACGTGGGGCATTCCCATAAGTGCTCCGCCCTCTGTTCCAGCAGCAATTCGACTCGATGGTGTTTCTAGTCCAATGCCGCAGAAACAGATGTCAACATCAGGGCACAACTTTGGCCCTTGCGACAGGTTTCTTTGCTGTTCTGCCCACCAATGCCGTGCCCGTAACTAGTTCAAGCACAACGTCGGCCTGTCGGAACAACATGGTAACTGTTATCGAAGGTTGCGACTACGGGATTGTATAGATGACGTGCCATGAAGCTTCTATAAGAAGATAACCTCAATATAAAGACATGTCATCTACTAAGGTTTTCTGTTGCATGGTTGGTTTGTCTAGTGAGCCATTGGTGAGACCCACAGACACAACCGCATGGGACTCTCAGTGAGGGGACTCGTAGATCTTAACATCTGTCAGTAGTCCTCGCAACTGTAACAGATGTACTACATGTTTATTGATCGCTGGTAAGCTCAACAAACTTCAGATTACATTAGCCGTTTCTTATCAGCTGGCAGTCAGTGATGTCACAGTATTACACAAAATTTGTGATCGATGCAGATCTTATAAAAAGTTGAAAGGTAGGCCTGTTTACCAAAGAAGAACTAATAGATTTGGGGGTAGGCACAAAAATATCACCACTCTGCTTTTGAGGAATTATTGAGGAAGACACTAAATCGATTGGGTGGGGCCTCATAGACACAATTGAAGAAGACAACACAGCTCAAAAATTGTTGGAGAGCAACAGTTGCAGTCCAATGTTCCACAGGGAACTGAAAGAGGAAAAGATGAGCTGTAAACTAACAGCTCTATATATTCATGCTTAAATTCTTCTTCTTCTTTTGCATTCATTCTCAAACTCCCACTGGAACTCTGTTGCAGCAGGACAATGATCCTACTAGATTTCCAGCAAATTTTAGTTCAGAAAATCTAAATGCATTGTGACGCCATTTTATTTGCACAAATGGTTCGACACATCTATCTATGGTGGAATGTATGAATGACTTCAATGACACCTTAAAGCTAATAATGGAGGCTATGGTTGTTGCAGGAGATGTTGTTGAGAAGAGTGACACACTTCTTTGTTATCACGCACATTTCTTTCTTAAGTAGCATGCTCTGAGAGTCAGATAGATTTGCTGTGTGTGGCAACTGGGACCTGGACTTCTATTTTTTTTCTCAGACATGTTGTAGGAGATGACAAAGGAAAGTAGGGGGGACAGGCTGATAACCTGTCACCTGTAAAAAATCATCATTGTTGCTGAATATCTTGTTTCTTCATCTACCTTTGTTCTCAAACTCCTGCAGACAAGTAGGATGCAGTCCAGAGAACGGAATGCATTGTGTTATGGTTTACAACTTTGCCGCAATATCGGTGCCTTTCAGTCTGACTACATCATGGCTTCTCAATCACTTTGACCCTATATGAAATAAGACAGCCAACTCCACTCCATAACCTCATTAGTCACCTTTTATTACATACATGGAAAGTAAACAGTGTTGCTATTCTTTGCTTCCCTTTTGGACCTTGGCAACACACAGGTGGATTTTGAAGAGGTGGATTTTGAAGATACAATTATTTTATTTCATGGTGTTTGTAAACAAAAAACAACTTTTGGCATTATGAATTATTGATCAATGTGTACCATGTCAATCAGTTGGAATTATAGAATGTGAGTACAGGTTGGTCTGAATAGTAAAATAGAAATTGTCCTTCATTCATTCTAAATCTTCTACTGGCTAACAGGATGTAGTCTGGAGAACATAATGTGCTGTGTCATGGTTTACAGTTTGATTGTGATATTTGAGCCTTTAAGCTTGACATATCCGACTTCTGCATGAATTCTGGGTCACTTTGACCATATATGGGATGGCATATCTAACACTATCTTCAAAACCTACTTAGTCGCCTCCAATGTTATGTGGTGCAGGTAATGATAATGGTGAAATTATCTCTTTAGCTGTGAGCAGGTAGCTTTTGACAGCCCTTAGCCTTTCTGACAAAAGTACAAGTTTTTCTCATGTCAAGTCTTACCCGGACTCATATAAAGTCTTGCTCATGCGGGTTTTGAAAGGGAAGCAATAAATAGCAACACTGTTTACCTTCTGATGTCGTAGGTAATAGCATTACTATTTTTGCTTACTTTTTGGGCCCTAAAAAGATAGAAACAAAATCAAATAGTTCTATACAAGTAGATGCCAACATATAGTTCAGTTTTTTATTCCAATTTTTAGATAATTTAGGAAGCATGACAATTCACTGACAGTTCATTACTTCAATAACAAACATGGCTGCTAACGCAAACATGATTGTTAACATTGTGAGTCTCCCCAGAAACAAGCAGGAAGCAGTTATGTTTCTACCTCCCCAGAAACAAGCAGGAAGCAGTTATGTTTCTACCTCCTCAGAAACAAGCAGGAAGCAGTTATGCTTCTACCTCCCCAGAAACAAGCAGGAAGCAGTTATGTTTCTACCTCCCCAGAAACAAGCAGGAAGCAGTTATGTTTCTACCTCCCCAGAAACAAGCAGGAAGCAGTTATGCTTCTACCTCCCCAGAAACAAGCAGGAAGCAGTTATGCTTCTACCTCCCCAGAAACAAGCAGGAAGCAGTTATGTTTCTACCTCCCCAGAAACAAGCAGGAAGCAGTTATGTTTCTACCTCCCCAGAAACAAGCAGGAAGCAGTTATGTTTCTACCTCCCCAGAAACAAGCAGGAAGCAGTTATGTTTCTACCTCCCCAGAAACAAGCAGGAAGCCGTTATGTTTCTACCTCCCCAGAAACAAGCAGGAAGCAGTTATGTTTCTACCTCCCCAGAAACAAGCAGGAAGCAGTTATGTTTCTACCTCCCCAGAAACAAGCAGGAAGCAGTTATGTTTCTACAAAACAGAGAAATACTATCTGTTGATAAATTCTGTAGTCTAGATCATTACCAGCAATGTACTATATCTCTTAGGAGGGGGTGGGGGGGGCTCCCTTGTGTTGCATACACAAGGATAATCAATGTTTTTTATCTACATGTACAGAAGCACAATGAAATCAATTGAGCTCCGAACATTGAACAACTTTGGGGTGGCATGAAAGGGCGAAACAATAAACACAGTGGCACATCTCTACACCATCTTGAAAGCTATCTTGTAGAATGTATGTGATCAAGGCTAACAGCAACAGAAACCACATTTGACGTTATTCTCATTGTTTTGAAAGATTACTTGTCTCAATAAAAACTTCTTAACTATTTCTGATTGTCTTTTATTATTTTTTGTTATGTCCCTTTGTACTCTAGTTATGGGCATGCTTCATTGAGTTCAGTTTTGTTGCATTAAAAATGTAGTGGTGTCTACTTGTACAGCACCAATAAAATATTGTTAAATATTTTCTCTTACTGCTGCAGCCCTGGTATAAGTTACTAAAAAAAGGGGGGAATTTTGTTAAGTCATTAATATTTCTAGTGATACACTGTTCTTGAATGATTTTTCAGAGAGTCTGAAATCCGTACATTGGGTCTCGGTGCTATCCACACTTTAAGAAGAAACTACCCACCAGATAAGGGAGCTCATACTGCAATTCGTAAGTTCTGCAGATTGAACTGCATCTATGTTTCTATCTTATTTGATAACTTGATATAAATCAATAAATTTGATTTCTTACTTGTGTGTTGCTAAGCGCATGAAAAGGAAGCACAAAATTGGAACAAGTGACCTGTCACACTTGGCATAAGAGGATACTAAGGAGAGTTGAATGGAGGGAGTTGGTTACCATATTCCATAAAGGTAAAACTGACCCAAAATACCATGCTAAAGTCCAGTAGGTGAAACTAGGAAATGGGGATATGTTTTGCTAATCACTGGATTAGCATATAAGAATTCATATTTCGACCAAAAAGGCTTCATTAAGAACATATTCACAACATAATATGACCAGTAAGAATGGTTCTGTCCACTTTCATATGACAGAGCTAAATATGGAAGAAATACAGGATATCACAACACATTTCTGTTCTCTGGACTACATCCTACTGTTAATCTAGTAGAACCATTGTCCTGCTATCAGAGAGATTCTGTGAGAGATTTATTTGAGGGTAGGGTAAAATGGTCATAATATGTGTGCTGGATTTAATTTTTTGAGCAAAAATACTTGGATTGGTTTTCCTTTTGCGTTTAGTTTTGTTTGGAAAAGTTTATATTTGTGAATCAGATACTAATATTTTTTTATCTCTGTATTTCAGGCACTGTCAGGCGATTTTTAGAGAAACATTCTGACTCATTTGATTGTATTATATTTGTTTGCAATGAAGAAAATCTGGTAAGTTGTGATACTGTTACATTGATAAATTTCTATTAGATATATAGTTCTAAGAGCTTTTTTAACCTTTAGGACCACAGATTAAAATTACGCAATTTCTCCCTTTCCCCAGACCCGGATTCTTTTTTGACAATGCATTATTTTTGGTGAGTGTTTGTTAAATGCGATAACTTTTTTGTTTGTAAAGATATCAAAGTAATTTTTGTGCATATAAATAAAGGAGTGAATAATGTATATAATTGTTCTTCTTTTATGTGTGATTTGACAGTTTTGAGCAAGTTATGAAGTTGAAAATTGGTGGGAAAATCTCAAAATGACCATTAAAAAATAATCTCATAAATAATTTCTTGACGCACTTATACTTGAACATTGTCTGGCAACTGATAAAATCATCCTACATATTTATTCCTGTTGTATATATGTTGTTTCATATTCAAACTAATATAATATAGACTGAACAAACTAATACAACACGAAGAAATCACATACAATATCTCTGTCCGCCCAACACTAGGCCTGGGCTGACATACAATGTAATTATTTTCCATGCTGATATATGGCACACCTGATACATATTGTGCTTGTGTTATTCAATGAATAAATGAACATTCTTATAATATAACAAAACACAAAAACAACAACTAAAACATGTAGATATTACTTTCCACGATGATCACTTACCATGCCACTCAGTACTGCATTTGATAGTTAAATATGGCATCGAAAATCCACAGCCATCGTTCCAGAAATTCATAGACAAAATCAGCCAGCATTCTCTTTCTTACAATCGTAATGTGTTTAGGAATTTGACCTTTAGGCTGTGACATATTTCTAGTTTCATGTGGCGGGAATTCTACGTCATATGAACTTAACTTTGTATGATGAATCAGGGAATAGCAACGGAGGTGACTGGAGACGCCGACAAGCGCCTTTAAAAGTAATATGGCGACTACTATAGATGCCTATGGAGTCCGTATGGTTAATATAATTATAAGGGAAGTTGCTGAAATAGCAGTTAAGTAAATACAGCATAATAACTTTAGATGAAGTCACCAACCTTCGTTTTTCTTATTTTCCAGACCTGTCAATTTTTACTACATTGTTTGCATGTAGTCTCCATTTGATTCTGTGGTTCTATTCTGTATTTTTTCATCCCTATCTTGATAAAGACCTTTTGTGTTCAACGTAATACTGCTACTTTAACCCTTTTTCATATAAAAAAAAAACTATTTATCATATTTCCAGAATAAAGGAGCTGGACTTGAAATGTGTGTCCATCAGTTGAGTGTCACTTTGCACTTAAAAGAATGTTTGTCAACCAAAAGAGAACTGGAACTGTCAATCATTGAATAATTGTGGATATGCTCAAGGGGTATTTGGAGCACCTTTGGATGTGCATTTGGAGACTCTGAAATGATGTTGTGGTTGGTCTAGCAAACTGACAGTGTAGAACTGAAATGCTTGTAGGAAACACAGAGAGTTCTCAGAAAACGGCAATCAATATCAAACGGAACAAAAAGACCATCTTCAGAGAAATCTTCAACACCTGATGCCACATGGCATAAAGGGGTATAAAGCAAAAAGAAAGATTTTTTCAACACTTTGATATTCATCATTATAGACATGAGATACAAACATTTTTATTGGCTCATTTTCTTGTCTCAATATCCAATTAAATTAGTTTTATTTTCCAGGAATCGTATCAGGCTATTTTACCATTATATTTTCCACGGAACTCAACTGAAGAAGATTATGCTCTTCATAACTTACCTAGCGATGTTGGCAATGATGAGGGAGAGCAAGTCATTAAAGAGAGACAGATAAGAATACTGGATAAACCAACATTTGCAGCTTATAGTAAGTTTTAGAGTTCTATCTTTGTGTGTCATATACCCTTTTATGAGTTGATTGGTTGGTTGGTTGCTGATCCAGCGATCCATGGTCTCATACCCTTTGACCCAATGCTATTAAATGAACTTATAAGAACTAATATGGATATTATGTTATATGTTTGTTGTTACTGAGGATACTTCAATACCTGTACGGTATGTTTGTTGTTGTTGTAATAGTCCTTGTCTCGATTGGTCCGTTCTCAGTGACTTGAGTGCACAGTTTGAATGTCTTGACAAAATCACATCTTTTTTGGGAGATGTGGTTAGTCAAGTACGGTAAATCTTGTGTACGAGAGTTGCTAAGCGATTTGGTGCCGTTGAACGGACTGGTTCAATTCCCGTTAGACTCAAGAATTTTTAATTTATCCTCTGGCTTCCTTCTTGAATTTACTTGTATAAGCAATTATTTGAAGCAAAATTGTACTGTCTATATATGTTATCCATGTTTACAAGAAGACCTATCGGCCCTTGTAGAACTAATAAGAATATTATGTCATATGTTTGTTGTTACTGAGGATACTTCAATACCTGTACGGGATGTTCATTGTTGTTGTGATAGTCCTTGTCTCGATTGGTCCGTTCTCAGTGACTTGAGTGCACAGTTTGAATGTCTTGACAAAAGCGCATCTTTTTTGGGAGATCAAGGCGATTTGGTGCCGTTGAACAGACTGGTTCAATTCCCGTTAGACTCAAGAATTTTTAATTTATCCTCTGGCTTCCTTCTTGAATTTACTTATACACTCAGTATAGCATTCATTTGTTTGCTACACTTTACACCACAATATCTTAGAAAGCTTTTGCCCATGTGTTGCCAGGGCTCAGAAGGGGAGCAAAAAAATAGTAAAGCTGTCACCTACAATGCATGTTTTAAGAGATGGCTAAGGGTGGTTAGAGGAGATGGTAGATATCATGTACTTATGTCCCTTCCAATACAATGCTGAAGTTGGATTTGTTGTACCGGGCACAGCAGGTACAGCAGAACTATGATGCACAGTATTCCATTCCTGGACTACATCCTGACAACTGATAGAACTTTGAGTACAGACATGAAACAAAAAGGATAAATCATTAATATTGATGGCATCGTTAACACAGACACGTGACAGGGACAGACCAAGAAGATGGCAGGTGCAAGATATTAAAGAAACCCTTAGCTTTTGGAAATGTAGGAGTTATGGCAACAAGATTGAGTTCAAGATGCTTTCAGGCAAGCTGTAATGAGAGCATTATTTTATAGAGGACAAGAGACATGATAAACTACAATTTAATATTGCTTTGATAACTTTATTCATTTATTTTTTCATTATCAAAATCCCACTTTATCTCTCTTATAGTAGAGACAGTGGTTCTACCTAGGTTTCCAACAGGATGTAGTCTCAAACTCACACCTGATCTCTCCTATGGTAGAGACAGTGGTTCTACCTAGATTTCTGACAGGATGTAGTCCAGAAAACGTAAATAAAATGTTGTCACCATTTTATTTGATTCAATGGCCTAAAACATCTAACTTTGGCAGTGGTAGCTAATATGTTACGAGTTTGTACCACTTCCGCTGAACAGTGGATGTCTGTAACCATATCACTAGTAGGCTAGCCACACGAGAGACCTGGTTCTTGCACTTACATGCTGGTCATCAGTCTCAAAGCTAACCAAGGTCAAATAATCTTTTTACAGCAGTCTTGCATCCTATTGAGATAACCACAGACATCCATATTCATTTGTTTAATAAATATTTAGTTATAAAAATCAAATCCAAGCGTATTTTGTTTTTCTCATTCTGAAATTTCTAAAACTTCTATTTACCAGAGGCCATCCATGCTGATTTTGAACAAACAATTGATCTAAATAAAGAGTTTGTCCAGTCTGTAGCTGCTGATGTCGGCCACCATCCTTTCACTAACATGGAAGAAAACCCAGACAAATTCAAAACTTCTAGAATGAATCAGGTAACCTCTGTGGAACAGAGAAGGAAGGAAACAAGGAGGCGGTAGGTTTTACCCATTACTTTATTCAAATTCTTTATTCTGTATTGTTACAACTTTTTGTTCATGTAATGCAGTTTTCTTAGAAGAGAAGCAAAGAATAGCTACACTGCCGTGCCATGCATGTCATAAGTGATGACTAAGAAGGTCTTGAGGATAGAGTTTTTACCTATACAAATTTGTAGCTCTTCTTCAGAGTTAAGAATGCAGTATTTTTTTTATTTCTCTTGATTTTTGGAAGATTATGTGCCTTTATCTGCTTTTAATTTTTTAATATTTTAAATTTCCTGTCAAAATGTTGCAGGTATGAAAGTTTACTGAAAAGGGCCAACACTGAGGATCTGACTGAAATAGCATCTCTTCATTGTCTCTACCGCAGTGGTGCAGACAAAATGGGTCGTCCCATTATTGTATTTTTAGGCAAAAACTATCCTGCTCACACGGCAAATCCAGACAAGGTAGACTGTTATGTGAAAAATGTTTACTATCGTAATTTTCTGTTAAATCATCAATTAACGTAGTTTTTAGTAATATTAATGTCTCTCATGTACCATGCTGGTTGACATTAGGTTAATTGGCAATCACAACTTAATATCTCTAGTGCTGTTGACCAATTTTGTTACTGACTTTTCAGTTCATTGCGAGAGTCCATAGCTATATCACATGCCCACATTCTTACTTTTTAATATTATGCATAATTTCATACAGCTTCTGTGACTCGGAGATTAAAAAGACACAACTTCTGCTTCCAATGAATCGATCTGCATGCAGCACACTGAGAGCCTCCTAGGATCACTGAGGTTACTATACCTCAGTGCGTTGCATGCAGAATAATGGATGTGGTGGTTTTTTTCGTCTTTAGCACAAGTTTGTTTCGTAAAATAATATATGATTTGTTCTATAAAATGTGGCCACTGATTTCCTTAATAAACAGACTTTTCTTTCATGACATGAGCTATGTTCATCATAGCAATTTTCTGCAAGCATAGGTCATATTGTGGTTTGGGCAGCTGCAAATGTGCAAACTGAAGTGGCACATGATGACCTTTTTTTAAGACCTACATTTGAAGACGCTTTGTGACTGTTTATGCTGGTCACATTTTCAATTTTCATTGATTATAGTTTCTACTCCTTTATACAGCAACCGGTGCCTGAACTACTAGTCCAGGGTGCAAGGGGGATATGTCCTTTTTCCAGGCATGTCATATGAGGCCACTATGAAAACTTGGGGGATAGGCTGACATCCTGTCACCTGTGAAAATTTCATTGTTACTGCATGTCTCAATTTCTTACTATTTCTTACTTTTGTCTTCTATCAAATGTCCACTCTCTTTCCCTCCCCTTCTTCTTCTTCCCCCCCAACCCCACATATACTGGCCTTAAATCTTTGTTCTTTTGTGGCATACTCCTAGGTTTCAGAGAATGATAGATGTACCATCACCGGAGATATGTCAAAGAGGTATGACAGTAGAAGAATGAACAAACTAGTTGGCCCAAAAGTGTATGCTATGTTCCTGTCAGGGTGTGATTATCCTGGGAAACTGCCACAATTTAATGACCATGAACTCTCTAACACAACCATGCCTTTAAGACAACAAATTTTATGTAAATCTTGGTGTCGCTTGAGTTGTTCAACTGAGAAAGGATTTGCGATTTCGTCTGAAATGCTATGAACTGTTAAGAGCTACTTGCTTACAGCTAAATGGATGACTTCACCATCACTCCTTTAAGTACAACAATGTACTATTGTCTAAGATAGAAAGCAGCCAAAGACTTAAGTTTTTTAAAATTGTGTGCATGTTTGTTTTGAAACTCCTTTGGTTAGCAGGATCTAGTCTGGAGAACGGAAGTGTGTCATGATTTGCAGCTAGGTTGTACCTTTTGACCTGTCACATATGACTTCATCATGCCTTTCGGGTTATTTTGACCTATGGGATGCAACAACCAACTTCATGCAGAGCATCTTACTATGGGATGTGACAACCAACTTCATGCAGAGCATCTTACTATGGGATGTGACAACCAACTTCATGCAGAGCATCTTACTATGGGATGTGACAACCAACTTCATGCAGACATCTTACTATGGGATGTGACAACTAACTTCATGCAGAGCATCTTACTATGGGATGTGACAACTAACTTCATGCAGAGCATCTTACTATGGGATGTGACAACTAACTTCATGCAGAGCATCTTACTATGGGATGTGACAACTAACTTCATGCAGACATCTTACTATGGGATGTGACAACCAACTTCATGCAGAGCATCTTACTATGGGATGTGACAACTAACTTCATGCAGAGCATCTTACTATGGGATGTGACAACTAACTTCATGCAGAGCATCTTACTATGGGATGTGACAACTAACTTCATGCAGAGCATATTACTATGGGATGTGACAACCAACTTCATGCAGAGCATCTTACTATGGGATGTGACAACTAACTTCATGCAGAGCATCTTACTATGGGATGTGACAACTAACTTCATGCAGAGCATCTTACTATGGGATGTGACAACTAACTTCATGCAGAGCATCTTACTATGGGATGTGACAACTAACTTCATGCAGACATCTTACTATGGGATGTGACAACCAACTTCATGCAGAGCATCTTACTATGGGATGTGACAACTAACTTCATGCAGAGCATCTTACTATGGGATGTGACAACTAACTTCATGCAGACATCTTACTATGGGATGTGACAACCAACTTCATGCAGAGCATCTTACTATGGGATGTGACAACCAACTTCATGCAGAGCATCTTACTATGGGATGTGACAACCAACTTCATGCAGAGCATCTTACTATGGGATGTGACAACCAACTTCATGCAGAGCATCTTACAATGGGATGTGACAACCAACTTCATGCAGACATCTTACTATGGGATGTGACAACTAACTTCATGCAGACATCTTACAATGGGATGTGACAACCAACTTCATGCAGACATCTTACTATGGGATGTGACAACTAACTTCATGCAGAGCATCTTACTATGGGATGTGACAACTAACTTCATGCAGACATCTTACTATGAGATGTGACAACTAACTTCATGCAGAGCATCTTACTATGGGATGTGACAACCAACTTCATGCAGAGCATCTTACTATGGGATGTGACAACTAACTTCATGCAGAGCATCTTACTATGGGATGTGACAACTAACTTCATGCAGAGCATCTTACTATGGGATGTGACAACCAACTTCATGCAGAGCATCTTACTATGGGATGTGACAACTAACTTCATGCAGACATCTTACTATGGGATGTGACAACTAACTTCATGCAGAGCATCTTACTATGGGATGTGACAACCAACTTCATGCAGAGCATCTTACTATGGGATGTGACAACCAACTTCATGCAGACATCTTACTATGGGATGTGACAACCAACTTCATGCAGACATCTTACTATGGGATGTGACAACCAACTTCATGCAGAGCATCTTACTATGTGATGTGACAACCAACTTCATGCAGACATCTTACTATGGGATGTGACAACCAACTTCATGCAGACATCTTACTATGGGATGTGACAACCAACTTCATGCAGAGCATCTTACTATGGGATGTGACAACCAACTTCATGCAGAGCATCTTACTATGGGATGTGACAACCAACTTCATGCAGAGCATCTTACTCACCTTTTAATACATGTATGGCAGGTCATAGTGTTTTTTCTTACAGATCCCAGCAACAAATAAGCAATTTTTTAATGTAATATTTCAACATAAGAAAGTTACACTTAAAATTACAATCAGTTTAACAAACTAGAGATAACCGCAACCCTACTCTGCCACTATGTAGGGAGCAGTAATGGTTATAATCCCGAAGGAGTACATGTTTTAACTCAATCTTCCTACTTTTTGTCATGTGACTGAGCTTAACTTTCATCCCCAGATCAGGGGCTTTCAACCTGGTGCTCACTAGCACCTTCATTCTCTTGTAAGGATATGTGGTGATGGTGCCATGGGAGTTTAAAAGAGCTGGTAAGCTCTAACGAATATGAGCTCCTTTATAGTTCAAACATTGTTGTGCATGCAGAAACAATTAGTGTTACTATCCACTATTATTGGGCAGAGGGGTGTGCAGTGCAATTGAGGTTATATGACCAAAAGTATAAATATATATGTATTTCCTATTAGGTTATATGTTATGGTGCTCACATTACATGTGGTTGGGGCTCACATTTGGAAAAGGTTGAGAGCCCCTGCTGTAGAATTAAAAAAGTTTATTCCCTCCCAGCATTCCAGGCATGGGTCTTCAACAGGCTTCATCACAGGGAAGATCATGGGGTGGAGTAGTAGCCAGCCCCAAACCCAACCTTTCTTAGTCTCCTCTTAGAATTTCCATTACAGGTTGCAGTAGTATTGTTATTTGCTTCCCTTTTGAGACTTGGTAACACATAAGTGACAGGAGAGAAGATTACAGGGTTTTGAGTACAAATGCTACAGACGAATTCTACGAATTTCCTATAGGGAACATAAGACCAATGTGTACGTAAGAAATAAAGTAGAAATGTGTGCAGGTGTTCAGGAGCCATTGCTTTCAATAGTGAAACGACGAAAACTAACATGGTTCGGACATGTATGCAGGCATGATTTTTTGTCAAAAACAATACTGCAGGGAACTGTCGAGGGTGGAAGAAGCAGAGGAGGGAAAATAAAGACATGGACAGACAACATTAAGGAATAGACAGGGCAAGATATTTCCACACTCATCCGCATCGCTGAGGATAGAATTCGCTGGAGGACTCTGTGTGCTGAGGCATCCAATGTGGTACCCCTACGACCCTGAAGGGTTATGGGTTTATTGATTGATTGAAGTGACAGGATTCTATTAACAGAATGCAACATTGCAACCTGGCATAGTGAGCATATCCATAGATAAGGGGAAGGTTCAAATCCCTCTTAGGGAACCAGAACACGACAATGAGTACTAGGAAGCAAGCCAAAAAAGTAAGGAAAACACTACACCCTCCTCCCTATTTTTTTCCCTAAAAAATATTGAAAGCTCCAAAAAAATGAGGAAATTAGCTAGCTATTTTTTAAAACCTGATCTTCAGACATATCTACAGCACTGACAGTAAGTGAGAGTAGGCAGATTTGGTCCAACATAAGAAACATTCAGTGTGGAAAATGTATGCATTAGCCAGAAATTTATTAGCACCACAATCTTGATGTAAATTATGACACAGAATAATACTTTTTCATTTCATTGGAAGTGAAGTGTCGATAAGTGCAAGATTTTCTAATATTAGTGATGACATAAATCTTCAGATATCAGCCCATGAGGTGAAGCTTGTAATTTGTTCTTTTGTTTGCCACAGACACTTCTCTACATGATCAGAGTGATGGACTCTGTGGTTGATGAAGACTATGTTGTGGTGTACTTCCATGCACAAACAACAGGACAGAACCAGATCGCAATGGCTTATTTCAAAATGGCTTACAATTTTCTGGATCACAGGTAAACAATATAGCATAGCTGTCAACATATTATTTCATAAATCCGTATTTTTAACAAGTTATTTCCATTATCTATTGCTAGATCAGTATCCATAGTTACAACTTTTTAAATCTCTGAGTCATGGAAGTTCAGTGCAGTAACATATGAAATTAAAAAGTTGGACTATTGTCACGCGGTTTGGCCACTGATCCCTGTATTAAACCAAAATGTCAGTATTTAGCTCCATTGATCCCTGTATTAAACCAAAATGTCAGTACTTAGCTCCACTGATCCCTGTATTAAACCAAAATGTCAGTATTTAGCTCCACTGAGACCGGTATTAAACCAAAATGTCAGTATTTAGCTCCACTGAGACCTGTATTAAACCAAAATGTCAGTATTTAGCTCCATAAGACTCTTCCCCCCTCCCCCCCCCCCATCAATATGTACATATGAGACAAAAATGTCAGCATGGTAATATTTATTGAAATTTAGCATCAAATAATCTTTACATTAAAAAAATTTTTTTTTTTTGGGCCCGAAATCCGTAACGATATGGGAAATCAGTAGTAGCTGACACCTATAGTATAGTCAAATCCTATTATAACAACTTAGTCGACACAGACGAAATATGTATATAATAACAGAAATTTGCTATATACAGTGTCTATCTATCTATAAACCCGTAACCTGTCAGGGTCGTAGGGGTACCACATTGAATGCTTTAGCACACAGAGTCCTCCAGCGATTTTTATCTTCAACGATGCGGATGAGCGATAAAAAATCTTGTCTTGTCCATTCTTTGATGCTGTCTATCCATGTCTTTATTTGGCCTCCTCTGCTACTTCCCCCTTCAGTGGTTACCTGCAGCATTATTTTTGACAAGTTATCACGTCTGCATGCATGTCCAAACCATGCTAGTTTTTGTTGTTTCACTATTGAAAGCAGTGGTATACACCCACTGAAATAATACAATGGATATACAGTATAAATAATAAAGAATAAATATAATTCAGGATTTGGAAAAGTATTGTTAAATAAGGAAATTTGTTAGAAAAGGATGCAGTATAGAAGGATTCCACTGTATAAACAGGAAAAAGATTGCAGGTAATAAATGTGAAAAGTATAGTCAAGTTGATCTCTGGTTACTCTGAAAGAAGTCTTCTGCACTCATTCTTAAACTTCTGTTGCCTAGCAGGATATAGTACAGAAATGGAATGTATTGTGTCATGAGTTACATCTTTGCTGCAATATCTGTGTCTTTTGGCTTGGCACATCTGACTTCAGCATGGCTTGTACATGGTCTTTACTGCCAGATCAACAGGAAGAACAGTACATGAAGTCAGTGGTGCCTTTACCACAACAATAAGCAGCCTAACAATGGAAGTATTCTCCGTAACGCAGGCACTCAACTGGCTGAAATCGCAAGCCTGTTCCCATGCGTGCATATTAAGTGACTCACTGAATATGATTCAGAAAGTGGAAACAGGTGATGTACATAGGGAACGGGTAGAGTCATTAGAGAGAGATAAAATACTGGCATCATTACAAAAACTCACGCTTATCTTCGTCCCCGGACACACTGGCATAGAGGGAAATGATCGGGCTGACCGATTAGCTAGCCTCGCCACCACAACAGATGGTCAGCCTATGGACCAAGCAGATATACTCATTACTCTTCATGAGTCCTCACGATCTGAAGATTTTGAGATGAATGAACATGAGTCAATATCAAGTAAGCGGGAATTGTGAGTGAAGTTTGGCGTGGGCCGTAGAGAACCCCTGACAAAGAGCTCAAAAGGAGCAGTGAACCAACATAGAACCAGAACCATCAGCCATTATACGCTGAGAGATTTACTGAAGCAGAAATCAGAGCACCTATGGATGTGTCCGGTGTGCAAAGAGGATAGTCAACATACCTAATACCTAATACTTGAGTAACTGGCAACTCAGTCATGTTTATCTGATCCATTTAATACTTGAGTAACTGACAACTCAGTCATGTTTATCTGATCCATTTAATACTTGAGTAACTGACAACTCAGTCATGTTTATCTGATCCATTTAATACTTGAGTAACTGACAACTCAGTCATGTTTATCTGATCCATTTAATACTTGAGTTACTGACAACTCAGTCATGTTTATCTGATCCATTTAATACTTGAGTAACTGACAACTCAGTCATGTTTATCTGATCCATTTAATACTTGAGTAACTGACAACTCAGTCATGTTTATCTGATCCATTTAATACTTGAGTTACTGACAACTCAGTCATGTTTATATGTGACCAGACTTTAGACAGCCAATTCACATTTGTCAATTTGAGCTAAAACCATCAATGACACAAAATAGCAATCTGATAGTATTTTGTCCTTTTGTCTAAATGTGTACAGTATTTAAGTATTTCCTTCCAGCATAGCTGTACAACTGGTTTATCGTTTGTAGAAACTTGTTACATTCAAAGTTTTTGGTGACATTAAAGTTTCAAATATACTTATAGAATAGTTCCAAAATTTCGTATAACTTAAAAATTTGGGCTCCAAATTGTTATTTTGTGGAGACCAGTAAGCTTATTGCACTTACAAGATTTAAACTGTTTTAGATTTGACACTCTTCAAACATCTTTTTTAAAAAAATGATGCAATTATAAATATAACTCAGCTGCATGTCTTTATTTTTATTGATTTATTGTAATTGTTGTATTATTTTGTTTGTTTCTTACAGATACAAGAAAAACTTGAAACAATTTTACATTGTTCATCCTACATGGTGGTCACGGGTAGGTACAGTGTAAACTCTCTAAAGCGCATTCTTTTATAACAAAGTTTCCTATATAACAACACTTTTCAAAATCATTAATTATATTTATTCTTTATTTTTTGTACTGTGTATAGTGAATTTATGGTATTACATACATATTTTGTTGGTCCGGACCAAGTTCTTATAACGGGATCCCACTGTAATGGGTTGTTTTATTACATTGTTCTCATCTGACATGGTGGTAACACTAGGTTATAGGTTTCGTTATTTTGAAAGAAGTTTTTCAGATGGCATTTCTATCATCTATTATGGGTTTTCTGTATTTTGTATAGACTCAGGTTTAATTGACTATTTTTCCTGCTTTTACATTTGTTCTCAAACTCCTGCAGATTAGCTTGATGCAGTTCGAAGAATGAATATGTTGTGTCATAGTTTACAGCTTGGCTGTGATATATGAGCTGTTCTGTATTGCGTTGGTTATCATGTCTTTCCACATCCTTGTTCTATGTGCTATCAATCATTTACAATACTGATGTTCTCCCATGCCACAATGTCAGGTTGTCAAGCATATTCTTTCTTGGTCTTCCCCTATCTCTCTTGCTCTTCCACTTGCCTATTGTTACAATGTATTCCATCTTGCCTCTTTTCATGATATGTCTAGAGAATGTGAGCTATCACTTTCTGATGCTGGTGAGCACCATTCTCTTTGAACTAACTTCGATATTTCAAATAACTAACTTTGAACTAACTTCGATATTTCAAATAACTAACTTTGAACTAACTTCGATATTTCAAATAACTAACTTTGAACTAACTTCGATATTTCAAATAACTAACTTTGAACTAACTTCGATATTTCAAATAACTAACTTTGAACTAACTTCGATATTTCAAATAACTAACTTCGATATTTCAAATAACTAACTTTGAACTAACTTCGATATTTCAAATAACTAACTTTGAACTAACTTCGATATTTCAAATAACTAACTTTGAACTAACTTCGATATTTCAAATAACTAACTTTGAACTAACTTCGATATTTCAAATAACTAACTTTGAACTAACTTCGATATTTCAAATAACTAACTTTGAACTAACTTCGATATTTCAAATAACTAACTTTGAACTAACTTCGATATTTCAAATAACTAACTTTGAACTAACTTCGATATTTCAAATAACTAACTTTGAACTAACTTCGATATTTCAAATAACTAACTTTGAACTAACTTCGATATTTCAAATAACTAACTTTGAACTAACTTCGATATTTCAAATAACTAACTTTGAACTAACTTCGATATTTCAAATAACTAACTTTGAACTAAGATATTTTCATTATGCTTTTTTTTTTATATATGTCCATGATATTCTTAACCTATTCAAATCTATTTAACTCTAAACAAAACCTATTTCTGAATAGAAGCAAGACCAAGATTGTGACAAGCTGCGAAACCCATTTCTGAATGGAAACAAGACCAAGATTATGACAAGCGACAAAACTACTATCAAGTTCTCAATCAGTATCAACAACAGCGAATTACACAGCGACACCAGTTTTGAATACCTTGCATCTCTTATCAACAGCAACAGTGATTGCTTTGAAGAAGTCAGAAGCAGGTTGGCTATCTCATCAAAGAAGCTGATACAAATGAAAAACATATGACTGAGCTGCTGCAAAGCAACAAAACTAACATTCCTAATAGCTTGCATATTCTCAGTGACAATATATGGGTGTGAATCCTGGGCCATCACCAACAAAGTGAAAAATAAAATAGCAGCATTTGAAACAAATTGTTACAGAACAATTCTCAGAATACCATGGACCAAAAAGATCACCAATGTTGCCATCCTGAGAGAAATGAATGTAAAAGAAAACTGACTAAACAGCATATAGTTCTTTCCAGAAAACTACAATATTTTGGCCTATCAAACACCATGACTGCCTAGAGAAAACCATAATGGAGGGGATGATGCCAAAGATATGAACAAGAGACAGAACAAGAAGAAGATAGATGCTAGAAATCAAAGATCACCTGAACATAACAGTAGCAGAAGCAGGAAGACTGGCTCAAGATCCACATAAGTTTCGAAAGGATGTTATGATAGCTACATCCTGTTCAGGTTACCAGATAATTCTTAACATTCTTCTATAAAATCCCACCTTGTTGCCTCAATATAATTTTTCACTAGTTAGTTAGTCGTAGAATCATAATCACTGCAAATTGGACACATCCATAGTTGCTCCGATCTCTCCTTGAGTGTATCCACCATTACACTTCTGCTGGCAGTACTGGTCCTCTGCTGGTTGACCATCATTCTTCTGTGCCCTCCAAAATGTTCACTTTTAGCAACACCGCATTTCAAACCCTGATCTTTAACCTTTAGCACTCTGTTTACAATTACGTAATTTCTCTCCTGCAGCTGAATTATTTTTTGGAAATGGTACATTATAGGTGGTGTTCTGTTTTGAAAACGGGATAAATTTTTTGTTGTTAGAGATATTTAAATAATACTTGTACATATAAATAAAGAATTGAAAACTGCATATTGGTGTGTGTGATACCAGATGTATGAGAAAGTGGTAAAGATGTTATTTCACAAAAAACTATAACAAAAACAAACAAGAAAATAAAATTTAAAAATTACTTAGCTTTTGTTTTTAAATTTTCTGAAGTGGGAACCCTGTAAGAAAAGCCTAATTCTACAGAATTTATTTGGTTTCATTGTCAAATCATCATAATATCACTGGTGAGAATGAATAAACCTTATAGATTTGCCGTAAATTGTTCTCTGAAGCCCTAGACCTAGTAAGATTTGGGATCGCACCAACAAAGTCGAATTTCTGCCTCTACCTCATGAAAGTCGCATGATCAACAATACATACTAATGTAAAAACCAACTTACCTCTCAAGAATTCATCATTCACATCACAATCCATAATGATTTTACTGAAAATCAATAAAACAAAAGTCTATAAAACCCGATTCACTTTCATGACTCCGCCTATATGGACAGATGTAATATATTTCACTGTTACAATGCCATAGATGTCTTCCCATTCACAAACTTAGAAAAAGGAAGTCAAATGGATTGGCTAGCTAGGATTGGTCAAATCTAGTTAGTAAACTTGCTGTTTTCAAGTATTAAAGAGTGCTAGAGAGTTCGTAACAATGGGCGGTCATAGCCGCCATTCTATGACCGCCATTCGTGTTTTTGAAAGAGGTAAATGTTGGCAGTAACAGTTGCCACTCGTGTGCTAAACGTTAATTCTGGACATTGAAAAGGAATCATCACCCACACTAGTCTCACTCTCGTGAGCTATATCTCTTATGGAGTTCAGCTCAATCCATTGCGCCATTGCACTGTGCCACAATTGCGCGTGACACCAGTTGATCTGCTCTTTCATTGCCTTGAACACCCAAATGTCCTGGCACAAAAATAAATGTAGCTACTTTCAAACGTACCTTTCTCAAGGCTTCAATCCACTGTTCATGAACGAGATCCACTTGACAAATTTTTACTGTTCTGCAGATTGTCTAAGATTCACTTTCATACATCAGAATTGGTTTCCAAGAACTCTCTTTCTCACCCTCAATTTACAAAGATAGTTATGTTCAGTAAAATGTACCTCTTATGGTGAGGTACGCTTCTTTCAACTGCGGACATTAGTCCAAATTGGGTATATCAGAGCTTTTAACCATAAAAAATAGTGGCGGTTGCGGTTCTGGTAATCCAGTTACCACGACCTCCGGATTAAGATTTCTTATATATGTTGAGGGTGTAATTTTGACAAAGATATATTACATAAGATGTTCCTCATACTGTGAAATGTCTTTGCCTGGGAAATCCTACATTTGACTTCTTTAATACATATTCCATCTGATGTTATCAAGGTACCCAAATATTTGAATGTGTTGACTTCCCAGCTATTTTAAAGTTACTTGACCAAACTCATGTGATGGAACTCATGTCTCACAGAAGAGCAGAACCCATTTGTCATCATTCTTGTTAAAATAAAACCAGCATAATTAATTGTTGCCCTTTGTTCTCTTTATTACCCTCATTTGTCTCCCCTGTTGCAAGTTCATTTCATACTGAAGTGTCTTTCATTGTTTCACTAAATTTGTGTGCAAGCTAAACAGGAAAGTACCATTATTTTTCTTCCAGCTTGTTACATGGTTCTTCACAACCTTCACAGCCTCTGACCTCAAGCACAAAGTTCACAACCTCAAAGGAGTTCAGTATCTGTTCACAAAGATCAACCCAGATCAGATTGATGTACCTCAATATGTCCAGGATTATGATATTAAGGTATGATGTGTTTTTTCAATTGTACAATTTCATTTCATTCTTTGTTGGGGCTGCTACACAGACTGTTTATTTATTTAAAGATGTTTATAAATTAATATTTGTTCTGTATTTATTTTCTTATTATTATGTGTTTGTTGAGATGAAGATCTTAAATCAAAACGTCAAACGTTTTCACCCTTATTATTGTATTATAATTGTTTTTAATCATCCTTTTTGTTAGTAGTAGTAGTAGGTATTTGTACCACATGTTTATTTATTCAATTATAATTTGTTTTAAGAAATAATACTTTTTAGTCCCATATGACATGAAAAGTACAATATGTGTCACCAACCCAATGGGGTGCAAAGGGAACGCAATGCTCTCGGCGGACCAAGGGTTAGCAGATAACCAAGATCCCAAATGTACCTCCTCACGGTGCGCCCTGGAAGCAGACATACAGCGGCTCTTGCTGATTCTGGCTAAATCAATTGGGGATCGTGTCCGAGAATGTGGAGGTAGCAGATGGAAAGAGATTTGTCTGCATAAGAGACAGACAATATCTCTTGACACAATCAGCACCAACACATGCAGCGGCACTGTAGACATACGCTAGTCAGTCCATTCTGAACATTGGAGGGGCAGCCAATGAAAAAGACACAAAAAGGTACCGGTAGATGCATGGCGAGAGACGAATAGTTTTCATACTGAGTACAATGAAAGGGAAGAACAGCACCAGAGGGCAGCGCCAACTGCAAATAGAAAGTGAAAAGGAAATGGGAACTACAAGCTCTGTTAGCTTGAGACGAGCTTCTAGTTACCCGTGCTCCTTATAGGCAGAGACCCAGACCCAATCATGGGCATCTGGCAAAGCAAGAAGACCTGGCCTAAATCTAATGTCGAGCCTTCCTATACCGGAAACATGCTCGCGAAAAGAAATGGTTCCGTTCCCGATGGGCTCCTCAGTCAAAAAGGGACAACGATGGCAGTCTTGGCCCAACTCTACTGTCAAGCTTTCCTATACCGGAAATACACTTGCAGAGAGAAAGGGTTCAGTACCTGATGGGCTCAGGAGCTATTGGAACAAGGTCGCTCAGCTCGAGAGCGCCTTGCTCCCAAATGTGTGGTGTGAGACTCAAACTTGGGCGAGGGGTTCACGATCTCGTTGAACGACACCTCTGCTAAGAAGGCGAAAGAGCCAGGTTCCAGCTCTTCTGTTGAGTTCTTCCTCTTGCGGAACCAGGCTTGCGGATGAGAAATGGTTCAGTCCCCGATGGGCACAGGCACAGTACATCCAATTACACGAGGCAAGTTCATAGACAGTGGATCACCTCGTGTGAGATAGACGTGAATAACAATCGTCTTGGCAAAGAGTCACTACACACCCGCATGCCTGGCGACAGATAGGGGGCTGTCACAGGCTTCGGTAGCACACCCGAACTGTCAAGGCATGCCGAAATCAGATGTGCTAGGCATACAAGACGCATAACAGTGGCACAACATAATCACGCTCCCGGCGGAAATCGCATGGATAACCGTGCTGATTACAATCTAGCGAATGCAACAACAACAACCAACCCAATAGAGTGCCTACCTCTGGCCTACATAGAATTGAATATTTGAAATGGCATAATAAGACCACAAATAAGGAACTAATACAAAACACTAAATAGATACCAATAAAGATATAAATGTGACCACATTGATAGTCATATATATAGACAGCCAGTAGAATGTCAAGCATGTTTGACCATGGTTAGCTTTGAGTATAGTGACTAATGAGAACCAGTTCTTTTATGTGGCTGGTTTACTTCTAGCAATATAGTTACAGATGTTCATACAAGTAAATTTAGGTAGGAAGCCGGAGGACAATTTTTAAAAATTCTTGAGACTAACGGGAATTGAACCAGTCCGTTCAACAGCACCAAATTGCCTAGCAACTATTGAACACGAATTCTTCCATACTTGACTAACCGCATCTCCAAAAAAAGATGTGATTTCATCAAGCCATTCAAACCGTGCACATAAAGTCACCAGAACGGACAAATCGAGACAAGGACTATTACAACAACAACAAACATCCCGTACAGGTATTGAAATATCCTCAGTAACAACAAATACCGGTATATAAATAATTATTCGAAGCAAAATTGTATTGTCTATATATGTTATCCATGTTTACAAGACCTATCGGCCCTTGTATAACTAATACGGATATTATGTTATATTTTTGTTGTTACTGAGGATATTTCAAAAACCTGTACGGAATGTTTGTTGATGTTGTAATAGTCCTTGTCTCGATCTGTCCGTTCTGGTGACTTTGTGTGCACGGTTTGAATGTCTTGACGAAATCGCATCTTTTTTTGGAGATGCGGTTAGTCAAGTACGGAAGAACACGTGTTCAATAGTTGCTAGGCGATTTGGTGCCGTTGAACGGACTGGTTCAATTCCCGTTAGTCTCAAGAATTTTTACAGATGTTCCCTGTTTAGAGGAAGTGGTACAAACACTGAAAGTGTTAGGTATCGAAGTTGGATGTGTTGAGCCATTGGCGCAAATAAAATTGCGACACAATATATTTCTGTTCTACATCCTGCTGGAGATCTAGTAGGAACATTCTGCTTCGAGAAAGATCCAATGGGAGTTTAAGAATGAATGCAGAAAAATGAAAAAGAGACGGCACAAAGATGAATAGGACACATTAAGAAGGCCAATGGAAAACATTGTAAGAGAAGTATCTAGAATCCACAAGTAAAGTGTAAAAGAGAAGACCAGGAAGAGTGAGAGAAGAGTTAGAATCAGATACCAAATTGCTACCGTTAGTTATAGACTTACTTATTCCTACTCTGCATAAAACTCTATTTATTCCTCTTTTTCTAAATGTTTCAATATTTACTATGAAATGGATTTGCTTTAGTATAATCACAGGAACTCTGTGCTGCAGTTAGAACCACTGTTATAAATCGTGAACTTTGTAAATTCCAGTGGTACGAGCACGTGATGAGACATTCCTCAATAACAAAAACTCCTGATACTACCTACTCCTGATAAAAATGCAGTACTCATGTCACAGTTGTGAGGGGTGCTCCTGGATGCAAAAAAAATGCGTGAAGGGCCATCTTATAACCTTTTTGAATTAGATTGAGTTCCAAGGCGATATTTTTGAATTATATTGAGTTCCAAGGTGACCTCTTTGAAGTGGATTTAGTTCAAAATCCATGCTGTGATAATATGCCGATTCTACTAACGAATGGCTGGGCTTATCAGATGACTTCTGCCAAGAAGTGTGCATGAGAACTGTAGATGTGTGACACTTTTTATAAATACTGCTAACCCTTTAGTCTTTAACCCTTTTACCCCTATGAGATTTCCCAATTGTCAATCCCTAAGACAGGGGGCACAACTCCTCCAAATTATGGATATGATGATGATAAAATTGCATTTTCTTTCAAACTATTCATCATATCACACTCAGACTTGGCAGATCAATAGAAAAATGAATAATCTTTCATAAACCTATATCAAAGATAATTTAATACATATATGTTTTAAATAATAAACTGTAAAACATAATGTGGGGAAAATTATTTTTTACCTTTGCGGTGTTGAGTAAAGGAGTCATATTGAGATGAAAATATTGAGATATATTCTCAAATCTCATTTTTCCCAAACAAGGTGATATGCCCAAAACGTTGAACCTGTCATCTGTACTCCAGTACATGCCATACTCAAACAGAATACACAGGTCCATCATGGTATACATTTTTAAAAATGATGTTTTATTTCAATGGCAGTTGCAGATGTTCAGCACGTGTCTTCTTTCCATGTTTGTTCTTTGCGTTATGTTACACACAAATTTGTCCGATCAGCTGCAAATTGATAAACTCATCATTGACAATGATACTAAAGTATTCATAACGTGTGACAATCTCATCAAGATTATGTACAGACCCAATGTTATATACAAAATTCTCAACTTCTCCTCGAAAAACTACATCACTACAGCGAAATTCGCTATGTCACAATTAGTACCACGCATGTCCATCTCTTTGTCGGAAACATTAGGCCTATCTAACAAAGAACATCATTTTATCTGTCACTTTCCATGTTATATTTGATACGCAAATTACCTACATTGTGCATATTTCCATCGTAACTACGGCTGTCATCATCAGTGTACATATGAATAATATCTTCTATTTTCAAAACTAGGTCTAATACTTCGCTAATTTAAAAAAATCGTAATAAATCAGTCTTACATCTGATTGCTTCGATTAAACATAAAACAGGAAGCTAAACAACGGATCTTCGCAATGGTCATGGATTCTAATAGACCCAGTGCAAACTAAAAATGTAATATCAATCACAATGACACAAGTAAAAAAAAAATCACCGGCATTGACTGGAAAATTGGTTAAAACTCTGGTTTAAAAAAAAAATCATAATAAATCAGTCTTACATCCCTGATTGCTTCAATTAAAACATGAAACAGGAAGCTAAACCGCTGATCTACGCAATGGTTATGGTTTCTAATAGACCCGGCACACACACAAAAATGTCATATCGATCGCAACGACACAAGTTAAAAAAAGCGACTGCCGGCGACTTAAGGGGCAAGTAATAACGGCGACGCACGGCGACTCTAATTGCGATCTGGTTAATTAAATAAAAATAAACATCAACTCACTGATGGGCAATTCTGGCCAAGAGAAATAATAATTAAAAATGAAGAACAAAGATTTATCTACCCCTTATCCTAACACACACACACACCACAAATGTTATTTAGCTTTTCACATCCCACAAAAATGGGTAGACACATTTACCGGGAATGTACTTTGTTTTTCTTTATTTTCAGATAAATGGTCTTCGATATGAGGTTCCAGACTTGGGCTCCGGAGATAATCTCTAGATAAAGCATTTCTCCATTCGTGACTTGCTTAGAAACAGAGCCATGTCGCCGATGGTTTGGTTAATGCTATGCAAATCGTGTACCACTTTTTTAATGATGTTTTGTAGGCAAATTATGTGACAGTTAAAGAAGTTCCCGGTTGTTAAACTCAGTCATTATACACAAGATATTTATGGAAAATGTTTTGTATGTGCAAAATTTATGTGAAACACAATTGAGGAATTTATAATGTTTCTTTCTTTCTTGGGTATCTCCCAGGAACAGAGGTTAAGCCATTTGTTTTGTACTTGAGAGGTCGTGTGTTAAATCCCAGATCAGGACATCTGGTTTTCAAATGCATTTTTCAGAGGATTATCTCTTGAAGTGACAGTGTTAAGTGCAATGAATGGTGCTATTGACAGGTTATGTGCAATTTCATTGAAGGGGGGGGGGGGGAAGAGTACATATGGGGAAACCTGAGTACAATGAAATCAATCCTCTTTGCTTGGTGAGACTTTTTTTGTAATGTATTTAAGAAATCTGAACAATATGGAAAACATGATTAGCAATGTTTTTGTGAGTTTCATGCTGTGTGTTGTCTTCATTTAACCAACAATCATGCTTTTTTCGTTGAGTTTAAGATGGTTTCCATTCCTTTCTTTGTTGCTTGTTTGGCTGAGTTTAACCCACTCAATCCCAAGTCAGCCGAAACTGCCCTCTATCGATTCATTCCCAAAATTGCTGTTTACGCCCGATTTTGACATAGTGATTTAAATTGTTTTTCTTAACTGTTTCTATGTGACCAGGCACGCTAAATTTAGCCCACACATGACTAGCAGTAATAGTTGCTGACATAGCAGTTTACAGATCATTTCTAACAGATCATTATCTAAGATAATTTCTGTGGTATCTGAGCTGCGAAAGCTTTATTATGACCTTCAATTTTCTTAAAAACTTGGTAAGAATGGACGTACTTAAGATTCAGATAATGTTGATGGATAATTTTTTTAAATGGAATTTTATAGAACAAGAATGGATCAGGCATTGATGGAGAATTAGTTCAGTATTTAGGAGTTTAAAGTAGAGAAAATTTGTCAAATGTAGGCCTAATTGATAACGTCTTTCCACCCCTCCCCCCAACTTTACAATTGCCACACTTTAGAGCTAGTAATGATTGCGAATATTCATCATAGCTGATCTATATCAATATTGATCAATTTTATGAGAAATCAGGTCCTGCAAATGACATTTATCCAGATTATTCTGTTTTTAATTAAGCCTAAGCCTATCTTTCACAATTTCTAGATGAGTTGATTTTTTAGAACAAACACTCAGAACAAACTAATGTGTATATAATTTTGTAATCAAAATTTTCAGAAAAATGAGATCCTACTTGGAAACCTGTTTCATCAGATAATTTATCAAAGACTTTCTTTATGTGAACTAGACCTATATGTCTGAAGTTTAACAGTCACAGAATGATTTTGTCTACTGATGAACTTCTCAATGTGGCTGTAGTGTCAAGTGTATTGTCCAGAAATATATTTGAAAGAATAAACAAATATTTTCATCTCAATGACAACTTCATGTTAATGCTACGAGGAACAAATGTAACTCTCCCCCATTTTATGGGACAAATTTTTTTTCCCCCTGGTTCCTAGAAATTGACTTTCTTTGTAAGTCACCAATGCTTTTCACACTTTATCACTGTAATTCTTGTTGAGTGTTCAAGTAATCATCTTCCTGTGACAGGAAAATATCAAAGATATTTTCAATTTTGGTTATCAGTTAGTTGAGAGATCATCACAGTTGCACACAGAAGAATTGTCAACTTCCCAGAAGTTCACAAACATATGCATAAATCACACAATGTCAAGGGGAGTGACCCTGGATCAACAGCCAATCAGCTGATTTCTTATTTTTCAAAATCAATTTTCAAATATGTCTTTGTTTCATCCTCTGCGTGTGTTCTAACATTCCTGCAGATTAGCAGGATGTAGTCAGCACAACAGAATGTGTTGTGTCATGGTTTAGAACTCAGCTGCAATGTCTGTGCTTTTTGGTCTGACACATCTAATTTCAAAGTGGCTTTTGGGTCACTTTTCCCCTCTATGAGATGGAACAGTCCACTCCACCCCAACATATCCTTAGTCTCCTCTTACAGCATGCATGGAAGATAATAGTGTAGCTATTCTTTGCTCTCATTTCAGGCCCCGACAAGACACTGACATTTTTGTGCTTGATATATTGTCCATTAAATTCTGAATTATTGTTTACTTATTGCTGTTAACGATCAAATGAATGTGCTGATTTGAATGGTGCAGATGTTGCAATCTTGCTGCACCTAATAATAATACCTGTAAAAATAAAACCCATAACCCGTCAGGGTTGTAGGGGTGTCACATTGAGACATTTGATGCAGAAAGATCTCCACACATCTCTATCCTCTACACTCCTGATGAGTGGAGACTTCACACCCTTTCCAGTCCTTGATATTATCCAGCCATGTGTTCTCCTGACCACCTCATTTTCTTCCACCCTTCACTGTACCTTGAAGAAAATTTTTTGTTATTGAGGAATGTCTCATCACGTCCTCGTACCAATGGAGTTTACACAGTTTCACAATTTTTAACAGTAGTTCTAACTGCAGCAGTTTCAGTGATTATACTAAAGCAAATCCCTTTGGTAGTGAATATTTGAACAATAGAAAAAGAGGATAAATAGAGTTTTATGCAGAATAATTCACAGAATTAATGTTTTGACCAAGAGGTCTTTATCAGGATAGAAATAAACACAGAATAGAACCACCAAATAAGACGAAGACTGTATTTCAGCCATGAGGTAGAATTTCCTAATAGGTCTGGGAATACAGCAAAAGATAAAGAGAGGAGAAAATGATGGAAATGAGGGTTATTACATGTCGAGAAACTACTGCTTTCACGGAAATTTTCATCATTGATAACAAAAGTATAAATAATTGCAATAATAATAGTCTTACCTGGGTCTCATGTTTTAACTGTCTTAATCATCAGAACTCGTGGCTGAATGGTTTTAATGCCAGTATCGCAATCTTGACAGTATAGTTCAATGTGCAGTACAGTATCACAATCTTGACAGTATAGTTCAATATGTGGTACAGTATCACAATCTTGACAGTATAGTTTAATATGTGGTACAGTATCACAATCTTGACAGTATAGTTTAATATGTGGTACAGTATCACAATCTTGACAGTATAGTTCAATATGTGGTACAGTATCACAATCTTGACAGTATAGTTCAGTGTGTGGTACAGTATCACAATCTTGACAGTATAGTTCAATGCGTGGTACAGTATCACAATCTTGACAGTATAGTTTAATATGCGGTACAGATCACAATCTTGACAGTATAGTTCAGTGTGTGGTACAGTATCACAATCTTGACAGTATAGTTTAATATGCGGTACAGATCACAATCTTGACAGTATAGTTTAATATGCGGTACAGATCACAATCTTGACAGTATAGTTCAGTGTGTGGTACAGTATCACAATCTTGACAGTATAGTTCAATGCGTGGTACAGTATGGTACAGACTAGATGTTTCTATTTAAAGGATAAAATTACAAATCAATCCTGTACGCATATCATGATGGCAGCTAGGGAAAGCCATCTTTATTATCACACCTTATAAAACACTCCCCTGTATTCTTTAACTCATTGTGGACCAAACAACAACCTATTTGTCATTTGCCCTATTTGCTGGTTTTGTCCCTGGTCTACTAAGAGTTAAAAGAGATGGTTTATAGTGGTGGAAGTTTTTTTTTAAAAGTATATACCCCGGTATATATATTTGGAATTTGTGTAACAACTTATGAATACCAGTAGTTATAGTTATAGATGTAGTTATAGCTGTAGTTATAGTTATAGCTGTAGTTATAGTTATAGCTGTTATATGCTCTTATATTAAAAGTCTAGGTTTAATTTTGGTTCAAAATGATGTTTTCTGCTCTTTATTAGATTACCTAGTTCAGCGGTTTTATCAGCTTTTTGCTGTTGTGAACCCGTTTAAATATTGTTTTGCTGTTATACAGACACCAAAATACTGTTAATTCATCTTTTGTATTGTAAATTTAAAGGCTCTTAATATTTCATCAATTAATTTTGGACATCCCCCCCATCCTCTTGAGAACCGAGCTTAACTAGTTAATTGAGTTAAGCTAACAAAGGTAATTTGTGTAAAAATTGATCAATACCTACAGTCTAGTACCACAATCACACTCCTTGCTGTATCATATGCAATGAGATTACTTTGTAAAATATCTAAAGTGATATGTTATTGTGGATATTTGTTTCAGAAAAATTTAATGTTCATGTTGAATAGCAGTTTTGATACGCACATTTTTTATACGAGGTTTAATGGTGCATGTTTGAATATTTTATTATAATTGTTGATATTTCATTGTTGTTGACCTGTAGAAATTACGAAATAGCATCACCGTATTGGCTTAATTAATTTATCAATTGGTACTGCTCGTGTGTGTGTGTGTGCGGGCGCTAGTTTTTTTTGCGCGAGTGTGTGCACATCTGATCATTGTAGACAGATTTTGGTCTATCCGTTCTTTTGTAGCTACTCTCCGCTATTGAGCTTCTGCATTTCTCCTCTTTCCACAAGATGATGCACTCTTTTTGACTGTTGAGCACCATGTAGATCTATTTTGTGCAAGCTCTTCCCATGTGTCTTGGTCTATTTCAAACACTTTCAATGAGGTCTTTAACGAGTACTTGTAGAGCTTCTTTTGGCCACCTTAAGATCGTTTACCCTTCTCCAACTCCCCATAGAGAAGTATCTTTGGCAGGCGACAGTCTGGCATATGTACCAAATGACCTGCCCAATGAATCATCAGGATAGTGTCAATGCTGGGGTAATGTCAGATACCAGATTTGACAAGGATAGTGGTATCTGGAATCTTGTCTTGCCATCTGATGTTCATAACTTTGTGATTGAGTTTTCTCACCTGACGTCTATACACAGTCCATGTTTCGCTAGCGTATAAAAGCACTGGAAGTACTGCTCTAAAACAGAGGTGACCAACCTTTTTTGTTTATTTACATATTTAGAACTTTTTGTGTTGGATGGGCTGTTTTAAAAAAAGCTTTGAAGTTCCAATTAGTATTTTCTGAGCACAGACTCTAGTGCATATATTGATTTTAAATCAGCCTGGTTGGTCAGTTGAAATGGTTTAGAGGGGCAGAGTTTACCAGATGAACATATTCTGCTTACCCTTATCTAAAACAACTATTTTTAGATGCTACTTATATTACACAAAAGTGAAATAGTTATAGACAAAAAAGAAAACACTGAATTGTGCATTGATGTTTTGGTACTATGATCACAGTTCAACCTCTGTTGTGCCAATTAGTGCCTACCTCGCCAGTGTGTTGCCGGGGCCCGAAAGGGGAGCAAAGAATAGCAACAACTGTTTACCTTCCACGCATGTCGTAAAAGGCGACTAAGGAGGTTATGGGATGGAATTTGCTGTCCCATCCCATATAGGGCCAGTGACCCAAAGCCATGCTGAAGTCAGGCCAAAAGGCACAGATATCGCAGCAATGCTGTAAACTATGACACAACGCATTCCGTTCTCCAGACTTCATCCTGCTAATCTGCAGGAGTTTGAGAACGAACGTAGAAGAAGAAGAAGTGCCTACCTTTGTTATTATTTCCCTTACTTATGCTTATCAGTTTATGTTTACCATTTATTTATTTATTTAAATATAATTATATTTAGGGTTAGGGTTAGGATTAGTTATGTAAAACATAACTAACCCTAATGCTAAAAAATGAATATTTCAATAAATTATTGATTATTTATTGATATAATATTTAGGTAGATTAACCACAAAATATGTGGGTTGGCACTAATTGGAAACAAGAACAAAAACGTGGGTTGGACTGCGATCATAGTACTGATTTGTTCATAGGAAATGCTATTTTCTACTCATTGTATGCACTTGGTTAAGACCTTTTGGTCACTTTTTCATTTTTGGGTGTTATACGTATGTTTTTTTTTGGGTAATTCATTAAACCTCATTGCTCTGTGTTTTCACTTTTCACTAATTTGGTCCAGCTTTACTGCAGTCCTGTGTGTTATAGTGTGGATCTGCATATTTTTGAACAGTTCAAAAGATACACTCTGTGGTATGTCATTCACTAAAAGTTAAGTTACTTTATCAATATTGCCTTATGTTGAGCGCTACTTCGTTTATGGAAGAGCATGGGCTACTATGTTCAAGGAAGAGTGAGGGCTACTATATTCAAGAAAGAGTGAGGGCTACTATGTTCAAGGAAGAGTGAGGGCTACTATATTCAAGAAAGAGTGAGGGCTAGTATGTTCAAGAAAGAGCAAGGTTTAGTTCGACTGCCAAACATAAATGAACACTAATGACATATACTGAGATGTTGAACCCTTGATTGCTGATACTATTAATATTTATCTATTAGTTGTTGTATGTTGTCTGGGCACCAAATGGAAAGCAGTAGAGATTAACAACACTGTGACCTTCGATGCAGGTATAAGAGACAACTAAGGAAGATTTGGGGGGAGGGTATAGAGTTCCATCCCATAGGCCAAAGTGATCCACTAGTCATGTTGAAGCTGTATGTGTCAGACTGAAATGTGCAGCTATCAAATCCAAGCTATAAAACCATGACACTATGAATATTTTTAATTTTGACTAAATCTTGCTAACCAGCATGAATCTACGAATAACGCAGAAGTTATGCATGTATAAATAGATGCACATTTTACTGTTGTTAATGTGTTTGCTCCCTAAACTGGTGATTGTCCAGGATACAGGGCTGTAGATATGCTCTCATCAAGGGGGGTTTTTACCTTTAAAATAAAAGGTAATTCATGCATTTTCATGTTTTCATAAAAAAAGATCATCATTGTGATGAAACATTTTTTCACGTATTAGGTCATCATTGTGATGAAACATTTTTTCATGTATTAGATCATCATTGTGATGAAATATTTTTTCATGTATTAAATCATCATTGTGATGAAATATTTTGTGTGTGTATTAGATCATCATTGTGATGAAACATTTGTATGACCTTTTTGTAAAAAAGTTGCTATGGGAGGGAGGGTTCTGTTTTGGCTTTTGACCAAGTATCTAGTATTAAAAGTCATGTTCTGAATAGCTAGAGGGAAGGGGGGAGAGAAATAGTTTTCTTGGGTCTGCCCAACCTTAGAAAATTGGTACCAGACAAAATCTCTGGTTAAGTAATGACACAAATCAAGACGCTTACTACATCACTCCTAGGATGCAGTTGATCAAAGAAAAATACAGGCCTGACTTGATTTAGTTTTCCATAAGATGAATGGTAAAACAAAGTTAGTTGATATAAAGTGGTATAAATATCACGTACAAGATATTCAAATATTGATGTCATTCTTGTATTGATTCTTTGTTCATATTGTGTACATCAGATCAATAGTTGGTATGTGAACCTAAAATAACAATCAACTTTTTAAATGTGTACACAGGTTTCCATAGAATATATTAAGCACGGATGTTGTAATATTTTAATGGTTTTTTTTTGTTTAGTTTTTAGTATAAGTAAATTGTAGAATGTAAATCTTTCAATGTTTTGTTTGTTGGGGCTCCAGTGTCCAAGTCTGAAAAATTTTGTGAATGATTGACTACTAAATTTATTACACCAGGCAGTGTTTCTATATCCTCATAGACACAGCATTCATCTCTAATGACAGTCGTATCAGGAGAAATATGTTATTTTCCTTTTATAATAGGTTATAGTGTTAAGAATTAGTAGCAGAACTGACACAGAAAACTATGATGTATACAGGTTAGAAGTACTCATGTTTTTTATATGTATTCAAAACTGTAAGTATAATATGACACTGAAAACCACAGAAACCTGTGTACACATGTTTTCAAAGTTGAGGATTGAGAACATCACAGCTACCCTCCATAAACACGGACTCAGTACGACTCAGGCGTCACATCTGACCTTGAACAGAAACTTACAACTCCCACCCCTGTGTTTAACAGCAAGTGTGGTTGCTATCAACCAGCTTCCATCTGGGGATAGACAATACCCAATATTCTTATATAAGACATTATTTGTAAAACATATCACTCTTATAATGGCAACAGCTGTCTCTAGGTTTGACTCAATGTTGTTGTTTCTTCTTGCTTGACGTAATAAGAGTCATTCAGAACTGTATCAATATGTACTGATGTTGTGGTAATGTGACATGTGAACAGTATTATTTTTAGCGCATGGCCGTGAGGTTAGAATGCTAGTCTCACCCGAGTAAGGTCTAGAGTTCAATCCCTGGTAAGGACTGGGTTTTTTTCTGTCGCAGGGTAAATTAAAAAACCCAACCCTGTACATGATGTGGCGACAGCAAGAGCATGCGGCCTTTATCACACAGCTATTCAATCCCCTTCCTGCAACGCCTGAACTGGTAAAATGCAGTATTGACAGTGTTTTTTTTGTGTTTTTTTTGGACAGTTCTCAAACTCCTGCTGTGTATTGCTTGTGGCAGGACAATGGTTGCACTAGATTTCCAGCAAGTTGTAGCCACGAGAATGGGCATGTGTCACCATTTTATTTCTACCAGTGGCTCAGCACATTCAAGCTTTGACAGTGTGTAAATATTGTGTGATTTTGTGAACTCAAGTGGTATTAATATGATACTGCCTTGTGAATAGTCACATAAAGTTGTTTAGTGATGTATAATATGTGATGTTTGCTGAGGTTGTGTAATATGATGTTTGCCGAGGTTGTGTAATATGATTTTTGCTGAGGTTGTGTTATATATATTTGCAAAGATTGTGTCATATATGATGTTTGATGAGGTTGTGTCATATACAAATGTTTGATGAGGTGCCATATATGATGTTTGCTGAGATTGTCTCAAATGAAGTTTGCTGAGGTTGTGTCATATATGATGTTTACTGATGTTGTGTCATCATATATGAATATGATTGTTGATGTTGTGTGATATTTAATGTTTGATATTGCATCATATATGATGTTTGATGTTGTATCATATATGATTGTTGATGTTTTGTCATATATAATATTTAATGAGATTGTGTCACATATGATGTTTTATGAGATTGTGTCATATAATGTTTGATGAGATTGTGTCATATATAATGTGTACTGAGGATAAATTCATTTCATTCATTAATTTTCCTTTTGCGCTGAAGTTAGCGAATAGGTCAGATCTATCCAATTCTGCCTGTTCAACGCTATTCTGTGCAGTTCTTGAATAGTATGGATATTGATTGTTTTATTTCTCTATGTATTATTGAGGATAAATAGATGCAAAAAAACATACCAGATCCTAGGACAGATAACACATATTTTTAATAAGAATAATGTAAACAAACACTAAAGTTGCATTATACAAGACTATTATTATTCCATCACTGTGCTACCAGTGCCAAAGCTGGCAATGACAGCACAAGACACACAAAAATAGTGACAGCATAAATGATGTCTAAAAAGAATACTCGGAGTGTCGTTAAGAGATAGAATTAGAAACAATAACATCAGACAGATAACCAAAACAATACCAGTATTGGAACACATCACAAGACAACAATCAAGTGGTTTTCACACACTTCCAGACTACCAACAGACAGCATGCCACAGATTGCTATGATACATCGACATGACGGCTATAAAGCCAGAGGCAGACCATGTAAAAGATGGATCACAGAAATAAAAGAAACCATAGGAACAAGTTTACAAATAACACACAAGAAGACATCTCCAGAGAACTTTTCTACCCCTGACACAGCAAGGCAAACAAGGACCACAGCACATAGATGGATGAATGGAGGGAGGGAGAGAGAGAGGAGAGAGAGATAGACTGAGGATGTATCATGTATGATGTTTGCTGAGATTGTATCATATATCATTGTTGATGTGTCATATATTATTCTTTTCTGCTGCATCATACATGATATTTGCTGTGGTTATATCTGTTGTTTGATGTTGTGTTATATATTATGTTTTCTGAGTGTGTGTCAGACATGATGATTTGCTGAAATTGTGTCAGATATGATCTTTGATGTTGTGTCATATCTTATGTTGTTTAATGAGGTTGTGTCATGTATAATGTTGTTTAGTGAGGCTGTGTCATGCTATTTTATGAGATGCTAGTTTGTTATGCTACGCATCATATAATTTTATTCTATTGTGCTGCGTCCTACATTGTAATAGTTTATTTGTCTGTATCTTATATTGTACTTATCATTTGGCTGTATCTATCTCAGCTCCATGTCATGATACCTACATGGGTTGCAGATAATAACTTTAAATAACAGGCTAATCCTGAACACATACACAGATTCAACAGGCTAAAGTTGAACATATACATTCATTGAACAGGCTAAAGTTGAACATATATACACATTGAACAGGCTGAACTTGAGCACATACACAGGTTGAACAGGCTAAAGTTGAACATATACACACATTGAACAGGCTAAAGTTGAACATATATACACATTGAACAGGCTGAACTTGAGCACATACACAGGTTGAACAGGCTAAAGTTGAACATATATACACATTGAACTTGAGCACATACACAGGTTGAACAGGCTAAACTTAAACATATAGATTTGAACATCTGTAAGCTGTGTAAATGATTTGGAATTTGAAAATATAGAAAATGTTTAAAATGACTAAATTGTGAACCAACATGATATAGAACAGTGTTTTGTTGATTTGTATGTCAATAGAAGGGAGTACTGATAGTAGAACATAATTGAAAATAATACTCATGTGGAAGACAGGTAATGAAGTTCTACTTGATGATGACTAACACACTATTACTGACGGATGTTTACATGAATTGATATGGTATACACAACAGAACAAAACACAGAATATAATCATACAAATGACAATACACACAACATAATCAACGTTTCGGACCAATAGGCCTTTTTCAAGATACGCACATAACATACAAACATAAAAATACCACAAGTAGGAATGAATACACTACACCAAACGTGTCCAAGTGAAATATGGTAGTGATTTCCATAGTAGCTATATCATATACCAAACTGTTCTTCTTTTTCTGCATTTGTTCTTAAACTCCTGCAGATTAGCAGGATGTAGTCCAGAGTACAGAATGTGTTGTGTCATGGTTTACAATGTAACTGCAATATTTGTGACTTTTGGCCTGACACATCCGACTTCTGAATCACTTTGACCATATATAAGATGGTACAGCCAATTCCACTCCGAAACCCCCTTGGGCACTTTTTACGACATGCATGGTAGGTAAACAGTGTTGCTATTCTTTTCTCTCATTTTAAGCCTTAACAACACACAGGCAATACCAAACTGTTCAAAAATGAATATGGTATATAATGAACATGAAATATTTGTTATTTGATTAATATGTTTATGTAAGAAAAACTTCAATTTTTTTGTAGAACAATTTGAGTTTTTGATGTGTCAGATTTGTGACAGTTAATCAAAATGGTCAGTCTTGTTGACTAATTGGTAGCACAGCTTTAAACAGTTAAAGATTTGTAAATTAGTTACTATTTGTCAGCATGTGTACTCCAGCTGTTATATGCTGGAGTAGATTGAACCCTTATGGGTTTGCCCGGAGTGAAATAATATTGGCTCATCATATCCATAAACATATACTAGTTATTAAGAAAAAGTAAATGGAAAGCCAAGACTAGATCAAGATACATGGGAAGTACTTGTAAAAAATACTTACAATTCCCTTATCCCTTACTGAAGATGTATCTATGGCCCTGCGTCAGACTCTGATGAACTTTTGCTCTCACTTTCATGTCATTGTTAACTTAAGCTGGTGCTTGCATAACCCACATTGTATTAACATTTTTAGTTTTTAGTTGACCTGCAGACATATACAATGAAAATCAATCTATTTGAAATGCATATCATGATCAGAATCAAATATGTGGCTGACAGGCTGCATATCAAATGTATGACTGCCAGGCTGCAAATCAAATGTGTGGCTGACAGGCTGCAAATCAAATGTGTGGCTGGGCTGACAGGCTGCAAATCAAATGTGTGGCTGACAGGCTGCAAATCAAATGTGTGGCTGGGCTGACAGGCTGTATATCAAATGTGGCTGACAGGCTGCAAATCAAATGTGTGACTGACAGGCTGCAAATCAAATATGTGGCTGACAGGCTGTATATCAAATGTGGCTGACAGGCTGCAAATCAAATATGTGGCTGACAGGCTGTATATCAAATGTGGCTGACAGGCTGCAAATCAAATGTGTGGCTGACAGGCTGCAAATCAAATGTGTGGCTGACAGGCTGCAAATCAAATGTGTGACTGACAGGCTGCAAATCAAATGTGTGGCTGGGCTGACAGGCTGCAAATCAAATGTGTGGCTGACAGGCTGCAAATCAAATGTGTGGCTGGGCTGACAGACTGTATATCAAATGTGGCTGACAGGCTGCAAATCAAATGTGTGGCTGGACTGACAGGCTGCAAATCAAATGTGTGGCTGACAAACTGCAAATCAAATGTGTGGCTGGGCTGACAGGCTGTATATCAAATGTGTGGCTGACAGGCTGCAAATTAAATGTGTGGCTGACAGGCTGCAAATCAAATGTGTGGCTGACAGGCTGCAAATCAAATGTGTGGCTGACAGGCTGCAAATCAAATTTCTTGATAGAAAATGTGTCTGAATCTAGCAAATTTTTTTTATATTAAAGACTGTAATATGAAATCAGATACAAGTTGTAGCCACTATATTTGACAAAATAGCATAGGGTAAATTACTCCACTAACATGAAACTATGGCTTGTACTTATTTAGTTTCTCTCCCTGTCTACCATGAATTGTAATGGTTTGAAGAGAGGGTACCACATGACCATATCACCTGTTACCTTCCTGGCTTTGTTTGGCTCCATCATCTGTTCCTTTAAGGACTTTTTAATGTTGTCCTTCTACAATGACTCTGGGCCTTCACTGAGGTCTAAATCCCCAGTTGTTTTATTTTCACATCAGTTGAATTATCATTGTATTTGTCCAGACTGAATACCATATGGAAAAGTAGAATAAGTACAGCAGTTCCCTATATAAATCTTTAATGATTTCTGTTCTTTTCTACGAATGTGAGAGTTGGATACTTACAGTGGACATGGATAGAAGAATACAAACTTTTGAAAACAAATGTTGTAGACGACTAATGTGCATCCATTATACAGAACATAAAATCAACATATATGCCAGAAACATAATAAATGCTCGTGCATGTGTGTATTTGTATTGAAATCATTCTTTCTGAGCATTTCAACATTTAAAGAACATCTGGCAGGGGTGAAATGTCACAAACTTGTGTCATGTGATAAGAAATGATTCCTTTTCCAAATCTATCTTACCTGCGATATGTTGCACCTCTTGACCTGACACATCTGATTTCAGCATGAATTCTGGGTCACTGTGATCCCATATGGGATGCAACAGCCTACCCCATCTCAAACTCTCCTTAGTTCACTTTTATGACATGTTTGCAGGCAGCAATAGTGTCGCTATTCTTTGCTTCCCCCTCTAGCCCCTGCAGCACACTGGCATAACAAGGACCTGAGAATAGAGAGGCATAGCTGAAATTTTGTGTCAATGTTTTCAAAATGTAACCCTCTATGACTCTGAAGGGCTATTGGTTTCATGAATGAATGATGATTTGATCCACTTCAATTCTACAGAGATTGTCAACCATTAGGAATGTTCTATTTGAATCTGTAGAAATTTCAATCAGCTTTTGCTGAAATTGACAAGCAACATTGTTTTACCATTTTAATCTGTAGTACAAAAGAGCTACACTTGAATCAGATTATTACAATGAAGTGTTGCACATGAGTACATACAAATGTTTATAAATTATTATTACATAAAATTGTTATAAGTTATGATTTACATAAAATTGTTATACGTTATTATTACATCTAGTCAGCGTAGGTTGCATTTACTTCATTGGGTATTTATAATTAATAGCAGACATTTCTATTTGCACCAAGTCCTCAACTTAAACAGTTACCGGTAATCATTTCCATGTGTATTTAATTCATCGAACATGGATGCTGTCATTTCTATTTGTACTTTTACTCATTATGCATGTTCAACATCTAAATGTGTATTGAAATCATTCTTCCTGGATGGTTGAACAATTACATTTTCATTTAAAACATTCTTCATAGTCAGTTGAACATTTAAATTTGTATTTAAATCTTTTATCATGGACAGTTGAATACTTAAATTTGTATTGAAATCATTCTTTATGGTCAGTTGAACACCATATCCCCCTCCAAACTCCCACTCTTTTTCCCTTCCCCCTATCAATATGTGCATGTGAGGTAAAAACGTCTGTATTGGTAATAATTACTAGAAAATTGAATACCAAATATAATTTGTCTAAACAAAACATTGGGGCGGGGGAGGGGGGGGGGTTAGCCCAGAATCCGTATAAATATGGAAATCCATAATAGTTGACAATTGAATATTTGAATTTGTATTGAAATAATTTATCATGGTCAGCTGAATATTTGAATTTGTATTGAAATAATTTATCATGGTCAGTTGAATATTTGAATTTGTATTCAAATAATTTATCATGGTCAGTTGAATATTTGAATTTGTATTGAAATAATTTATCATGGTCAGTTGAATATTTTAATTTGTATTCAAATAATTTATCATGGTCCGTTGAACATTTTTAAAAATGAAGTCATCGAGCATGGGTCTTATATTTTCAGTTGGTACTACAATTATTCTTGTATGGTCATCATTTAAATTTATACTTAAGTCATTCTGCAGTCAATTTGGTTTGTATTGAGTTCATTTTGTTTGGACAATTAGTCCGTTAATTTTGTCTGTTCATTAGTCTGCACCGGTGACCAGTTCTAGTTTATGAATACAAAGTCTATTTCATTATATCAACACAATTCAGATTAATTCATTGACCAAATGGAACCCACCACTTGACAAGTAATATACCAATCTACCCATCAATTTGTTGAACTAAATCAATAACTTTATCAAATGTTTATGACATATTTTTGTTTGCATGGTTTGGACATGTATGTCGACATAATTCATTGTTAAAAACCATACTACAGGGATCAGTTGAGGGTGGAAGAAGCAGAGGAAGACAAAGAAAAACATGGACAGATAATATCAAGGGCTGGACAGGTCAAGAGTTTTCCTTACTCGTCCGCATTGCTGTACATCAAAATCACTGGAGGACTATGTTAATTGATGCATCCATTCTGGTACCCCTACAACCCTGACTGGTTTATGGGTTTACAGATAGATATGACAGATTTATTTATTGAATTAAGAGAACTAAATAAATTATTACAGCAAATGTTGTTATAAAATAGACTGGATTTTTGAATTAGCTGACTAAATCAATAATTTCATAGAATGTTGATATAATATTGAATCATTTACATCAATAAATGTTCACACAAGGAAGAATAATTTATGATACTAGGAGAGAGACTAAATACATTATTTGAAAAAATTGATTAAATGCAGACTTAATCATCAAACTAGATAACCAAGACTTCAAAAAAATTGTACAATTCTGTCAAGTTAATCATCAAAGTATAATATTTCAATAAATGTAACACAGTTTCTTTCATGAGATTAGGAATGAAATTATTTTAACAAATGTTAACACAACACAGCTTCTTTCATGAGACTAGGGACTATATTATGTTAACAAATGATGATAAATTGTCAATTGTTTATTTAATTAGGAACTAAATCAATACATTTAACAAATAATGTTGTAGCAAATTCAATCTCCCCCCTTCTCCCCCACACTAATTCTCAAACTCCCACGGAATCTCTCTTGTAACAGGACAATGGTTCTGCAAGATTTCCAGTAGGATGTAGTCGAGCCAATGGAAATGCATTGTGTCACCATTTTATTTGCACCACAGGCCAAACGCGTCTGATTTTGGTGGTAGTTTAATTGATTAAACTCGAGGAAATAATTCAATTATTTTAACAAATGACAAATTGTCAATTCAATCATTGAACTTATATGATATCTCTGTCAACCATTTCAACAAATATTGAGACATTGAAGTTTTCAGACTGTCATTTAATGACCGTCTGCACAACAAAAAAGGCCATACATATCTGCCTGCCACTCAGTTTTCAGCATTTAACATATACACATATGTCTTTTACCTGACTTCTTGTGTAAAAATTAAATCATGTTGTTTGTTAGATGTTAATCATTGATGATTTAACATCAACTTTCCTTTGCAATGTCTGTCAAGAAATTTGGCCATGACATGTAATATACGTAATGTTTAATATTTATTTGACTTCTGCGAAGATCACTCATTTCATATTTCAATTCCAGATTTTTTTGGTAAGGTTTATATCATTTCTACATTGAAGCAACCATTTCAAATAATTGACTCACAAAAGGTAGAAAGATAATAGCGTAATCGCTGACTCACTTACACATGCTGTCACACATGCTGTCACACATGCTGTCACACATGCTGTCACACATGCTGTCACACATGCTGTCACACATGCTGTCACACATGCTGTCACACATGCTGTTACACAACTCTGGTATAATTGTTAAACCAATTACCTTGTCCTCGTGGATTTGATCTTAGATCACCATGTCTTGTTTGCAAGAGAATATTTTTCTAATGTCTATGGGGAATATTGCTTGACTCTATAGAGTTTCGATTTGTGTCACCAGCCAAAGTAAGGCACATTCGCTTTGTTTCACCAGTTAAAGTAAAGCACATTCGCTTTGTTTCACCAGTTAAAGTAAAGCACATTCGCTTTGTTTCACCAGTTAAAGTAAAGCACATTCGCTTTGTTTCACCAGTTAAAGTAAAGCACATTCGCTTTGTTTCACCAGTTAAAGTAAAGCACATTCGCTTTGTTTCACCAGTTAAAGTAAAGCATGGAAAAGGTTAGATATATCATGATAAATGATGCTACAGGCGATGAGCGGGCCATTTTGTTGCGAGAGATGGAGTACATATAGGGAAACTTATGTACAATGAAGTCAGTCATCTGTGCCTTATGAACCTATCTTTTTTTTAAATAATCTTGTAGGTAGTGAAATAAACCTAACATTGATTCCTTATTAAAAACTAAATTTTTTTTTTTTTTTAACATTTGTTCTCAAACTTCCTCTGGATATCTCTTGTCAAGACAATGATTCTACTAGATTTCCAGCAGGATCTAGTCCAGAGAATAAAGATGTGTTATGTTGCCTTTTTAATTTGTGCCAATGGCTTGGCACATTTGACTTCTGCGGTGGTATCTAATACGTTAAATGTTTTACAATTTTCGCTAAACGGTTGAACATCCATAGCCATATCAAAATCTCCCAATTATATTTATTCTTTATTGTTTACACTGTCCAATGAATTTCTGTTAATACATACATGTTTCATCTGCCTGGACAAAGTTGCTATAATGGAATTTCTTCTTCGTTCATTCTCAAACTCCCGCTGGATCTCTCTTGTAGCAGGAACATGGTCCTATTAGATTTCCAGCAGGATGTAGTCCAGGGAATGGAAATGCATTGTGTCACCATTCTATTTGTGCCAATGTCCTGACATTCAAAATAGCCAGCTGTGATTTGCAAACTATTATTTAACATTGCTCGACTTCATGCTTGGCATCTCACCAATCTGAATTCTATCTATGGTCAATGTTTCTTTCTTGTCCTTTTATTGCTATCTGGGTTCCTATAACCTGATCACAGATGACCACTTCTATTTCCATTATGGTCAATAAATTTCAGAAGTCAAGCCTAACCTCCTTAGTTGTCTCTTACAACATTCATGGGAGACCACAATGGTCTATTTACTCTCCTTTTAACTTCTGTAACACATGCAAATGAATAAGTATCAGAGCTGATGCATTGGTAAGGGATAGTAACAGTGCCAATACTACAGAATGCATGCTGAAGGAATTACAGTCAAATTAAATTGTTCCGCCGAAGACGGATGTGTCGGGACACTGGCGCAAATAGAATGGTGATACAATGCATTTCCATTCCCTGGACTACATCCTGCTGGAAATCTAATAGGACCATGTTCCTGCTACAAGAGAGATCCAGCTGGAGTTTGAGAATGAACGAAGAAGAAATTCCATTATAACAACGTGGTCCGGACAGATGAAACATGTATGTATTAACAGAAATTCATTGGACAGTGTAAGCAATAAAGAATAAATATAAATGGGAGATTTTGAAAGGTGTTGTTAAATAAGAAGGTTTTTTTTATAAATGATGCACTATAAAGAGATTTCACTATAGGCCTACAGGACAGGTGGTTTCTAGTCAACCATTGGTTAAGTAACTGAGTACTTAAAGGTAAAACTGTTATACTGTATGGTGTTGATTAATATGAAAATGTAAATGTCGGATGAAACGGTGTCAGATATCACACACTGTAAGTACAACAGAACAAAATTAACATTAGTTTCAAGGCTGACAGAGATTCAGTTTTGATTATTCTGATTAAACTAAATGTGTTTATATTATTTATGTAGTTAATAAATTGTTTGTTGGTTGTGTACATTACATAGAAATGTTTCAATTGTATGCTGTGTTGATTCTTAAATTCCTAATAAGCAGGATGTAGTCCTAGAACAGAATGTGTTGTGTTGTTGTTTATATTTGTGCTGCAATATCTGTTCACTTAAACAAAACTTGTCTGACCAGAACACCACTTTTGAGTCATGGGTTACCTTCCATGCCTGTCAACGAGCACATAGAGTTACTTGTGTCATGTGACGTATTCTTTCCAGAACGTAGTCTTCCTTATCAATCTCCTGAAAACTCCGCAGTCTATGGCAAGTTGTACTGTTTCCTCAAACGACATGAGCTTGCATTCCTGAATATCTCTTGTCCAATGACGTCTTGGTCGGCCTCTGCCTCTACTGCTATCGACCCCTCCAACACTCTATCCATGCCATCTTGTCTCTTCACATGGTCGAACAAACTTAACTTTCTTCTTCTTTAGCGTTCATTCTCAAACTCCCGCTGGATCTCTCTTGTAGCAGGACACATTCTCAAACTCCCGCTGGATCTCTCTTGTAGCAGGACACATTAACAAACTCCCTCTGGATCTCTCTTGTAGCAGGACACATTCTCAAACTCCCGCTGGATATCTCTTGTAGCAGGACACATTCTCAAACTCCCGCTGGATCTCTCTTGTAGCAGGTCACATTCTCAAACTCCCGCTGGATCTCTCTTGTAGCAGGACACATTCTCAAACTCCCGCTGGATCTCTCTTGTAGCAGGACAATGGTCCTATTCAATTTCCAGCAGGATGAAGTCCAGAGAGTGGAAATGCGTTGTGTCGCCGTTTTATTTGCGCCAATGACCCGACACATCCGTCTTTGGTGAAAATTTCTTCTTAATATGGAGTTTAAAAGCTAGCCTTTTTGAACGCTGATTTTTCTCAGCACGTCTTTGTTGGTCTTTCTTTCTGTCCATGGTACTCTAAAGTCAGGAGACATTAAATTGGATCAGTCAATTAAGATCCATACCAAGTTCAAACCCATAGATAAGGGTGGTCGGGTGGAGGGTTGAACCCTTTTACTTTCCATAGGAAATTAAAACATGGCTTTAGTACTAGGAACGTGACCAAAAGATGCATAACATCCCCACCCCATATGTTTAACGTATTTTGTGCAAATAAAAAAATCATCAAAATTCTAATTTAAAAAGACGGATTTTCAATGAATTGACGAATGCTCTTTGCATACTGAAGTCGTATCTACAGTTCTGACAGAGAAACGATCATACTTTGGCACAATTCACTGTCTCTTGTGTTGTGATAAAATACAAAACAAAACGGTAAATGGTAATACTGCTATTTAAAACTGTATAACAAAAGTTCTTACGTAGAACACAGGTTTTGTAGTTTTACTTGACTACGACTCTATCGGGCTATGGCGTATTAACACGGAAAAAAAATACACATAATAGTGTACAAGACATTTTCAACCGTTAGGTCTTTATCAAGAATATACAAATCAAACAGCACAAACAATGTTACTATTACGGATACACTAACACATAGGGCCTACATTTCAAAAGTAGACGTACAACGTCCACGGTGACTGACAAACTTCAACACATGTAGCCATGGAACGAGAAATGAGAGATTTTTGTTGGTGTGGTTCTCGTTTTATTTGCTGTCTATGTTGTTTTTAGTAATATTTAATTTTTTTTTTTTTAATATCCCGTTCCCTTTTTCAACAAAATCCGCTTCCATGACTACATGTTTACAGTTTGTCACAGTCACCTTGGACGTCGTTATACTGTTTAAATGTCTGCGTTAGTAGCTCTGTCTTGCATATTATTGATAGAGACCTAACTGTTAAACATTTGTTTGTATACTATTTGTATTTTTTTGTGTTAACGCCCCAAAGTGTGATAGTCTGTTAGCTGTTATCAAGTAAAACTATAGCATCTGTGTTCTACTAAGTACCTGTGTTGTATGTACCTGTGTTGTAAGTACCTGTGATGTATGTACCTGTGTTGTATGTACCTGTGTTGAATGTACCTGTGTTGTATGTACCTGTGTTGTATGTACCTGTGTTGTAAGTACCTGTGTTGAATGTACCTGTGTTGAATGTACCTGTGTTGTATGTACCTGTGTTGTATGTACATGTGTTGTATGTACCTGTGTTGTATGTACCTGTGATGTATGTACCTGTGTTGTATGTACCTGTGTTGTATGTACCTGTGTTGTATGTACCTGTGTTGTATGTACCTGTGTTGTAAGTACCCGTGTTGTATGTACCCGTGTTGTAAGTACCTGTGTTGTATGTACCCGTGTTGAATATACCCGTGTTGTAAGTACCTGTGTTGTATGTACCTGTGTTGTAAGTACCTGTGTTGTATGTACCTGTGTTGTATGTACCTGTGTTGTAAGTACCCGTGTTGTAAGTACCTGTGTTGTATGTACCTGGGTTGTAAGTACCTGTGTTGTATGTACCTGTGTTGAATGTACCCGTGTTGTATGTACCCGTGTTGTATGTACCCGTGTTGTAAGTACCCGTGTTGAATGTACCCGTGTTGTATGTACCTGGGTTGTAAGTACCTGTGTTGTATGTACCTGTGTTGTATGTACCTGGGTTGTAAGTACCTGTGTTGAATGTACCTGTGTTGTATTTACCTGTGTTGTATGTACGTATGTTGTATGTACCTGTGTTGAATGTACCTGTGTTGTATGTACCTCTCTTACGTCACAATGACAACCCATTCAACAATTCCCTCTTTTGTCTTCCCCTGTTTCTTCTTGCATTAATCTTACCGTGCTTACTAAATGATCAAGTTGTGCTCTTCTCTTCACATGCACTTTCATTCACAGATCAGAACTTTCGATCTCAAATATTTACTATAATTTGTCTCTTTACTCCAGCATCTCTGATGACCTTTACACCATCCTTCTAAAATCACATCCAAACCAACATCCAGTTTACTCTACATTTTTATGTTCACAGTTCGTACTTCACATCCAGTTCACTCTACATTTTTATGTTCACAGTTCGTACTTCACATCCAGTTCACTCTACATTTGTATGTTCACAGTTCGTACTTCACATCCGTGGAAAAGTCTTCGTTTCATGTAAAAGTTATCATTCAAATTAATATATCCATTGAGAGTGCACTATTATGTGGACAGGCACCTCAGACAAGAGAGCATGTTCTTCAGGAATGGGTGGAATATGAACTGCTGAAGAAAAGCAGGCCAAGGCAACGATGGATAAAGGATATCAAAGACCGTAACATGACACTGGAAGAGGCTGGGCAGCGTGCACAGAACCAGGAAGCTTACAGACAGTGGCAGTGAAAACAGCATGCACAGAACCAGGAGGCTTACAGAGCGGCAGTAATGATAATGCCATTGAAAAGGTCACGTAACATTGAAGAATTAAAACATTCATCATTAAGTACCGTCTCTGCAAAGATGGTTGGCTGCAACGGATCTCCAAAAACCTCTGCCTTTGTGGTGCACTCTGTTAGACTGTAGCACGTCTTTAAAACATTAATCAACTTATAATTCAAGATCAGTACGGTTTGTTTTGATAATGTATTCTTCTTGTGGATGTTTAGAAGGTGTCACTTCGTGGCAAGAAATATGAGCATGTCTTCATGTTCATTAGGTTTGATGTTTGCAAGTCCGCAGATGACAAACAAGTCCAATCCGAGCTGGAAAAAGTCTTCTGGCGTTTGCAAGTCCGCAGATGACAAACAAGTCCAATCCGAGCTGGAAAAAGTCTTCTGGCGTTTGCAAGTCCGCAGATGACAAACAAGTCCAATCCGAGCTGGAAAAAGTCTTCTGGCGTTTGCAAGTCCGCAGATGACAAACAAGTCCAATCCGAGCTGGAAAAAGTCTTCTGGCGTTTGCAAGTCCGCAGATGACAAACAAGTCCAATCCGAGCTGGGAAAAGTCTTCTGGCGTTTGCAAGTCCGTAGAGACCTCTCATGGTTGTTGACCACATCGGTTGTTTACCATATGAGGTTCTTGTGTTTAGCCGTGACCAATCGTCAATATATATACACGTATATATGTTAACTGTTCTGGTTGACATGGTCGGTGTTGATAGTATTTAGACGAAACCATCAGCAGTTACAGAAAATCTCTTCGCTAAATTAAGTTGGACCCCATTTGTTACGAGTTTTGGTTACACTGGTCAACATTGAAATTGTTTCTGACTTAAAAGGGCTCTAATCTGTAGTATCTTGGTGTGCTAAAATCGAATATAGCCATAAAAAATGTATTAGCTCTCTTTTTGAAGATATTCCATGTAGCTCAATTCTATGTTTCACCGTGTGAATTTATCCAGTATGACTGCAACGAAATCGGTAATAAGCGTAAAATGATGTAATATATATTGCACCACATCATCCGAGTTGATTACATAATTTTATGATGCAATGCAATACTACTGCCAGGCGGCTGTTGAAGTAAGCTAACGTCAGCAGTGTACTATATAAATCTCGGTCGGAAAGGTTGAGCATTTACAGGTTGGGAACCTCCAGCAGAATATTCTCTTGATTCATCAAATGAGGACAAGAGTGAGCCGACCTGTTCTTCTCCTGGTCTGTCAGCATTCAGTGATCCAGATTTCAATATGGTACGCCATCAACCCCACACATAACACAGGAAGAACTAATGACATAGTTCGTGATTTGGACTTATTCAAAAACAATGCAGAATTGCTCGGATCATGACTCCAACAATGGAATCTCCTAGAAGAATATTTCACTATTACTTCATATCGTAGTGCAACCAGCAGTTGGAGCCTTTCTTCAGAAAGGAAAGTAATCTGGTATTCTGTTCCGATATCGAGGGCCTCATGAATGCTTTAAATATAACTCATGACCCACAAGAACAGAGACTTTGTAGACTTGTTGAAACTGAGTCTTAAGGCTGAGTTTTTGCACAATGGAAACTGTCTTTCACCTATTCTTCTTCTGCGTTCATCCTCAAACTACCGTTGAATCTCTCTTGTAGCAGGACCACGGTCCTATTAGATTTCCAGCAGGATGTATTCCAGAGAAGGAAAATGCGTTGTGTCGCAGTTTTATTTGCGCCAATGGCCCGACACATCCATCTTCGGGCGGATTTTCACCTATTCAAAAACAGATACTGAATTTACATTGAGTATGCCTATACAAAATACAGCTAACACCTATGTGGTGATTTGAAGGTATTGCCTTTTAATGGAACTGCAGCAGGGATATACAAAATACAGCTAACACCTATGTGGTGATTTGAAGGTATTACCTTTTAATGGAACTGCAGCAGGGATATACAAAATACATGTGCCTTTTATGTGAATGGGATAGTCGAACAATCGAATTGCACCACTTGCGGAAGGAATGGATTTGCAGACAAAATGTAGTAGTTGGAGAGAATATTCAGCACCCAGCTTTGGTCGAGTCTCACAAATCCTGCTACCATCCCTTCACATCAAACTAGGTTCAATGAAGAATTTTGTGAATGCCATAGACCGGACTTCGCCAGCTTTCTAATACCTGCATGAAAAATTCCCTCGACTCAGTGAAACAAAGATTAAAGAGGAAAGTTTTGTGGGTCCTCAGATCCGAGAGCTCTTAAAAGATGAACTGTTCAACAACGTGCTGCAGGGTACTGCAAAACAAGCATGGGATGCATTTCTCTTAGTGCCAACCAACTTTCTTCTAGAAAACTACAAGGAACTAGTAGCAGACATGCTGATGAAGTATCACAGAAAACTACAAGGAACTAGTAGCAGACATGCTGATGAAGTATCACAGAAAACTACAAGGAACTAGTAGCAGACATGCTGATGAAGTATCACAGAAAACTACAAGGAACTAGTAGCAGACATGCTGATGAAGTATCACAGAAAACTACAAGGAACTAGTAGCAGACATGCTGATGAAGTATCACAGAAAACTACAAGGAACTAGTAGAAGACATGCTGATGAAGTATCACAGAAAACTACAAGGAACTAGTAGCAGACATTCTGATGAAGTATCAGATATTTGGCTGCAATATGTCCCTAAAGATCCACTTCCTTCATCCCCATCTGGATTTCTTTCCTGAGAACTGTGGCAAGGTTAGTGATGCACATGGTGAACGCTTTTATCAAGATATCGTAACAATAGAACAAAGAGACCAGGGAAAATTGTCAACTACAAGGCTGGCTGACTATTGCTGGACACTCCCCAGAGATTCAACCAAACAGTTTCACGAGAGACAGGCGAAGAAATCTAAGATATAGTCTATGACTTGATTTTTTTAAAGGGAATTAACTGTTGCATTATTACAATTGGCATGATTTGTGATGTAAACATTTATTTTTGCAGATTAAAAAAAAAACTAGAGCCAATTTTGAAATTTCACTGTCGTATTGCAGAACCATAGCTGAGTCCCGCTCAATTTGGCTTCAGAAGATGGGCAAGCTGTACAGACTATTCACACTGAGACAACTAACTGAAAAAAAATCAATCGAATACAAACAAGATCTAAACACAGTATTTGTAGACCAGGAAAATGCATTCAACAGAGTAGATAGAAACAATCTCTGGGAAACCTTAGAAAATTATAACATCAGAGGACAACTGTTAGATAATATAAAAACGATATATCAAAAATGCCAAAACTCAGCAAGAACAACAGATGGCATGACTAAACCTTTCGAAACAAGATCTGGAGTAAGACAAGGCTACGTACTTTCACCCCTACTTTTCTACATATACATGAACAGAATAATAAAAGAAGCTCACATCAACAAAGAGAAAAACATTGCACATAAACATTATAACGAACTTAATAATGAAATCAATTAACAATTTTTTTTGCCGACGATCAAAGTCTAATATACAAAAATGAGGAACATTTGCAAAACCACATCAAAGTATTAATATTAGCATGTAATAAGTACAACATTAATATTAACGTACAAAAACAGATGTTATGAAAATTATCAAGTCTGAAACACCAATGGCTATAACAATAGATAACACCATAGTGAAACACGCCAAAGAATTTACATATCTAGGCAGCATTTTTCCGAAAATTAAGACAAAACAGAGAAATAGAAACAAGGTATCAGAAAGTAAATGCTTTGACCTACCAATTTTCACAATTACTTCTTCACCGAAACGTCAAGATGGGAATTAAAAGACATATAATATCTACAATTTGTATACCAACACTCTGGTACCAATGTCAAACATGGTCTTTAACAGCCCCGCAGCAGAGAAAAATCGTTACATGTGAAATGAAGAGTCTGAGAAAAGCTGCAATGGCTACTAAACAAGATAAAATAAGAAATGAAGAAATTAGGAAAAGATTTGGTATAATATCATGTATTGAGCATATTGAAAGACAGCAAGTAAAATGATTCGGTCACCTTATGAGAATGAACCAAATACCAATAAGAGCATATTACAAAAGAATATCCGGACATAAGGCCAAAAGGAAGACCAAGAAAACGGTGGATAGAAAACATCAAGATAGTCTTGAACAAACATGGACTTAATGTAACCAAGACAACTCATCTGGCCTTGAAACGACAGCTGAAGCTCCCACAAATACTGTTAGCGGCAGGTGTAAATACAAGCAACCATCGTTCACCTGGGGACAGACAATAGACTTTCATATTTGTGCTCAGCATTTCAAAATTGATAAGAAATGTCTAATATCATTTCAGTAACATAACTTTTGTAAAAATATGTTGACCAGTGTTATTGGTTGGCTTTTAGTTGATTAATATTTATATACTTGGAATCGCTTTGGCTATATTTGGCATGCGATTCCAAGTATACAAATACTAAACAATTGAAACCCAAACAATAACCAAAACACGTAACGAAAGATGTCCAACTTAATTTAAGCGAACATGTCTTCTATAACTGCCATTCAGACTAGATGAGGTCAAAGGTTGGTCTTAGTCGTGATTGTTTGTTCCTAAAATAAAATCTTATTTTGCACGACAACCATAAATAAGATTGTGATACAATAAAGCACACTTCATTTTAGAGTTTCGATGACGCACGACATCAGACTAGAAATCCCACACAATGGCGCATGTTTACACTATCTTCAAATGTACAGAAATTATGACGCAATGGAATCAATAAGTTGTAATAGGAAACACCTACTTATTTGAATGCCTGGATTTTTGCGCTGTATTTTTTTTTTCCAATAGTGGACAACCACACAGAAATCGTGGTTATCGATAGTACTATCTTCCTATATGTCGATCGGTCACGACATAAATACTGTAACGTATCTAAAATTCCATTAACATTTTTTTCTCTTACTGGTAGATAAGAATTCAATCATGCTGGACGCCAGTGTTTTACTAGAGTCCATTGTCAATTATATTCGACAGGACAATGACCATAATGGGCATAAACTGGGAAGCAATCATTCTAAAGTGTCGCATTTGATTTATCCGGTGATTTTATTGGGTATTGGGTATACAGCAAAAAATTGGAACATGAAAATGTCCTCAGTGAAGAACAAGTTAACATATGCTGTATCCAAGAAACACACCTCAGCAGCGACATAGCCTTCAAAATCAGAGGCTACCAGTGCTACCGATCTGACCGAAAGGACAGGCGAAAGGGTGGAATTCTGACACTTGTTAAAAACAATATCACCGCATGTCAGCTGGAAGTATATATGGAAGGGGCAGAATACCAGATGCTCCACCTAAAAACAGATAGTGCAGAATTCCATCTCCTGAACTACTACTGCCCAAATGATAAACCATTAGCACTAGACACAATTCCAGATAAAGAGAGACTTATGGTGTGTGGTGACTTCAACAGCCACTCTCAGAGCTGGGGCTACGATCATATCGACAAGAGAGGTGAGGAACTTGAGAGCTGGCAGGATGAAAATAATCTCATCCTTATTAACCAGCCAGCTGACTCACCAACCTTCTACTCGAGAGCATGGCACACCACCTCTACACAAGATCTGGCATTCCACTCACCAGGCCTGGAATGGAACATCACACGTGTCGTTGGAAAGCAGCTTGGAGGTAGTGACCACAGACCAGTATTTCTGGAAATCCACAATGAATTTACCAAGGACAGCAGCACGCTCACTAGGTTGAACTATAAGAGGGCAGACTGGAAAATGTACCAGCATTTAACAAGGACAGTCACCCTCAGTTTCCTGGATGAGGAATATCCACAAGATATATGGGTCAGAGTATACACAGATGGATCAGCACAGAATGCAGTGAGGAATGGAAGTGCAGGTGTATATATAGAATATCCACACAAGCCTAGAGATACAATCAGAACACCGACAGGAAAATTCTGCAATAATTATGATGCAGAAATCCAGGCAATTAGTGTGGCAGCTAAAAAACTGCTGAACTCCAACTCTGACCTACAGCCTGTGGTATTCCTGACAGATGCAAGGTCAGTGCTTCAAGCTCTCCAGTCTGAAAAACTAACAGACTTGAAAAAACTACTTAGCGAATTGTCTTACCAGTATACGGTAACCATGCAGTGGATACCCTCTCACTGTGGAATACCAGGAAATGAAAAAGCAGACCAACTGGCTAAGGAAGGTGCTGCCGAAGACCAACCAGATATACCAATCACCTACCATCAGAAAAAACAGATGATCAAGTCAATAAGAAAGCCACAAACACCAACACAAGATGACTATCATATTATGAACAGACCAGAACAAGTTATAATTCTACGTCTCAGAACAGGACACAACCGACTCCGCAGTCACATGTATACAAAGTTCAAGATTGGCGACACGGCCATGTGTACATGTGGACAGGCAGCACAGAGTGCCAAACATATACTTCAAGAGTGTTCTGAGCATGAAACACTGAGGCAGACATATTGGCCAGAGGAAACAACACTGGAATCAAAGCTCTATGGGACACTGTATGAACTACAAAAGACAGTGAGTTTTATTAAGGAGACAGAATTACAGATATAGACATGTTTCAAGTGAACGAAAGAAGAAGAAGAAGAAGTCATCACGTATGAACGCTTGTTTTCATTGTGGTTGTAGGTTTTCTATAGCACACGGTCTTGCTGTGTTACTTTAAATGAAGCGTACCATCTTCATCATCATCAGGTGCCATGCCGGGTGGCGTAGGCGGTCATGGCTCTCCACAGCTCTCTGTCCACAGTATTATGTATCAAAGTCGTTGTTGTTTCTTTGCCGTGCCAGGTTGTCAAACTGTCTAATATTTTCTCACGTTGTCGCCCTCTGTCTCTGGTGCCTTCAATAATGCCTGTTGTGATTATGTTCTCTAAACCTGCCTGTCTCATGAAGTGGCCAAAAAAAGAAGATTGCCTTTTTCTTATATTGTTGATTAAGGTCCGTTTCGCATTTAACTCTTTTAATACCTCTACATTAGTTTTTCTGGCAGTCCATGGTATTCTCAGCATTCTTCTGTAGAACCACATCTCTGTTGTCTCCAATCTCCCACGTACCATCTTAACTAGTTCTAATTTTCACTTGTGTCTCTGTGTAATCGGCATTTGACCAACTGTCTGAAGAATGTCTTAAATCAATAACTTGTTCAGTGCTTATCCTTGTTTCTGGTTTTCTTTTTTTTATATACCTGGTACAATTTATTTTATATATGTATATTTATATTTTTGTATCTGTACATTTATATTTTCATATTTGTGCATTTATATTTTTTATATCTGTACAATTATATTTTTTGTATCTGTACATTTATGTTTTTTCATCTGTACATTTTTTGTACGTGTATATTTATATTTTATATTTGTACATTTATATTTTTGTATCTGTACAATTATATTTTTAATATCTGTACAATTATATTTTTATATATGTACATTTATGTTTTTGTATCTGTACATTTATATTGTTATTGCAAATGTAAGGGCTTATAATAATTAATTTAAAATACGCGTACTACCTAAGAGGTCCACAATTTAAGAACCGCTGAGCTGGTGTGTGTAAATTGTTTATAAAATCCACCACGCCCCGATGTAACAAAAATAAACTTCATTCTAATTTTGAAGAGGCGTGTCTCGGCAGGTAGAGGCTATAATCCAGTCTAGTCTAAGGTTGAAAGACGTGTCTCGACAGGTAGAGGATTTAATCCAGTCTAAAGTTGAGGAAACGTACCTCGGCAGGTAGAGACTTTAATCCAGCCTAAGTTTGAAAAGACGTGTCTCGGCAGGTAGAAGCTTTAATCCAGTCAAAGATTGAAAAGACGTGTCTCGGCAGGTAGAGGATTTAATCCAGTCTAAGGTTGAGGAAACGTGTCTCGGCAGGTAGAGGCTTTAATCCAGTCTAAGGTTGAATAGACGTATCTCGACAGGTAGAGGATTTAATCCAGTCTACGGTTGAAGAAACGTGTCTCGGCAGGTAGAGACTTTAATCCAGCCTAAGGTTGAAGAAACGTGTCTCGGCAGGTAGAGACTTTAATCCAGCCTAAGGTTGAATAGACGTTTCTCCACAGATGTAGACTTTAATCCAGCCTAAGGTTGAAAAGACGTGTCTCCACAGGTGTAGAATTTAATCCAGCCTAAGTTTGAAAAGACGTGTCTCGGCAGGTAGAAGCTTTAATCCAGTCAAAGATTGAAAAGACGTGTCTCGGCAGGTAGAGGCTTAATTCTGTAAAAACCAGGCTGATTTAGCGGTTTATCAGGGATAGTCTTTACGAAAAGGTGTCTGTGTGTGGGGGGGGGGGTGGGGATGGTGATGACATTTAAAAGTTTTAGAATCACTGCGCCAAATAACCGACATGGCACTTAATGATTCACCACAGCAACCCTCCATCCGCCATATAAAAATGTAACATACTTTGGTAGCTATATGGTAAAACTAATGATGATATAAAGACATGAATACCACAAGGGGAGAGGGGATTACTTGCTCTAAATGGAAATTTTGTAACTAGAGGGAGTTGCCGGCAGGGTCTATTGAAACGGATAACGTATTGAATAACATTAAACGCTAGACATACTTCAGTCGAGATTATCTTGGCAGAAAATTAATATACGGCTTTCTCAAGCAATTCATGCAAGATAATATATGGACGTAATAATGAGGTAGTTTGTAAAACCCCAAAGAAATTATAAAATATCTTCTACATTGACTAATTTTTATTTTTTTTATTAGGGGCTGCCCATAAATTACGTAAACAATTTTTTTTTAGCCAACTTTTGTCTACCTCCCCTTAGTCTGCCAAGAATTCAGGGACTCCTCCCTCAGCATTTTGCTAAATTATTGAACAATTTTTCCTGTTCAACAGCAGATTTTAAAATGCTCAATTACATTTATTCTGTATTTTTTATACTGTATATAGATCATTTCTGATGTTACATATATTATATGTAGGATATATATATATATATATATATATATATATATATATATATATATATATATATATATATATATATATATATATATATATATATATATATATATATATATATATATATATATATATTAATCGGTCCGGACCACGTTGATATAATGTAATTTAACTGCACTAGACTTCCAAAAAAACGCTGTGCTAGATAGAAAGGCTTTTTTGTATCTGTACATTTATATTGTTATTGCAAATGTAAGGGCTTATAATAATTAATTTAAAATACGCGTACTACCTAAGAGGTCCACAATTTAAGAACCGCTGAGCTGGTGTGTGTAAATTGTTTATAAAATCCACCACGCCCCGATGTAACAAAAATAAACTTCATTCTAATTTTGAAGAGGCGTGTCTCGGCAGGTAGAGGCTATAATCCAGTCTAGTCTAAGGTTGAAAGACGTGTCTCGACAGGTAGAGGATTTAATCCAGTCTAAAGTTGAGGAAACGTACCTCGGCAGGTAGAGACTTTAATCCAGCCTAAGTTTGAAAAGACGTGTCTCGGCAGGTAGAAGCTTTAATCCAGTCAAAGATTGAAAAGACGTGTCTCGGCAGGTAGAGGATTTAATCCAGTCTAAGGTTGAGGAAACGTGTCTCGGCAGGTAGAGGCTTTAATCCAGTCTAAGGTTGAATAGACGTATCTCGACAGGTAGAGGATTTAATCCAGTCTACGGTTGAAGAAACGTGTCTCGGCAGGTAGAGACTTTAATCCAGCCTAAGGTTGAAGAAACGTGTCTCGGCAGGTAGAGACTTTAATCCAGCCTAAGGTTGAATAGACGTTTCTCCACAGATGTAGACTTTAATCCAGCCTAAGGTTGAAAAGACGTGTCTCCACAGGTGTAGAATTTAATCCAGCCTAAGTTTGAAAAGACGTGTCTCGGCAGGTAGAAGCTTTAATCCAGTCAAAGATTGAAAAGACGTGTCTCGGCAGGTAGAGGCTTAATTCTGTAAAAACCAGGCTGATTTAGCGGTTTATCAGGGATAGTCTTTACGAAAAGGTGTCTGTGTGTGTGGGGGGGGGTGGGGATGGTGATGACATTTAAAAGTTTTAGAATCACTGCGCCAAATAACCGACATGGCACTTAATGATTCACCACAGCAACCCTCCATCCGCCATATAAAAATGTAACATACTTTGGTAGCTATATGGTAAAACTAATGATGATATAAAGACATGAATACCACAAGGGGAGAGGGGATTACTTGCTCTAAATGGAAATTTTGTAACTAGAGGGAGTTGCCGGCAGGGTCTATTGAAACGGATAACGTATTGAATAACATTAAACGCTAGACATACTTCAGTCGAGATTATCTTGGCAGAAAATTAATATACGGCTTTCTCAAGCAATTCATGCAAGATAATATATGGACGTAATAATGAGGTAGTTTGTAAAACCCCAAAGAAATTATAAAATATCTTCTACATTGACTAATTTTTATTTTTTTTATTAGGGGCTGCCCATAAATTACGTAAACAATTTTTTTTTAGCCAACTTTTGTCTACCTCCCCTTAGTCTGCCAAGAATTCAGGGACTCCTCCCTCAGCATTTTGCTAAATTATTGAACAATTTTTCCTGTTCAACAGCAGATTTTAAAATGCTCAATTACATTTATTCTGTATTTTTTATACTGTATATAGATCATTTCTGATGTTACATATATTATATGTAGGATATATATATATAATATTATATATATATATATATATATATATATATATATATATATATATATATATATATATATATATATATATATATATATATATATATATATATATATATATATTAATCGGTCCGGACCACGTTGATATAATGTAATTTAACTGCACTAGACTTCCAAAAAAACGCTGTGCTAGATAGAAAGGCGTATACTATGAAAGGAGTGTGTCACCCGTTTTCGATAACTGCAACGTGCAAAGTATCACATAGGTTCAGGTCAGGTCATGTGGGAGTCAAAGTCAACGAACGAATTGGTGTATTAGCGGAAAGCGATATCGTGAATAGCATAATGATGAAAAGAGACATATCTGAGTTGATGATAGCAGTTATGGATACAATACACAATGACGGAGATGATGTTGAAAGATACAATGTACATATTCAGAGAAAGAAATAAAAGTGGTTGTGAGAGAGGGAAGAAAGTGTGTACCTTCTGCGGAAAGATTAAAAAAATCTGCAATCAAAAACTGACTAGAACACTGAGAGTATATACCCATAGATAGCTGGTGGGTTGCGGAGTTGAACATTATGGGAAATGTCCCAGTGCATTAATGCTGGTTCATAATCAGGAATCAATATATGTGGTATAGATTTGTGGCGGGAAATTATGAATGGCATCGTCTGGTGAACTGATGGTAGATGCACATTTACAAAAAATATATATCACCTTGAAATGTCATGTTCAGACGAGACAAGTCTTATGCCACTTGGATGTGACATTTATGTATTTAAAACAAGCAAATTATCGCGTCAATTGTCTCCCTACCCCCAAACTCTACATGATTGATTTCTCAACAAAATGTCATTAAAAATCCCACACAAAAACTAGATAATTAGATTTGGGTTTTTTTCCCTTAACATTTTCTTGTTTTTTTCTGGTTTTTTTTTTTTTTTTTAAGATTACCCAATTCCCTTTTCCATATTCGCATCTACGAATATGTGTTCATACCTTGATCTTAGAGTTGCTTTAAATGTGATTTTGACCACCTCAAATGTTGTCACGGACACACTGTAACTTTGTTGCAGTGACCCGCTTTTGGAAAACTTATTCGCTTATTTATTTCATGGAATGTTCAATGTCCTTGTACTCACTGTATTGTGCTTCTTTTGAAGTAAAATGTAGTATCCATTATTTAAAACACTGAATGTGTATTGGAGAATATGATCTGAGGCTCATACTAGTCCTTTTACTAGTTTACCGATTTTCTCTGAGTCTTTTTTTCTGGTGTACCCATTTTCTCTGTCTTTTTTCTGGTGTACCCATTTTCTCTGTGTCTTTTTTTCTGGTGTACTTATTTTCTCTGTGTCTTTTTTTCTGGTGTACTTATTTTCTCTGTGTCTTTTTTTCTGGTGTATCCATTTTCTCAACCTACTGAACGTATTTATATTGCCTAGAAAATCACCACAGCCAACAAATGCTGGGTTGATAGCTACCCATTTTCTCTGCATCCTTTTCCTAGTTTACCCATTTTCTCTGTGTCTTTTTTTCTGGTGTACCCATTTTCTCTACATCATTTTTTCCCCTAGTGAGCTGATTTTCTACATTTCCTTGTATTTAGTGTACCCATTTTCTTTGTGCCTTCTTTATCATGTACCCATTTTCTTTGTGCCATCTTTATCATGAACCCGTTTTCTTTGTGCCTTCTTTATCATGTACCCATTTTCTTTGTGCCTTCTTTATCATGTACCAATTTTCTTTGTGTCCTATTTTTTTTGTTTTACCCTTTTCTCAATTGGTCAGGCTGATTCTCACGAAGCCCAAAGCCCGTGACTATTGAAGCATGATTAATGGTCTAGTGCTATTCATAGCCCTGGTTACCGGAGATAATTAAATTACAAATGTCATGTTCCCATAGCGCCACAGTTCTTTCTAAATTTAGATTTTGTAAACTGTTGCTGAATTTGGCATCAGACGTCAGAACCGACCTATTGTTTGTTTACCCACCGCCATTCATGTGTAATTTCATTTGAAGGTTACCTGCTCTAAGTTCATAGCGAAACATACAACAAAAGAAGACATATGGGATAAAGTGGGAACCTTCCTTCCAATGTGATGCATTTGGCTTTCTCCATAATTTTAATTGGTTGTCGACACAAAGTATACACGACGTGGCTAATTAAAATCACGACATTTGATGATGATGAAAGCTACGGACGATGAAAATAAAAAACCCCACAGATCTTTAGATACAAGGATAAACTACGGATTTTTCATGTCGTTGCGTCACGTCACTGTAACAGCTGGTTGATAAAATATATTGTGGAAAGTTTCGTTACGTATTCAAGCATTTTCTTACAATTTTTTGAGTTATATTGGTGAAACTGTGTAAAATGCCAATCGGAGGAGTGTAAACAAAATCACTTTCCTACCATTCCTTGATATTATTAATGATCTATGTCGCCCTCTTCTCCTTCCACCATCGACTGTTCCTTGTAAAATAATTTTAGATCGTGAATCCGTGTCTCGCTACATGTCCAAACCAAGCACGTTTACGCCGTTTCAACACTGCTAAAAGAGGTTCATGATAACCTGCACGTTTGTTCATTTGCTGCCAGACGAATATATTCGTTTTGTGTTTTATATTAGCTATTTCTTAACAGTCTGAAAAAGTAAGATCGATGTTGAGAAAAGGAGGGGGGGGGGCAACGCCTGTTTGGTCACCACCTTCTCCAATAAATACCTCTCAACTAAAATGTAAACATTACCTAGGGGGCCGATTTCCTTGCAATTATATTGGTCGGCCTTGGCTACTTTTGACATGGGACTCCAAGTATATAAATGATGCCCAATCAAGAGCCCAACAATGATCAAAAACGTAACGATTGTGGTCCTAATTAATTCAGCGAACAGGTCTTCTATACAGTTTATCGGTCACGGTTTGGAGCTGTCCATAAATTAGGTCAGCAATCAGGAGAAAACAATAGAGAGGTTGGGGAGGGGGGGTTCTGAAAAAGTTAGATACATATTGACAAGGGAGAGGGGACGTTGTCAAAAGTTGACGCCAATAAAACTATTCTTTACAACTATAAAATATTTTGAATTTGAAACATTTTGAAAGAAAATCAGAAAAATCTCATGTAGTATTTTCGTAATTGTTTCTGCAATTATTATTTTTTTTTATTTGGGGGGGGGGGGTGTGAAGGACAGTTTAATGTTTGGGACATAAATAAGCGGCAAGGGAGGGGGGATTTTCTGAATTCTTGACAATTTGTTCACAGTCTATATGGGTCTATATTAAAAAAAAATTATTGTTGACGTCATTTATGCACCGCCCCTTACAGCCAACTGTATATCTTTGTGTACATAGCTCTGTGAATACACCCACTAATATAAAAAAACTGTAAATACTAGCATTTTTCCCGTTAGGGAGTTGCAGAGAGGGGATTGAATAGTCTGTGTGATAAAGGCCGCCTGATCTTGCTGTCGCCACGTCATGTACAGCGTAATTTCTAATTTACCCTCCCGACAGAAAAAAAAACACCAGTCTTTACCGGGGATCGAACTCTACAGTTCACTAGTGTGAGACCAACGTTCTAGCCTCTCGACTATGCGCCCACACACACACTAATATGACACTAGGAAATTAGTGATTAAGCTGTTCGCTTTACGCTCAAGAGGTCGTGAGTTTGAATCGCACTGACGACGTCTTTTTTACGAAGTGGATTTTTTTAGGAGATTCCTGGGAAATATCGCTTGAAGCTACGTAGCAATGTGCTATGAGTTATACTGCCGGCAGGCGACGTTCCGCTTCGTTCAGAGGGGCACGGTGCATAACGGGTAACCCAAGTACGTAAAGTAACGTTAACCCATAGTATGTATTTTTATACATAGCATGTATATCGTAGAGGTGCGATATATTAACGATCTCACATTTCAGTGGCTCTACTTTATGAGGGCGGTAGCCATCTCCTCTCCGTCGTAGTCTTTACTTCCCGGATTAGTCCGGTACCTCGTAGTCTTTACTTCCCGGATTAGTCCGGTACCCACATACGGCTGTGTCGACCCTGGAGCCATTACAATTTGGAAACATTTCCGCCTCAACTGGGGAATTAACTCAGGACCACGCAAATGCGAAGCTAGTGAAACCTGAGTGCAATAAAGTTAATCATATACGCCTTTACAAACATCTCAACCCTTATCACATATTTTGAAATCTCTCTAGCGTTTCATAAATCAACAACATATGACTCAGTTTACCACATTTTATCTAAGTTATTTACTTCACATTTTTGTAGACACATTTATTTGCTATATAAAGACATACACAAGCATATACCCGGTAAACACGCATATAGCAATCCCTATTGAAATTCATATTTGAAAGACTAGGTCATGCACTGTGGTAACGTGGGAAAATGAAATCGCCATCACATAGAAATGTGACACCGGTGTATTTCAAAGTATGCCGACAATTTCGCAGTCAAATAGTTTATTATATATTTTGCCAAAATTGTCACAGCTGGTGGTTTTTCACACTAGATCTTGGAATTTTGGCCGTCGTTTCGGGTGCTGGTGTTATTTTGGCCAAATGTGCTTTAATCTGGGTTTTTTTTAAAGGAAATCCTAGGAATTTAGCCAAAAGACGGTTAAATCCTTTCAATTTCATAAATAAGGTCACCAAAAGTATCTTGATAACGATAAATTTCACACGAAAATTGATGAATGCCTATTAACTTATGTATATTAACTAATGGCCCTGCCCTTATTTATATTGATTTATATAGTCTGAGATTATCTGGGGTTTTTTTTAACAGAGTGATCTGGGGCTGTTTATAAAACGGCAGTGGTATCACTGCATCTTGCACATAAAAAATGCTTTCATAGCTTTTAAACAAGGTGAATTAGCGCTGGTCTGTTAAATGTTTTGAATTTTGAAATTTTAAATATATCTGGTAAAATATAACCTAGTTACACCTAGTATGACCTTAATCCTTCTACCATAGTAATCCAGTGGGTGTTTGAGAACAATAAAGTTTGAAAAGGCGTAGAGGATTGACCAAATTGTACTCGGATTACCTCCTATGTATGATTCGTGATTAGAAAATGGCTTCACAGCACGCGGGACATTCCCATAAGTATTCCACCCTCCGCTCCAGCAGCCATCCCAGTGTATGTAGACTCTGTTCCGGTCAGGTGTTGATTGTGTGATCTTCGGGACTTTAAAAAAAATTACTTTTCCTTCCCTCACCTCTAGATACTCCCATTTCTAACATTCTCTGTATGTGTACTCAGCCTCATTGACACCATCTTCATCTTGAAATGAATTTATTACTACCTTCATTAAGTCTGCTTTATCTCTTCTCAGCAATGTGTCGTCTATTGCCCCATTGCCTGCCAATATTTTGGCTCTCTCGTTTCCTCTGACCCAGTATGACCAGGGCAGTATATCCATATAATGCTCTGGACAATTGAGTTGTTCAATAAGTCCCACCATTGTTTTCTTAGCATTAACTTTTCTATCTTGCGCAGCATGCTTTGAGAGTCTGTGAGTATTACCGAGTGTGTTGATGTATCAGTTATCAACCAATTAAGTGCTGCTGTAACTCCCTCTATCTCCATCCTCATGCTCGATGTGATAGTGGAATATGCTGAAGATTTCTCAACCAACTTCACGCCGTTTCTGTAGGCAGAAAATCCCCAACCGCTTTTATTTGTGTTTCTGCTAACAGAGCCATCTGTGTATATAATTATGTTTTGTTGTTTGAGTGTAGTTGGACGAGTTCGTGCACTGTATCCTGAGCCCAGTCGTCGGTCCATTTTCGACAAGCTTTGGTTTTTTTCTAGTTGTATTATTACTTCCTAAGTATTCCGTCCAGTGCCGTAGATACGTTATGTTTTCAGTACAGGACCCTAGGTACGTTATGTATTCCGTCCAGTACCGTGGATACGTTATGTATTCCATCCAGTACCGTAGATACATTATGTATTCCGTTCAGGACCCTAGGTACGTTATGTATTCCGTTCAGGACCCTAGGTACGTTATATATTCCGTCCAGGACCCTAGGTACGTCATATATTTCGTCCAGGACCCTAGGTACGTTATATATTTCGTCCAGGAACCTAAGTACGTTATATATTTCGTCCAGGACCCTGGGTACGTTATGTATTCCGTCCAGTACCATAGATACGTGATGTATTCCGTCCAGTACCGTAGATACGTGATGTATTCCGTCCAGTACCGTAGATAGGTGATGTATTCCGTCCAGTACCGTAGATACGTTATGTATTCCGTCCAGTACCGTAGATTCGTTATGTATTCCATCCAGTACCATAGATACGTTATGTATTCCGTCCAGTACCATAGATACGTGATGTATTCCGTCCAGTACCGTAGATACGTGATGTATTCCGTCCAGTACCGTAGATACGTTATGTATTCCGTCCAGTACCGTAGATACGTTATGTATTCCATCCAGTACCATAGATACGTTATGTATTCCGTCCAGTACGGTAGATACGTTATGTATTCCGTCCAGTACCGTAGATACGTTATGTATTCCGTCCAGTACCGTAGGTACGTGATGTATTCCGTCCAGTACCGTAGATACGTGATGTATTCCGTCCAGTCCGTAGATACGTTATGTATTCCGTCCAGTACCGTAGATACGTTATGTATTCCGTCCAGTACCGTAGGTACGTGATGTATTCCGTCCAGTACCGTAGATACGTGATGTATTCCGTCCAGTCCGTAGATACGTTATGTATTCCGTCCAGTACCGTAGATACGTTATGTATTCCGTCCAGTACCGTAGATACGTTATGTATTCCATCCAGTACCGTAGATACGTTATGTATTCCGTCCAGTACCGTAGATGTCTTGGTGAGAGTGTGTTATCTAACTCGACTGGATCAAAGAACATGAGACTGCTGAGTCAGCAACCAACCAACCTAACTCGACCGCCTCAATGTTGTTGAATGCAAACCCCGCCGGAGACAGATGTTTCGAGCCATTTGGGACAAAAAAAAAACCTCGACACAACATATTTCCATTCTCAGAACTATCTATCTATCTATCTATCTATCTATCTATCTATCTATCTATCTATCTATCTATCTATCTATCTATCTATCTATCTATCTATCTATCTATCTATCTATCTATCTATCTATCTATCTATCTATCTATCTATCTATCTATCTATCTATCTATCTATCTATCTATCTATCTATCTATCTATCTATCTATCTATCTATCTATCTATCTATCTATCTATCTATCTATCTATCTATCTATCTATCTATCTATCTATCTATCTATCTATCTATCTATCTATCTATCTATCTATCTATCTATCTATCTATCTATCTATCTATCTATCTATCTATCTATCTATCTATCTATCTATCTATCTATCTATCTATCTATCTATCTATCTATCTATCTATCTATCTATCTATCTATCTATCTATCTATCTATCTATCTATCTATCTATCTATCTATCTATCTATCTATCTATCTATCTATCTATCTATCTATCTATCTATCTATCTATCTATCTATCTATCTATCTATCTATCTATCTATCTATCTATCTATCTATCTATCTATCTATCTATCTATCTATCTATCTATCTATCTATCTATCTATCTATCTATCTATCTATCTATCTATCTATCTATCTATCTATCTATCTATCTATCTATCTATCTATCTATCTATCTATCTATCTATCTATAAGCTGTGTCCCTTGTTTGCTTTGCAGCGTCAGGGGTGGAAGAGTTCTCTGGAGATGGCCTTCTTGTGCGCTGTTCGTTAGTTTGTTCCTGTGGCTTCTTTGATTTCTGTGATCCATCTTTTACATGGTCTGCCTCTGGCATTATAACCGTTATGTCTATGTGTCATGGCCATTTGTGGCATGCTATATGTCAGTAGTCTGGAAGCGTGTGAAAACCACTTGATCTGAACATCTTGCTGGAAATCTAGTAGAACGATTGTCCCGCTACAGAAGAGTTACAGCGGAAGTTTGTGAATGAACGCGGAAGAAGAAAGAGAGTGCAACTCATTTTTATTTTGTATATACTTTTTATTCTTTATGGCGACATGCAATGAAAATCACGGGAAAAGTTAAATGCATTACTTTAGAAGGATTCTTCTCAATGAACCAGCAGATCCTTATATGTGTCGGTTCACTACTTTCACTATTTCTCATACCAACAGAATGAAACCACTAACATTCACGACCTTCTTTAGTTCTTTCTCAAAATCCTACATATTTGCAGGATATAGCGACGTTTACAGCTTGGCTGTGTTATCTACTTCTTTCGGCCTGATACTGTGATACATCAATGATTTTGTGTCAAGGTGTCTTTCAAGAATACACGACCAATCTCTTGAATGAGTATGAATGAACCTACAGGCAAAAGAGAAGGGGTAGACCAAAAGAAACACGCAGAAGAACAATACTTAGAGAAAGTAAAACAACCAATATTCATACTATTCAAGAACTGCACAGAATAGCTTTGAACAGACATAATTGGAGAGATCTGACCTCTGCCCTATGCGCTAACTTCAGCGCAAAAGGAAAATGAATGAATGAATGAATGTCTTTCTGCGGGAACACATCAAAGCTTTTGTGCCACGATGTCTTTCTAGGGGAGCACATAGCCGCCCCAACGAAAAAAAAACTTCCTGCCCAGGTGTCTCTTATGGCATACATGACATGTCATAGTTGCTGAAAAGTGTTGCTGCTTCTTCGGACGTCGTCAGCACACAAGTGCAATGAAGATTTCATCTGTTACCTCCCAGTCACGGATACCGTCAGCACACAAGTGCAATGAAGATTTCATCTGTTACCTCCCGGTCACGGATCCCGTTAACACACAAGTGCAATGAAGATTTCATCTGTTACCTCCCAGTCACGGATACCGTCAGCACACAAGTGCAATGAAGATTTCATCTGTTACCTCCTAGTCACGGATCCCGTCAACACACAAGTGCAATGAAGATTTCATCTGTTACCTCCTAGTCACGGATCCCGTCAACCCACAAGTGCAATGAAGATTTCATCTGTTACCTCCCGGTCACGGATACCGTCAGCACACAAACGCAATGAAGATTTCATCTGTTACCTCCCGGTCACGGATCCCGTGAGCACATAAACGCAATGAAGATTTTATCGGTAAAAGACCCGGTCAGCACATAAACGCAATGAAGATGTCATCTGTTACTCTCCGGTCCTACTTCAATATTTCACATTTTTATTAGTGATTTGAAATTTGTTATTTCCGTTTGACATTTTGTTAGAATGAAGAGAATGGTAATAACAAAATGCAAATTTTCTCGGGAGAAAGTAAATGTTACGTCCTGGTTAGATTTTTGGAAAATAATAAAAGTAATAATACAGGGTAGAGATGAAGTGGGTGTAACCTTTTATGATCAACAGGCCGGGTTGAACTGTTTTTCGTGAGGTATGAGGCCCAAGCTTTTGTTACATTGCGCTCCACAGTAAAAAAAACACAAAGTCGCAGCACTTATCTAAAAAAATGATAAATGTAGCAGCTTAAAACGGAGACTAGCTAGATAAGTTAAGATGAAACACCATACCATGTGACCTTACCAATCACAGCTTGACCAAAGATCTTTATAGTCAGTATAGAACTTAACCATCTACCAACTAGTAGACAAAACATAAGCCCGTAGATAAGGGGAGGGGTCTCCCCCCCCAACCTATAACAAATTAGAACATGATTATTAGCAATAGGAATGTAGCCAGAAGTTTGGTAAAACCCCCCTCTCGTAACGAGTTTTTACACAGTGATCATCACATTTCTCCTCAGGCAGAGGGAATTACATACGTATGCTCCCCCCCCCCCACATTTCTCCTCAGGCAGAGGGAATTACATACGTATGCTCCCCCCCCCCCCACATTTCTCCTCAGGCAGAGGGAATCACATACGTATGCTCTTCCCCCCCCCCACATTTCTCCTCAGGCAGAGGGAATTACAAACGTATGCTCTCCCCCCCCCCCCACATTTCTCCTCAGGCAGAGGGAATTACATACGTATGCTCTTTCCCCACCCCCCACATTTCTCACCGAAGAACCGAAGACTATATACGGCCCTAACAGAAACATACCTCTGACTTTCAGAAAGTATATGTAACAAATGATTAATCTGACTTGTGATGGATGAACAGCTTGTGATGGATGAACAACTTGTGATGGAGAAACAGCTTGTGATGGATGAACAGCTTGTGATGGAGAAACAGCTTGTGATGGACAAACAGCTTGTGATGGATGAACAGCTTGTGATGGATGAACAGCTTGTGATGGAGAAACAGCTTGTGATGGACAAACAGCTTGTGATGGATGAACAGCTTGTGATGGAGAAACAGCTTGTGATGGATGAACAGCTTGTGATGGAGAAACAGCTTGTGATGGATGAACAGCTTGTGATGGAGAAACAGCTTGTGATGGACAAACAGCTTGTGATGGAGAAACAGCTTGTGATGGACAAACAGCTTGTGATGGATGAACAGCTTGTGATGGATGAACAGCTTGTGATGGAGAAACAGTTTGTGATGGAGAAACAGCTTGTGATGGATGAACAGCTTGTGATGGAGAAACAGCTTGTGATGGACAAACAGCTTGTGATGGAGAACCAGCTTGTGATGGACAAACAGCTTGTGATGGAGAAACAGCTTGTGATGGAGAAACAGCTTGTGATGGATGACAGCTTGTGATGGACAAACAGCTTGTGATGGAGAAACAGCTTGTGATGGAGAAACAGCTTGTGATGGAGAAACAGCTTGTGATGGATGAACAGCTTGTGATGGATGAACAGCTTGTGATGGAGAAACAGCTTGTGATGGACAAACAGCTTGTGATGGATGAACAGCTTGTGATGGATGAACAGCTTGTGATGGACAAACAGCTTGTGATGGACAAACAGCTTGTGATGGAGAAACAGCTTGTGATGGAGAAACAGCTTGTGATGGATGAACAGCTTGTGATGGAGAATCAGCTTGTGATGGACAAACAGCTTGTGATGGTTGAACAGCTTGTGATGGATGAACAGCTTGTGATGGAGAAACAGCTTGTGATGGACAAACAGCTTGTGATGGATGAACAGCTTGTGATGGATGAACAGCTTGTGATGGACAAACAGCTTGTGATGGACAAACAGCTTGTGATGGAGAAACAGCTTGTGATGGAGAAACAGCTTGTGATGGACAAACAGCTTGTGATGGAGAAACAGCTTGTGATGGACAAACAGCTTGTGATGGACAAACAGCTTGTGATGGAGAAACGGCTTGTGATGGACAAACAGCTTGTGATGGATGAACAGCTTGTGATGGACAAACAGCTTGTGATGGACAAACAGCTTGTGATGGAGAAACAGCTTGTGATGGACAAACAGCTTGTGATTGAGAAACAGCTTGTGATGGAGAAACAGCTTGTGATGGATGACAGCTTGTGATGGACAAACAGCTTGTGATGGATGAACAGCTTGTGATGGAGAAACAGCTTGTGATGGACAAACAGCTTGTTATGGATGAACAGCTTGTGATGGATGAACAGCTTGTGATGGAGAAACAGCTTGTGATGGATGAACAGCTTGTGATGGAGAAACAGCTTGTGATGGATGAACAGCTTGTGATGGAGAAACAGCTTGTGATGGACAAACAGCTTGTGATGGAGAAACAGCTTGTGATGGACAAGTAGCTTGTGATGGATGAACAGCTTGTGATGGATGAACAGCTTGTGATGGAGAAACAGCTTGTGATGGAGAAACAGCTTGTGATGGATGAACAGCTTGTGATGGAGAAACAGCTTGTGATGGACAAACAGCTTGTGATGGATGAACAGCTTGTGATGGATGAACAGCTTGTGATGGACAAACAGCTTGTGATGGAGAAACAGCTTGTGATTGACAAACAGCTTGTGATGGATGAACAGCTTGTGATGGACAAACAGCTTGTGATGGACAAACAGCTTGTGATGGAGAAACAGCTTGTGATGGACAAACAGCTTGTGATGGAGAAACAGCTTGTGATGGAGAAACAGCTTGTGATGGATGACAGCTTGTGATGGACAAACAGCTTGTGATGGATGAACAGCTTGTGATGGATGAACAGCTTGTGATGGAGAAACAGCTTGTGATGGACAAACAGCTTGTGATGGATGAACAGCTTGTGATGGACAAACAGCTTGTGATGGAGAAGCAGCTTCTGATGGAGAAACAGCTTGTGATGGAGAAACAGCTTGTGATGGATGACAGCTTGTGATGCACAAACAGTTTGTGATGGATGAACAGCTTGTGATGGAGAAACAGCTTGTGATGGACAAACAGCTTGTGATGGATGAACAGCTTGTGATGAATGAACAGCTTGTGATGGAGAAACAGCTTGTGATGGAGAAACAGCTTGTGATGGATGAACAGCTTGTGGTGGAGAATCAGCTTGTGATGGACAAACAGCTTGTGATGGTTGAACAGCTTGTGATTGATGAACAGCTTGTGATGGAGAAACAGCTTGTGATGGACAAACAGCTTGTGATGGATGAACAGCTTGTGATGGATGAACAGCTTGTGATGGACAAACAGCTTGTGATGGACAAACAGCTTGTGATGGATGAACAGCTTGTGATGGACAAACAGCTTGTGATGGACAAACAGCTTGTGATGGAGAAACAGCTTGTGATGGATGACAGCTTGTGATGCACAAACAGTATGTGATGGATGAACAGCTTGTGATGGACAAACAGCTTGTGATGGACAAACAGCTTGTGATGGATGAACAGCTTGTGATGGAGAAACAGCTTGTGATGGACAAACAGCTTGTGATGGATGAACAGCTTGTGATGGATGAACAGCTTGTGATGGACAAACAGCTTGTGATGAACAAACAGCTTGTGATTGAGAAGCAGCTTCTGATGGAGAAACAGCTTGTGATGGGGAAACAGCTTGAGATGGATGACAGCTTGTGATGCACAAACAGTTTGTGATGGATGAACAGCTTGTGATGGAGAAACAGCTTGTGATGGACAAACAGCTTGTGATGGATGAACAGCTTGTGATGGATGAACAGCTTGTGATGGAGAAACAGCTTGTGAGGGAGAAACAGCTTGTGATGGATGAACAGCTTGTGATGGAGAATCAGCTTGTGATGGACAAACAGCTTGTGATGGATGAACAGCTTGTGATGGATGAACAGCTTGTGATGGAGAAACAGCTTGTGATGGATGAACAGCTTGTGATGGATGAACAGCTTGTGATGGATGAACAGCTTGTGATGGACAAACAGCTTGTGATGGACAAACAGCTTGTGATGGAGAAACAGCTTGTGATGGAGAAACAGCTTGTGATGGACAAACAGCTTGTGATGGAGAAACAGCTTGTGATGGACAAACAGCTTGTGATGGACAAACAGCTTGTGATGGAGAAACAGCTTGTGATGGACAAACAGCTTGTGATGGATGAACAGCTTGTGATGGAGAAACAGCTTGTGATGGACAAACAGCTTGTGATGGAGAAACAGCTTGTGATGGACAAACAGCTTGTGATGGAGAAACAGCTTGTGATGGAGAAACAGCTTGTGATGGATGACAGCTTGTGATGGATGAACAGCTTGTGATGGATGAACAGCTTGTGATGGAGAAACAGCTTGTGATGGACAAACAGCTTGTGATGGATGACAGCTTGTGATAGATGAACAGCTTGTGATAGATGAACAGCTTGTGATGGACAAACAGCTTGTGATGGATGAACAGCTTGTGATGGACAAACAGCTTGTGATGGATGAACAGCTTGTGATGGATGACAGCTTGTGATAGATGAACAGCTTGTGATGGAGAAACAGCTTGTGATGGACAAACAGTTTGTGATGGATGATAGCTTGTGATGGATGAACAGCTTGTGATAGATGAACAGCTTGTGATGGACAAACAGCTTGTGATGGATGAACAGCTTGTGATGGATGAACAGCTTGTGATGGAGAAACAGCTTGTGATGGACAAACAGCTTGTGATGGATGAACAGCTTGTGGTTAAAAGTTGTTTTTTTTTACAATTTAGTCTCTTGGAGCACCAAGTACTTTCTGAGCTCGGGGCGTCAGTACTTAGTCTCTTGGAGCACCAAGTGCTTTCTGAGCTCGGGGCGTCAGTACTTAGTCTCTTGGATTTCCATGTGTTTTCTGAGCTCGGAGCTAGTACTCGGCAGGCCAGAAACAATTGCTTGGTTGGCTGTATTTTGCTCACCGTGGGGTAGATGATCAAGGAACTAACCTTATTTATACAAAACGAATCGGAATATCCATATCTGAAGAATATAGGACATGTCAATTCATCACACCAGTTGAGTAACCGCTAATTGACAGTTGCGTGACCGCTAACTGACAGTTGAGCGACCGTTAATTGACAGTTGAGTAACCGCTAATTGACAGTTGAGTAACCGCTAATTGACAGTTGAGTGACCGCTAACTTACAGTTGAGTGACCGCTAACTTACAGTTGAGTGACCGCTAACTTACAGTTGAGTAAACGCTAACTGACAGTTGAGTGACCGCTAACTTACAGTTGAGTAAACGCTAACTGACAGTTGAGTGACCGCTAACTTACAGTTGAGTAACCGCTAACTGACAGTTGATCGATACCTGCTTTTCATTTAATGAATTGTGACTCAAAATATTCACAAAATGATCAATGAAAAAAAATCTGGTCAGTCTGATCAGCCAAGATAAGTTACGCAGAATATAGGGTCTATACATTGCTACGGATATTCCTTTGTGCACTTTACCGATAATGTCGACCATCAGTAAAGGTTACGAAGCTGTACACCACAAGTAGAAACACACAAAGGAAAGTTTTTTTTAAAAGGATCTATTTCAGCTAATTCCTGTACCACGCTGTAATTGTTACATTGTTAATGCTCTTAAAATTGTCATCATCTTAAGTGCATTTGAAAAAAAACATTTTAGTGCAATAAGCAGAACTACAGCTATTAATGGCAGACGTGCGTCATTGGAGTGCCGGATATAGACTGCATACCAACTTGACAAGTTCAAGGCATCTTTTCCTTTAAAAGTAGAGATAAAGATTTCAATGGAACAAACTTTTTGAAAAATATCAAGTGCCAGGAAATAAAACAAACGCAGAAACCAAAGTGGGTCATATATTTTTTTTGTAATCATCCAATTATGTTCACGTGATGAGAACTTGATTTCTGAAACGAAGAGATAAATCATGCAAGTCCCTCTCCGACATTAGTCCTGTTCGCAGATCTAGTATCCTTGTTAAATCACGCAATTTGACGTTCTGTGCTTTTCATCGGCTAGTTTTCAACACACAGTTACCTACAAGCTAAGTTCCTCGCCGGGATAGTCCTAAGCGCTTATTTTGGAATAGTTCGGGTTACTATTGTCTGTTCCCAGGTGGACGATGGTTGATCGTATTCACACTTGCTGTTAAGCGTAGAGGTGGGAGCTTAAGCTGTTGCTCCAAGGCCAGATGTGTCGCAACGGGTGCATTAAGCCCATGTTTGTTCAAGGCTATCTTGATGTTTTCTATCCACCGTTTTCTTTGTCTACCTTTTCATATTACGAATGTATTTAATTCTTTCTGTTAGTTAGTTAGTTAGTCATCGGATCATCATCACTGCAAACTGGACACGTCCATAGTTGCTCCGATCTCTCCTTGGGTGTATCCGCCATTACACCTTTGCTGACAGTACCGGCCCTATGCTGGTTGACCATCATTCTTCTGCGTCCTCCAAAATGTTTACTATTAGCAACACCGCATGTCAATCTCTGATCTTTAATCCTAGCCATTGAAAAGGAATCATCATCCACATTAGTCTCACTCTCGTGTGTTATATTTGTTAAGGAATCCAAAACGTCAGCTCGATCCATTGCTCCATCGCCCTGTGTCACAATTGCGCATGCTGCCAGTTGATCCGCTCTTTCATTGTCTCGAACGCCCACATGTCCCGGCACGAAAATAAATGTAACCACTTTCAGGCTCGCCTTTCTCAAGGCCTCAATCCACTGTTCGCGAACGAGACCAATTCTTTCTGTGCTTTCGTTAACTGCCAACGCAAAGTGAACAACAATCAGCCCCCAGCCCCAGATGGTGACTCAGCAAGTAGGATTGACTGGAGAAGAACATGACGAAAAGTGATCAATGAACAGCCGGTCAGCCAAGATGAATCACTCAGCATGTAAGACAAAACTAGAGAGGGACTTGAATTACAAGTATGTAAAGGAAATGTGATAATCAACAAGTTGGAAATGTGATAATCAACAAGCTGGAAATGTGATAATCAACAAGCTGGAAATGTGATAATCAACAAGCTGGAAATGTGATAATCAACAAGCTGGAAATGTGATAATCAACAAGCTGGAAATGTGATAATCAACAAGCTGGAAATGTGATAATCAACAAGCTGGAAATGTGATAATCAACAAGCTGGAAATGTGATAATCAACAAGCTGGAAATGTGATAATCAACAAGCTGGAAATGTGATAATCAACAAGCTGGAAATGTGATAATCAACAAGCTGGAAATGTGATAATCAACAAGCTGGAAATGTGATAATCAACAAGCTGGAAATGTGATAATCAACAAGCTGGAAATGTGATAATCAACAAGCTGGAAATGTGATAATCAACAAGCTGGAAATAGAGAGAACATATAGAGGCGGATGCCCGAAAGCAACATAACTGAAAACATCCGTAAGCATTTCGATTAAGAAAGTATTTGTAAACATTTTATCATTACAAAAGTTTGTATAAGGAAGTTACTGATATCCCTTTCTAGGAAAGAGATACGGAATTCCAAAGTTAGAAGCTACAAATAAGCAACTATCGTTTAGAACAATGATTCTCGAAGTTGGCTATGTGGTTCTCCAGGGGGATCACAGTTACAGCGAAGAAGAATAGTGAGAAATTGGACAGATCCATCTATTAATGTTTCTATTAATCTAGTAATGACAGATAAATGTTTCAACGGTATATAATCAGATATACAGTAATATGACTTGAAGGGGACAACAAACATATGGCTTGAAGGGGACAACAAACATTTGACTTGAAGGGGACAACAAACATTTGACTTGAAGGGGACAACCCCATGTCAAAAGGGTCCCCAGACTCCAGAACATATTCTGCAGACATGCCCACTCTTTGATGACGTGAGAACCAAAATATGGCCCCAAGAGACATATCTGAAGGTGAAGCTGTGGGGCAACCGTGAGGACCTCCTGCTGACGACTGAATTCATGGAGGCGGCCCACCTTCCTGTATAGACTTATGAGCATAGGAAACTGATCGCGGAAGAAGAAGAAGAAGAGGACAACAAACATTTGACTTGAAGGGGTCAACAAACATTTGACTTGAAAGGGACAACAATCATTTGACTTGAAGGGGACAACACTCATTTGACTTAAAGGGGACAACAAATATTTGACTTGAAGGGGACAACACTCATTTGACTTAAAGGGGACAACAAATATTTGACTTGAAGGGGACAACACTCATTTGACTTGAAGGGGACAACAAATATTTGACTTAAAGGGGACAACAAACATATTAGGTTCGAGTGTGGTTTTTAATGGAAGAGGTACTGTCCCAAGGAGTCACGGAAGAAAAACTGCCTCAAAGTAGGCGACAGAAGAAAAGCTTAGAAAAGAAAGGAGACCGTCGGCGGTTAAGACCTCTGTACAGAAAGTACACAAGCCTTCATTCGTGACGTTTTTGATTATTGTCGTGTTGTCGTTGGTGGCGATTTATATACTTGGAGTTGCATGCAAAAAATAAAAAATTAAGGCCGACCAACCGAAATCACGGAAATAATAGAAAAATCAGCCTTCATGTCATGTTTACTTTCTGTTCACAGGTCTTTACTGGAGGCATGCCATGATTAAGGAGGGGAAAAATTGTGAATTTTTGCGAAAATAAATCACTTTTTGTCGATTGCATCGACTATTCAGAATTATTATATGATTTGCAATATAAGATCTCATGACTAATGGGAAATCAAACTTTCTACAATAAACTCATTTGACTGTTCCTTGATTGTAATTAGTTGTAATTTCGCGCATGAGGTTGTGTCTGTGTGTCTCACCAATGGCTCACTAGACAAACCAACCATGCAACAGAAAACCTTAGTAAATGACATGCCTTTATATTGAGGTTATCTTCTTATAGAAGCTTCATGGCACGTCATCTATACAATCCCGTAGTCGTAACCTTCGATAACAGTTACCATGTTGTTCCGACATTCCGACGTTGTGCTTAAACTGGTTACAGGCACAGCATGGGTGGGCGGAACATCAAAGAAACCTGTCGCAAAGGGCCAGAATTGTGCCCTGATGTCGACATCTGTTTAGGCAACATTAGACTCGAAACACCATCGAGTCGAATGGCTGCTGGAACAGAGGGCTGAGCACTTATGGGAATGCCCCAAGTGCCGTGAGGCCAGTTCTAATCAAGAATTCAAGGATTAGTTGTCACACAAGATATAATCACAGCGATCATTGAAAATCACCAGAATAGTCAAATAAGTCATTAGGAAGGTGCGATTTTTCATTACCCAGGTGGACTGTCTTATAATATAGACGGTCATCAGCGCTATGTATAAGGTGCCCGGTTTAGGTATAGATTGAAGTAGAAAATGTAGATGGAAAGGACACACGCTCAGAAAGAAGTCGTGACAACATGTGCTGCTTGTCCATTTGTCCATATGTGCATGTGAATGTGATGCTTGACAAACGGTACACATGGCTGTGCTGCCAATTTTGAATTTTGATTTCATATTAATGCGGAGTCAGTTAATCTTGATTTGAGGCATAGATCTGCGATCTAATCTGGTTTGTTCCTTCTGCTTCTTCTTCTTCTTCTTCAGCGTTCGCTCTCAAATAACCACAACGAATATTTCGTGTGATTTCCGCCGGGGAGCGTGAAGTACGTTGTGCTGCATGTTCCACAGTAAAACTGTGATTATTTGTACCCCGGTTGGCCACTTGTGGTCAGGACGTCCGAGGTCCAGCACATCCGTTTTCGTCATTCCTTTATTTCGGGTTTGGGTTTGTTCATAATTTGATAGCCTCTGTGAGTTACCGGAAACCGAAAGGGTGTAAAAAAAAGTGGCACCGTTTACCTGTTATGCATGTCGCAAGAGGCGACTAATGAGGTTTTGGCGTGGAGTTGATTGTCAAATGTCATGGAGGGTCAAAGTGACAAAGAAGCCATGCTGAAGTTGGATGTGTCAGACCGAAACGTGCAAATATAGGAATTGAGCTGCACACTATGACACACTGCATTCTGTTCTGTTGACTACATCCTGCAAATCTACAGGAATGTGAGAACGAACGCATAAGAATAAGAAGCTTTTGATAGGCATCTTGTGGCTTTCTTATTGATTTTATCCGTTGATGTTTATGATAGTACGTGATCGATATATCTATATGGTCATCGGTAACGCCATCATTGATTAGCTGATGTGCGTATTATTTGCTGGTATCCCACAGTGACAAGGTACACCTCAAAGAATGCTGCGCAAGATAGAAAAGTGTATGATCAGAACTGAATGGGTCACTCTTCTCGACAATGCGCAGAGCATTACATGGATTTACTGTCCTGGTCATGCTGGGGTCAGGGGAAACGAAAGATCCGATGTGTTGGTTGGTAAGGCGTTGATGAACGGCATCGAGATAAGAAGAAACAGGATTGAATTTATTAGAGCAGTCATGGATACCCTAAGAGAAGATGAGGAGGAAGTCGAACGTTACAATGTACATATTCAGAGAATGATAGAAATGGGAGTGACTAGAGTCGATGGGAGGAAGTGCTCCCTCTCCGGAAAGATCAGAAGAACGCGTAATCAGCAACTGACTGGGACACTGGGACAAAATAATTTTTGAAGACATTTATTTTCAAATGAATTTCATGTCGTCTCCAGTTCTATCTTTATTTACCAGCTTTATCTATCACATGTTAATATAGATATTACATTGGAATTTGCGAGTATATGTCTATCTATTGTCTTGTCTGCTTTTGCTGCAAGGCATCGCAGGATTGAATAACGATTGGTTTTCGTGCTGTGCCACTTGATATGTAGTAATAGTGTGACGTCCCTGAATGATGGTACCTTCTTTAATCCCCATTCTTCTTGGTCTTCCTCTGTATCTTGCTGTTTCCATTTTCATTTGTATGCTCTTGCCGCTGGCCAATATGGGTTCATTCTAATTAAGTGGCCGAACCATTACAGTCTCTATTTTTCAACAGAATTGACCACATATGTTGTTCTAACAGTACTTGCAATTTCTTCATTCCTCATATGATTTCTTCTTGTTCTGTTTGCTGTTTTTCTCAGACATCTCATTTCACATGTAACAAGTTTTATCTTTTGTTCTTTTCTTCTTCTTCTGCGTTCGTTCTCAAACTCCTGCAGATTAGCAGGATGTAGTCCGGAGAACGAAATGCGTTGTGTCATGGTTTACAGCACTGCTGCGATATCTGCATCTTTCGAATTGACACATCCGACTTCAGCATGGCGTTGGGTCACTGACCCTATATGGGATGGGACAACCAACTCCATTCCATTACCTCTTTAGTCGCCTCTTACGAAATGCGTGGAAGGTAAACAGTGTTGCTATTCTTTGCTCCCCTTTCGGGCCCTGGCAACACACGGGCGTCTTGTTCTTTTGCTAGTGTCCATGTCTGACATTGATAACACAATGTTAGTACGACGATTGAATTTATGATTTTCCTTTTGGTTTTCATCAGATAAGATTTGTTTAAAATTGTTTAAATTGATTTGTTTAACGTTCATAGCTTACGTAGTTGGCTTTTTTAATACTTGTCTCGAGCTCTCTGTCTATTCTTCCGTTGTCTGTAAAAATGCTCACAGGATATTAAAACTCCAGCACTTGATTCAGTAAATGATCATTTTTGAACAGTCGTAGTATGGTAGACTTACTTATTGTATTTCCAGACGTTTCTTATGTGATTAAGTACATTGGTTGCCAACACAGATTAGAAAAGACAGAAAAACGGACATACTGACGTGAATAAATACCACCATACACATAATTACATGAAAATATCTAGACAGACATGCAAACATACAGCGGATATAGATATAAGTGACATACAAAAAGACAGAATGACTGACTTACAGACAGACATATAATTTAAATTTAATAAAACAAGCCCTCATTTTTCATGTTCAAGAAACAAAAATGTGTTTTATCAACAACAAATCAATGAAAGTACGTGGCAGGATTAGGAAAAAAAGAACAACAAAATATAATTTGAAAGACAGCAAATAAACCATATGTTCATTATATACAAGCAATGCTGGGTTGTAAACACTACAAACACTTAAAATCTCATTATTTTGTTTGAGAATAGTATGTGTAGATAAGCTATTGCAACAAAATCATCAACACTGCACTATACTGCTTAGTTTTCATCGAGACATTAGGTATTAGAGTACACTAACAATGCTTAGTTTCCATTGAAATATTAGGTCGTAGAGTACATTAATAATGTTTAGTTTTTCATTGAAATATTAGATGGTAGAGTACGTTAATAGTGTTTAGCTTCTTATATAAGATAGAAAAGGGGGGGGGGGCAGCGCCTCTTACTTGGCTCATCACGAAACTATCGACACAGTCATACAGACTCTCAGAGCTTGATTCACAAGTTGGAAAAGTAAGTGATAAGTAATACGTTGGTCTCTTCTCAACACCGCCCGTTCATGTATCACATGTAAATACTGCCCAGGTCATGTGGGAGTCAGAGGCAATGACAGGGCGGATACATTGGTGAGGTTACAGTAGATGTGGCAATGATGGGAAAAGGCAGTGTTGAGTTAATTCTGAAGGAGACAATGTACATATTAAGAAATGATAGAAATCGAAGCGACATGGGCAAAGTGTAACTATCTGAAATACCTACAACCAATAATTGACAATATATATATATATATATATATATATATATATATATATATATATATATATATATATATATATATATATATATATATATATATATATATATATATATATATATATATATCCAGATATGTGGATCTCAGCTTGTGCTATATAGCATTGAACTAGGGGATACATCACTTTGCTGTGGGGTAGGTCATGAAGAAAATACGGAAATATGGGGGTACATAAAAGTAACTAATTGGACAATATGTGGAAATACAACGAGTATTATAAGAAAGCTGACCAGTTTCTGTTTTAGACCTCTGGGAAGGCAATGAAAAAAAATGAGTCTCAAAACAGGGCTAAGAGAGAAATAAAATCACTTGCTTAGATGGCTTACTCATGATGAACTGTTGATCTGAGCACTTATGATCTTTTTTCCAGTTCAGTGATGATGGCTCAATGCCGTGTATAAGGAGTGGGTTTAAGGGGGTCACATCCCGTCAGTAGGAAAATAGAACATTATATTTATTAATAAAGAAACGAATAAATCAGAGAGTAAAACACCCACAACCTCCAAAGCTGTTTACCAAAATAAGGTCATTCAGAAACTACTAAAAAATTAAGTATTACACTTTTTTAAGTGAAAAACACGCCCTTATTAAATCTATTTACGGCCCTGGTCTGGCTTCTAAACACACCCTTACCAAAATCTGTTTACGGTCCTGGTCTGGCTTCTAATCAAGATTCAGGAAGGATATGGTTGAAGAAAATATAAAACTGTTTTTTCCGCACATTTGAAGGAAATCTTATGATGGAACAAATCTTGTGATCGGCTGCATAGTCTTGTGATCGGCTTAATATATCACCCTATCACCCTAGTCATGACTTTGACGTGACCTTCGACAGTACTTATAAGACTAACTTACATACTTAATTAGTATTTCATTCGCTACGTTTTTGATTATTGTCATATTTTTGGTTGGTCACTATTTTTATACTTGGAGTCGACGACTATTTTTGGCATCCGACTCCAAGTACATAAATAGTCCCACTACGATGTATCCCTTGTTTGCCTTGCGGCGTCAGGGGTAGAAGAGTTCTCTGGAGATGGCCTTCCTGTGTGCTGTTTGTAAGCTTGTTCTGTGGCTTGTTTGATTTTTGTGATCCATCGTTTATATAGTATGCCTATGGCTTTATAGCCGTTATTATCTATGTGTCATTGCCATTTGTGGCATGCTATCTGTTGGTAATCTGAAAGCGTGTGAAAACCACTTGATCTGTTGTCTTTTGATGTGTTCCAATACTGGTATTGTTTTGGTTATCTGTCTGATGTTATCGTATCTAATTTTATCTCTTAACGATAATAATACAAAACAAGTAACGAATGAAGGCCCAATAAATTATATGCAGAGGTCTTCCTTATGCAGACGATCATGCTCTACCTATGGTCTTAATCATCTAAATTAACAAACAACTATATCAGTATATCCATAGATTTCTAGACTTACAAGCTATCACACTTCCTCAAGGAAACAGTGTAAACCGTTGCTCTAGACTGTACAGGCCTTCTAGCTGAAATAATTTGGATTCCGTTCATGAGTATTGTTGGATTGTTAATTTGTCGCATATTTATTTACTTGAAGTCGCATACCAAATAATTCAAGGCCAAACAATAGATTTTACGCAAATTGGAAACTAGATCGTGTTTACGTTTTAGTTGACAGGTCTCTTATATACCAACGGTCGCGTTGTAGAAACATTATCCGGATGTGCGGGGGTTGGGTTGCTACATGTCTTTTTAGCTAAATTTCTAGGACTAAAAGTAATGTTATCAACCCCAACGGGGAGAGGGGGGTGTTTCTGAAATCCCCCCCCCCCCCCAAAACAATTTTTTATTTACAAAATCATCTAATCATCTACAGACTTGGAAACTCCTAACAATGTTCATTTATAACCAAATGTGTTTATGACGATGCAAATCCCTAACAAATTGTCTAGAATGCAATGGACTATCACAGTATTGTAGCACATAATACGTTCGTTGATATCATGTTATATATTGTTTTACACTGAGTTATTTGATTTATATGAATCTGATATTCGGTACTGTAGATTCCGTATGAAGCAGAGATGTCGCGTTTTCGTCTGAAAATAAATTCAAAAGAGCGAATGGACTTTTCATTGAGGTATTGTCGGTGTCATCCTCAAAGTTTGAGGACATGGACAAATCTATACTCGATAATTGAAGTGGTGATACCAAAGAATGGACGGAACTGATCCTTGACCAAGCTGGAGAAATGTCACAGTACGAGAGATCTGAAGATGCGGGGCTCGGCCTTTCTTGTAGAGAGTTTTCTGAGTCTGTGTATGAGTTGTGTCGAATTGTATTTCTTTGATTATTGTGTTCCGTGAGTATTGAAAGTTTAAACCGGGACATACAATCTACATATGTATTGTTATTTTTAGATTGAATGTCTGTTCGTGGAAATATTAAATCTTGGTCTGATTGCTGTTCCTCTTTTCTGTCCATGGATTCTGTTTCAAAATTGTCCAAGTCAACAAATGACTCTAAATCTAAAGATGGCGTAAAGTAGCTGTTGCTGTTTGATGTTTCGGAGAGATTTGTGGCACACACTCTGTTTGCAACATTATCGTTGTTGTTATATTGTTGTAAGTCTTCTTGCTGGCCTTCGCTAAGCCACGTCATGACGTCAACTGTCTCCCTGTCTAATCTCCCGTGATCGTCATCCTCCATCATAATTTCCAGAGTGTCATCGGGAGATTGGACAGATTTAGAAAACCCATTTAGAGTTGTATCGATGAATAAAGGTGACATGACTATATCCAATGTTTTATCGATTGTGCATTCGCCGTTATTTGAACGTTCTTTACTCGTAACCAAATTACTTGGACATATCCTGACAGTTTCTTGGTGGGGAGGATGGGCAGTCGAGTAGACAGCTTTGAAGACACTTTCAAATTTTAGACACGAGCACTGCCTCGTAGGTATCACATTGTTCGTAAACGCATCTTTAGCATCAAAATTTGAAGATCTATAACAATTTAGGTCTGCTGTAGTTTTATCTACCAAACTGTTGGAGCTGATGGAGGACGATGGTGGTAGAGATATCGAGGACGAAGACCAACTATCATCACTGTTTGTGTTTTCTTGTGTTGGTCTTAGATCAAGTATTGCTAAAAACTGTTCTTTGTTGAATATCACCGCATCTGAAGCGTGGGATTGTTGACTGCTGCATGTGGAGGTTTTGTCGTTAGCGGAAGGGTATGATTGCTCCAGAGCAGAATCAATGAAATCTTGAAAGCTGTCCTCCATGGTGACTTCACAGCATGGGTCAAGGCCATCTAAACCGAAGTTCAAGTCATCTGTAAATAAAAAGGTAAACTCTAGTTTTGAAACGATGTAAAAATAATTAAACATTACTCAAAATTGTAAAATAAGATAATTGTATGTAATATTTGTTCATAATTTTACATTTAAAAAATAAATTGTGTCTCTTTTCTTACGTTCATCTTCTTTCTTACTTATTTACCCGCTGTCTTACGGATTAGCACGGGGGTGTCTTATGCTTATAGAGCGTAGCATTACAGAAATTCCCCACTGTCGGGTTAACACGGCAGTGCCTCGGGCCAAGGGTGCAAACCCTTATATAAGATTTGCAGAGAAGACACTACTATGGTGGATGGTGTATTAAACCATCTTTTGCAGTTCTGCTTATTTCCAAGCGTTTTGACGTTGCCTTTCGCTTGGAATTAATCAACAGATCCGAGAAGGAGCTTGGGCAAGCAATCATGTGTCATAGAGACTATGTGACTCAACAATTCAACTTGAAGTCTCATGGTCCAGTTGTAATTTTACACTGACATTGCTTTCTGAACGTCTGTAAAAACGGAAAAAAGAAGCTATCATCTAAAGTAAGGTGACAAATCACACCATCATCTAAACTAAGGTGACAAATCACACCATCATCTAAAGTAAGGTGACGAATCGATCATACTACAGTACAGTAAACCAGAACTCGGGAGGCCAGTGATGTATTTAGAGTATAAAATAGTGTTATATTAACTCGGGGGATGGGGGGGACAGTGGTGTATTTGGAGTACAAAGTGGTGCTTTATTAACTCGTTCGATAGTGATGTATTTGGTACTTAACGGGCCAGAAAGACATGACTTGGCGGGCCACATTTTGCTCACCCCTGCCATAACCCTACATCACATAGAAAGAGATCCATTACTTAGAATTACTGGTGATTGAAATAAATAGACATATTGGAAAAGTTCAAGATTATTCTTTCTTATAGCTTTATACCCCCTTATGCCCTGCAGTTTAGGGTTCTCTTGTGATGATTCATATATGTTTGTTTTCGTTGACTCATTTATTTCTGTAATCTATCGTTTGCAAGGTCTCCCCCTTGCTTTGTATCCATCGTGTCTGTATAGTAATGCTTTTTGAGGGGCACTGATAGTTGTCTGGAAGCGTGCGAAAACCGCTTAATCTGATACACTTTAGAATTGTCATTGTGTTTGTTAGTCTTCTGGTGTTTTCGTTTCTGATTCTGTCTCTTATTGTTACTCTTATTTCTAACAAGTTCAAGATTTCTGGGGACATATATACAAATGGAAAACAAAACATCCAGAACTGAACAAATGACCGTCTGTCAGAGTGCACAAATAAGATACAGATAGTGCTGGGGAATATATTGCAACCAACATTCTTTAAGGAGAAGACGCACAATCTGATAATAAAATTTGGATAGAGCAGCAAGTCTGATTTCAGTGCGTTGATAATCTATCGAACCACCGCTAGATCTGCAGTTTAAGTGTGCCCTAAAACTGAACCCTTTAGTTAATGCCGTGTCACCGCTAGATCTGCAGTTTAAGTGCCCTAAAGCTGAACCCTTTAGTTAATGCCGTGTCACCGCTAGATCTGCAGTTTAAGTGCCCTAATGCTGAACCATTTAGTTAATGCCGTGTTGGTTGTACGCGGTTTAGTTTGAATATACTTTCTTCTAGACATATATTTTATCCAGTTTAATATAGTTTCAGTATTGATTATAAATACGTACTTTTATACATATCTGCTCAAACGTAACAAGAAAAAAGGCCAAGGTCGCGAGAGTGACACTCGGTTCAGTCATGCATTCAATACAAGCGGGCCAATGTCATATATTTATAGGCCTGTTGGTCACGGCAGCCATCAGATGAAAGTATCATGCAACCATATCTCTCAGATCAAACTTATTTTCATATTTAACACTCGTATGTCATCGTGTGCCTATCATTTGTAGTACAATCATATGACTCACTCGTGGACAGAGCTGTCAGAACACAGATGACGATAGGACAAGATGGAGGTTTATTGAGAACTATGCTCCGCCGGGAGAAGTGTAGATGGATACATAGGTAAACACACAGACACAGATAGATCGATACAGTCATACGCATAACATATCGACAGACAGATTCTTCTTCTTCTTCTTTCGTTCGCTAATAATGTCTATATCTGCAGTGTTGTTTCTTGTATAAATTGGACAGTGTTTTCCATTTCTTGTTTTGTACCATAAAATTTAACATTCATCGGTGTATCAGAAGGCCAGTATGTGCATCTTAATCTGTCATAGTTTGCACATTCTTGAAGGATATTTTCTGAAGTCTGGTTGACTTGTCCACAATGACAGACAGATATATGTGTGTAGATAGTCAGACAGATATAGACAGACAGACAGATATAGTCAGACAGGCAGACAGATATATAGATAGATAGATAGATAGATAGATAGATAGATAGATAGATAGATTAGATAGATTAGATAGTATATATGTAGGTAGGCAGGCTGTTAGAGGTATATATGCAGGCAAGTAGAGGTATATATGTAGGTAGGCAGGCAAGTAGAGGTATATATGTAGGTAGGCAGGCAAGTAGAGGTATATATGTAGGTAGGCAGGCAAGTAGAGGTATATATGTAGGTAGGCAGGCAAGTAGAGGTATATATGTAGGTAGGCAGGCAAGTAGAGGTATATATGTAGGTAGGCAGGCAAGTAGAGGTATATATGTAGGTAGGCAGGCAAGTAGAGGTATATATGTAGGTAGGCAGGCAAGTAGAGGTATATATGTAGGTAGGCAGGCAAGTAGAGGTATATATGTAGGTAGGCAGGCAAGTAGAGGTATATATGTAGGTAGGCAGGCAAGTAGAGGTATATATGTAGGTAGGCAGGCAAGTAGAGGTATATATGTAGGTAGGCAGGCAAGTAGAGGTATATATGTAGGTAGGCAGGCAAGTAGAGGTATATATGTAGGTAGGCAGGCAAGTAGAGGTATATATGTAGGTAGGCAGGCAAGTAGAGGTATATATGTAGGTAGGCAGGCAAGTAGAGGTATATATGTAGGTAGGCAGGCAAGTAGAGGTATATATGCAGGTAGACGGATGTTGATTGAGAATTTAATGCATTAAATGCCTGATTGTGGGCGTCTTTGATGACAGAGACGCAAAAAGGCGACAAAAGGTCATGCATCCGCGACCATAGTTAGCTCTCAGCGTAGTGACCAGGACAGGAACCAGTTCTCTTGTACGGTTGGCCGACCATACTACCAATATGGTTACAGAAACAAAAGCTGAATGTGTTAGTTTTCACGGAAAGCTGAACTTTGTTGGTCATATAAAGAGATATAAAAGCATGGAAAGACTAATAGCAGAAGGCAGAGTAAACGGCAGCAGGGGAAGAGGCCGCCCAAGACGACGATGGATAAATGATATATCTGACTGTTTAAACATGCCCCTGGTGGAGACAAGTCAATTCGCCCAAGATCGCGAGGTGTTCAGGAGGTTCATAAAGAAGACTACGTTCTGGAAAGAATCATTTCCGTTCTCTGGACTACATCCTGCTATGAAATCGAATACGACCCACTGTCCTGAGAGTGAGACAGGTGGGAATTCAGGCGGAAGTTCAAGAATGAACACAAACAACAAAAAATTGCCGTTATTATTTTCAGTTAAAAATATAAAAGTACGTTTGAAAATAATACATTTTTAAAAAGTCAAACGAAATAATGGCTATTGTTCCAAATATAAATTATTTGTTATAACCTCGGTTTCTTTGACTATATTCATATTGAGATCTTGTGCTAGCGCAAACAGCGAACCATCGACTGAAGAGTGATTACTCCTCGGGGCGATCCATATCTCCGAGTGATAAACACTAAATGATGATGATTTGAAGTTGATCTGACCTTTTCAAAACTATTCAAACCAGATTGTCTTTCCATGTATTGATCCGGTTTTCGGTTGAAGAGAGTAGACTCGGCAACTATTACATGGAGATTACTGTCTGCATTGACGTGACATCCAGGTCACTAAGACATTTTTGTGATAGCGTATGTAAATGGAGGGGGGGGGGGTTGAGAGGTTGGACTGGATAAAGTAGGTGGGGGTTCAAACATGTTGTCAGCATTTACGTGATGTGACTTTCGAAAATAGAAAATCTACGAGCAGAATCAAAAACACACCTTTTACTTTATGTTGTCTATTATTCCCGTGCATTTTGCTGGACGGCGTTGGCAGGTTATACATAGTGACGTGGTGCTATCATTTGTGATATCTCTGTGTGATTGTACAGTATTTTCTGTGATGTCTCTGTGATTGTACAGTATTTTCTGTGATGTCTCTGTGTGATTGTACAGTATTTTCTGTGATGTCTCTGTGTGATTGTACAGTATTTTCTGTGATGTCTCTGTGATTGTACAGTATTTTCTGTGATGTCTCTGTGTGTTGTACGGTATTTTCTGTGATGTCTCTGTGTGATTGTACGTGTCGCTAGAATATGTGATGTGTCCGTGTGACGTGATGCTATCATCTGTGATGTCTCTGTGTGATCAGTATTCATCAAATGATGTGTAGGTTTTTGTAAAATCAATAACTAGTGCAGTATTTATCCTTGCTAATGTCTATCTATTTTACCCGTCCATTTCTTTTTCTATTTGTACTTGTCCACGGTTCCTCTAGGAAGACTCCACAGACCCCCACGGTTCCACGGACCACCATTTAATAATAGCTATTCCATGGGATACAAACATTACACGTACACATAAACTCATAACTCATCAGTGGGTCGTAGACTACCACACATAAACACATAACTCATCAGTGGGCCGTAGACTACTACACATAAACACATAACTCATTAGTGGGTCGTAGACTACCACACATAAACACATAACTCATCAGTGGGCCGTAGACTACCACACATAAACACATAACTCATCAGTGGGCCGTAGACTACTACACATAAACACATAACTCATTAGTGGGTCGTAGACTACCACACATAAACACATAACTCATCAGTGGGCCGTAGACTACCACACATAAACACATAACTCATCAGTGGGCCGTAGACTACCACACATAAACACATAACTCATCAGTGGGCCGTAGACTACCACACATAAACACATAACTCATCAGTGGGCCGTAGACTACCACACATAAACACATAACTCATCAGTGGGCCGTAGACTACCACACATAAACACATAACTCATCAGTGGGTCGTAGACTACCACACATAAACTTATAACTCATCAGTGGGTCGTAGACTACTACACATAAACACATAACTCATCAGTGGGTCGTAGACTACCACACATAAACTCATAACTCATCAGTGGGTCGTAGACTACCACACATAAACTCATAACTCATCAGTGGGTCGTAGACTACTACAATGGATGCGTCAACGCATAGACCTCCAGCGATTTATGTCTTCAGCGATGCGGATGAGTGTGGAAATACCTTGGCATGTGCGCTGATTGTAGTATTTATGTGGGTGCCAAGTTTAACTGGCGGCGCCCAACTCCTCTCCAATCTATGTTAATGTCTCGTACAAACGACACAAAACCATCAGTAATGTAGATTTCCTCTGTTTATTCTATTGGTTGTTAGATATTTTGATTATCCTCTCTGCACACCGGCCATGTCCATATGTACTCAGATCTTCGCTTTAGTAAATATCTCAGGGTATATCGGCTGATGGTTCCGGCTCTATGTTAGTTCACTGTTCTTTTAAAAATCTTTGTTAGGTGTTCTCTACGGGTCACGCCTATCCTCCTCCCAACTAGCGCATTCTCGATATTGACTCATGCTCATTTATCTCAAAAGCATGTGATCGTGCGGACTCACGAAGAACAATGCGTATGTCTGTTCGGTCCATAGGCTGACCATCTGTTATGGTGGCGATGCTAGATAATTGGTACTTTTTGCTCCACGCCCGCATGTCTGGAGACAACGATAAGCGTGAGTTTTTGCAGTGAGGCCCGCATTTTAGCTCTCTAATGACTCCCCCTATCCCCTACATACATCACCTGTTTTGACTTTCTGAAACATATTCATTGAGTCACTTAGTATGTACGCATGGGGATATGCTTGGATTCCAGCCAGTTAAGTGCCTGCGTTACGGCAAACACTTCCATTGTTAGACTGCCTGTTGTTCTATTAGTCATATCGCAGTGCTAGATCTGCAAGTTTGTCGCCAACCTTCAGTCTTTTTCCAAGTCATGGCTACGGCATCACAGAGTTCCGTACATCTCACCAGGGGTTTATTACCACAGATTAAAAAAAGGTAACAATTGTCTACCCCCAGGTGGTGTTGTCATAGCTTTCACACTTGGCTTTGAACGTAGGGGGTTTTGTGAAGGAGGTGTAGTTACTTTCCAGAGTCAGATGTGTATATAGGCCTTAATGGTTAGTGCTCGCGCGCACTAAAGAACTCGTATGGTGTGAGCACATGTCTTTACGAGAGCACCAAGGTAAATATTCTCGTAAAAAGCATGTTCACGCACTATACGAGTTAAAAAGTGCGCACGAGCACTAACGATTACATGTGGACTGTGCTCGTCGCCTGAATAGGTTAAGGACCCCTTTTTACAGCTTTGCTGCGATATCGCACTAAACACCTAAAATATCAAATGACTAATGTAGAAAAAATGAGAGATTCTAATCGAGAGATTAAAAATAAGGCGCGGATAAATAAACGACCTAATCAGAAACATCATCTGCAGAAAAAAGAGTAAACACATTAAAAAAAAACCCCAGTGATAACACGCTTGATTCATATTATCTATGGACGTGTCAGGTGTGCATTGATAATGATCTGACGTCTAGAATTGTTTCCGTTAAACATCATTTAATCTTCAAATAGTCTGTAAGTACAATAACGTGTTCTTTTATATCTAGCTAGCTAGCGACATCGACAGCTTCTTAAGCGTTTCAATAAAAACCTTCATTTTTAGAAAAATGTATGCGTATGGCATCACGATCCGTTTTTTCCTAATGCAAGCAAGCTCGTAAATAAATGATATGGGCGGGGTTTAGGGAAAGGAAGGGATTCAGTCCCCCCTCTCCAGTTTGGAAATCAGAACACTACATTTAGTACTAATAAACACACTAAACATACTAGCAGATTCCTTCCCCCCTCCACATACCAAAATTTTAAGAAGTGATAACGAAAAAAAGGGAAAGGGGGGGGGGGCTTTTGCAGAAGAAGTATCTACAGTGTGACATATTTACAACATCTGATAGTTTACATCTAGCTGTCCACAACATTTGATAATTTACACCCGGCGGACCGCAACATTTGATCATTTACATCCCCGCGTTTCGCAACATTTAATAATGTACACCCGAATATCTGCAACATTTGATAATTTACACCCGGCGGACCGCAACATTTGATAATTTACATCCCAGCGGTCCGCAACATTTGATAATTTTCATTCCTAGGAACCGCAACATTTGATAATTTACACCCGACGGACCGCAACATGTGCTAATTTACATCCCGACAGTCCGCAACATCTGCTAACGACCGACAGTCCTCAACATGTGGTAATGTACGTCTCGACAGTCCGCAACACAAGGATAATTTACATCTGTCTGCAACATTTGATAATTTACATGTAACATTTGATAATTTACACCCTGACGGTCTGCAACATCTGATATTTACACCCGACAATACACAATGTCTAACAATCGACGGTCAAAAACAGAAAACTAACAACCAACTGCTAACAGAGAATATGCTGATTCGTAGATCTCAAGATGTTAGCTAATAACAATTAATCACAATAACAATTAATCATAATAACAATTAATCATAATAACAATTAATCATAATAACAATTAATCATAATAACAATTAATTATAATAACAAGTATTAATTAGAAATAGCAGCCATGGTCGTGTAATGTTAAGCCGTTTGCTCGCTAACCAGCTGACTCTGGTTTCGAATCCATTGGTCATTCGTGGTCTGAAATAAAAAATGACTCCCGTGAATCGTCCAGCCAACAGGAAGTAAGGTTACTAGAGATTATGCTCTGGGAAGGCCGAGGAATTGCGTAATCGCTACTGAGCAAGTGCTGTAGATGACGTTATTAAGCCGGTCTATAATCATCCACTGACTAGACAGTTGAGAGCAGTTATGGGAAACCCATGTGCTAGGATGGTGGTCCATAACGCATATTACTTTTACCTTACCTTTTAATCTGCAAAGTTTTGGACACTTGGTTTTATTTTCGTGGATCGCATGGACACATCAAATATACCTCTTCCCTTTTCTATATTGACTTGTTTAGCCAAGCCACAGGGCTGTAGCCTACTATCAGGACCAACGCCTTGAATGTTCAGTCATGATACACAGACTTCCATCTCCTACATTTCCACATGGGGGGGGGGGGGAATAACAATTGAAGGTGTATCCTATTTAGGGCGTAGCCATTACCTCCGCGTTAATTTTTTGGTTGTAGTGATTTTCTATGCAATATAAATAGGTTCTGCATTGTGCCATTGCTTTCTGAACGGTACGGGTGCTCAAATGCATGTGGCCGGACTTTTCCACATATAGGGCATATATACCCACTTCATGCATATTAGCCGCCGAAGACGGATATGTGAGGATATTGTCGAAAAATAAAACGGCAACAAGACGTATTTATGTTCTCTCGACTACACCATACTGTAATTCTAATAGGAAAATGATCCTACTTACTACAAGAGAGATCCGGTAGTTTTGGAACGAACGCAAAAAATGCATGTTTTATGTGAGCATGACAGCAGATATTTATGTAAGGGCACACATATTTGTTGTGTATGCATGTTTGTTAAAATCACAACATAAATAGAATGCATATTCGGTATAGTAATACACTATACAAAAAAAAAACAACCTTTGGCACAACCTACCTAAGTCTATAAGAAAATCTACGTCCGTCGTTTCTGCTGGCACTTTCTCAAAATCAACAGCACAGCTACTTAACATTGCATCACCACAAGTATTGTTAGTGTAGTCAACAGTTTCTCTGCTGTAGTCGCTGTGTGTTGGCAGACCGTACTCCTGGTTACTCATGTGTGTCTTTAACACGTAATCGTGGTCCGGGTGTATTGCTGAAAGTGCATACGATGATCCTTGCACTGATCCCTTTCGTGACAACGGTGACAGCAGCGTTGATAATACAGACGTTGTTTTAGAAGGTTGTAGAATTGGCGCGAAGTGTGAAGAAAATGTCATAATATCCAGTGGGTCGAAGATAGTGTTGACACCGGGTGGAGCCATTAAAGATGTGTCGTCACACGACAAAATTGTAACGAGATATTACTCATACCACGAATATGATGAAATTGGCGCAGCGTTCATCAGTCGTGCAGAAATGTGCGCAATTGATTTCTTGGGCTGGAAACTTCTTAGATCTAGCCTTGTTGTGTCTGGGTGAACTCAAAACATTTATAAGTTTTCTCGTTCAAAAAATGTATGTTTCTTATCAAAAACGATTATTCGTTATAACAGACTCCTTTATAAATGTAATCTTTAGTTAACACTGCCTCAATACGGTCTGTAGTTTTTACTGTATATAACTGACTCGGTATGTATTTTCCAGTTAATAGTTATTTCAGCGCGTTACATTCACATTTATCATTTACAGTCACTTTATATCTTCCCGCGGATAATTCCGTACAGAAAGCGCGCTCGTTTCACAAGTGGCAAGGTATTTATATACTACCAGCGATAGCTTACCCACTCTCATCCAGCTGTTGCAATATTGTGTACGTCCTCTTTACCTCGGTCACAGGCATGCGTTATAGTTTCCTGATCCAATTTTCATAATTTATTTTTTAAAGCCTCTTATCTCTGGAGACTTGCCAAACGAAACTTGCGTCCCTTGACATTGGGATTGTTTCGCCTTGTATCTTAGGGCGTGGTCCAAACCGCTATTGATAATTTGGGACAATATGATAGAGAGAGGTGTAGATTAAGTATTTTGTTTATCAGTAACTGCGTTCTGTGGTCTATTTAATCACTGTTAGGGGGTGGCCTACATGCAACGTGTAAGTCAGGCGATAGATTGGCGGGCAAGTTTAGAATGACTGTTGGTGAAATGACGAAACACCACTCCGGACAAGCTCACAGGAGATATGTCTTGCCCAGTAAATATCAATGGTTATATGCATGTCGAAGGTTCCAATCGTTCGATGGTTAAACCGAGTGCCTTGTCAATTATAAGTCACGTGAACACATCCGGGATCATTATTCCGTGTCGATATTTTAGTTTCCCCCGTTTTTTTTATTGGCTGTCGACACAAACTATTGGACTACACCAAGTGACTGACCAGTGAACCTCAGGACATTACACACTATGTCCCGCCATTTCCAAGTTACACACTCTGTCCTTCATTTGTCATATTAAACTTATCGGAGGTACTCGCTCTGATTGGTGAGAATTCCAAGGAAGGTGATATGATTATATATACAGATGGGTCGGTTGAGGGACACATCACGAGTGCCTGGAACTTCACGGCTCAAAGGTGGGGGAAACCATCAGAGAGGAAAGTGGTGTATTCGTTCGGACGATAAGCAGCATGACAATGGAGATTTTGGCAGTAACCAAAGCTTTGAAATGGGTGTGCAGACTGTCTTAAGCATGCCTGTATACTCAGTGACTCCATGAACATGATTGTCAAAGGTCAGGCAGAGTACGTTCGTGAACAGTGGCTGGATGCAGTGAATAATTCCTGTGTGCGTAGAATGACTTTTATTTTTGTGCCAGGATATGCGGGGGTCCGGGATAATGAGAGAGCGGATAGGTTGGCCACCCACGCTGCTACTACGGCTGTTGGTGGACCAATGGATCTGGCACACATTTTGAATGTCATACGGGAAAACGCACGAACAAATGATTGTACAAGGGACGAAGACTCATCGTCATGACTAGATGTTCCATGACTAGAATACGGGAGCTTGGTTTGAAATGTGGTGTCGCTAGAAAGGAGCGGTTTCGTGGGTGAGAAAGAATGATGGTCAATAAACTGCGTACTGGGACAGTCAGCCAGCGTGTAATGGCGGCTACACTCAAGGAGAGATCTGAACACCTATGGACGTGTCCGGAATGCAATTACGATGATCCAACGACTAACTAACTAAGTAAATTTTCCCCTCATTTGCCAAATTATACACTCTGCCCCTCATTTGCCAAATTACACACTCTGTCCCTTATTTGCCACATTAATAAAAGGTAATACTGCAAGTAAAACTGTATGAAAATAGTAATTACGTAGAAAACAGGTGATGAAGTTTTATTATACGACAACTAACACACTATCACTATCGGAAGCTCACATGAAATAACATGCACAGCGGAAAACAAGCTATAATCATACAGATAACAATATTATTTCAATATAATTTGATTATTTCACGTGTATTGTTATTTGAAACTTTTGAAACTTGTATAATGTTATACAATTTCTCTTATAGTTTGCACATCTTTCATATCGTCAGAGAAGTCTCTCATCATTAGCAGACGACTCGATGCTAAACCAACGTGGCTAATGCAATTGTAGATTTCTGTTTACTGTGCTTGACAGCTACAGGGACAGATGATGTACGTTTGTTGCAAACTCGAGGACTGCTACATCTAGAAAAGATATACTTTCACGGTCACCCAATGACCTTATGTTACTATAATGATGGACGCACTGAGTGGAAATAGAAATCGACACTGCCAGCGCACGCATATAAAAATCGGCACCAAAAATCTAACTCCAATCCCCCACCCCTTGTGACTCCAATCCCCCTCCAACAACTAACTAACCCTCCCCACTTCCCAAAAAACTAAAATACGCTCTAAACTATATACCCCAACTCAGGGCCGGCCCTAACAATTGCGGGACCCAATGCGAAACGGATTGCGCGGGGCCCAGTCTGGGTAGGGAAGAGGATAATAAAATAAATTATAATATTAATTTATGGGCCTATGAAGTGCGGGGCCCATTGCGGCCGCATAGGTTGCAATGGCCTAAGACCGGCCCTCCGGCCCAACTGCGCTGGAATAAAACGACACAATAACTATAATAATTTTGTTAACACTGCTTATCTCTTCCTATTTAGTTTCGTACACTAACTCCGGTTACATTTCTTATGAGACTATATTTCGTTCCGTTAAAAAAGGCCACATCTGTCTAACATGAACCCTATCAGCCGTTATGCCCTGAGAGATTTACTAAATCGGAAATATGAACACATATGGACATGTCCAGTGTGCGAAATGGATAATCATCATCAAGTGCCGTCTTCACAAACGAAGATTGGCTGCAACATACCTCCAACATTCCCTGTCTTTTGTGTTGGTGGTGTACTCTGCTAGACTCTAACGTGCCCATTTAGTGATGTTATTCTCCCCCATGTATCTCTGTCTACCTCTTGATCGCCTCCTTTCGACTTTACTCTCAAGTAAGGTCTGCAATCAGGTGTCATGTCTTTTAATGTGTTCACAATATTTCATTTGCTTGATCTTTATTTCCTTTAATAATTCTTTATTCATATTAAATGTTGTTAGAAACTCTTTGTTTTCTTCTCTTTCCGTGATGTTCTCTCTATTCGTCTATATATCCACATCTCAAAAGCATCAATTATGTCTTCTAATTGTTTGTTTATTACCAATCAACATAGGCCTATCTATAATTATAACATCTATATCCTGTTCCAAACTTATGGGTGTTACATGGATTTATTTCCTACAACATGCTGGAGTTTTCTAAAACGATAGAGCAGGTAGGCGTACATTGATATGCACCTATAGCAGGTGAATTGAGAATGGAGACATTTTGCGGTTGCTTAGCGAACTACTGTTGAATGTAGACATTACTATAAGTGACGCATCTAGGATACAATTAGGAGAATTTGGTATTCTATATGGTACGTGTTAGGGCTGGGCATCTCAGGGGTATAATAAGGAGTGTGTTAAACTAGTCAGCCGCGGGTACAATCAGCAGTCCCTATGCATACTCTTCAATATTTTCTTGAGGAGACTCGGCACTTATGAGTCTGTCTGGGGTGCAGTGACGTCAGCTCCTAATCAATAATCGATCGATAAGAAATACAATACATTAATTGAATAACTATATTCTTTGTTATTCAACTGTGTATTTATAAATAGACTACGATCAAAGGTTAGTCAATGAATGATCTCATGTCAGTTGTGAAATGCGATTGAGAAATACACAAGATCGAACTGGTGAGTCACAAACAGGAACACGTGATTATTGAATTACTAAGGGTTTCTCCACATTACGTTTTCTGTTCTATTCTTAGCTCGTTCTATATTTTAGCGTTCAGTAAAAAGTTCTATATAATTTTTATTTAAACTCTGCCGTTTCATGAAAAATAAAGATAAAACTAGGCCACCGCTATATGATAGAAAATTAAATACAATTATTGAAGTGTTTGAGGTCTGTAATGATAACGTAGGTTTTTTTAAAATTGACAATAGACAGTAAAATAGATGAGTGTTTCCCAACCATAAAGACGCGGCCCCTGGGTCGGCAACATGTCTGCCGGACCGCGATAGCTTCTCATTAAATAATAAGTTATGTATGTGTAGGCCTATATATGTACTTGTGATAATTATATATTTGTACATTAGCTGCAACCTATTGTTTTTGTTGTCCATTGTGTTTGTAGTTATTATATTTATTTATATTATATTAAAATATGTTTTTACATTTATATTTGTGTCTATATTTGTTGTTTTCTTATTATATTTTTTATCAGACGAAGTTTTTATATCGAAACGTCAACCGCTTTCGTCCTTATTCATTGCATTATAGACCCTATTTTTCACATCTTTTTATTCGTAGTGGTAGGCATTTGCAACACGTTTACCTATTCACTAATAATATTTATGAGTTTATAGAGTGTGTATTGATTGGGTCCTGATCATATACAGATTTGTTTTACCTGGCCGCGATCTCACCAATTTTGAGAAGCACGGACGTAGATAACTTATTTGATTGCGTATGTTCGTGACGAGATGTGTGCCAAGTGATTGTTTGTAGTTTGTGATACACTATTCTTCCACGTTGACTTCAAATTTGAGAATATTTCCCATGATTCTATTATTAGTGTATGGTTTTTTTAATGCGCAGTAGTGATAATAACAGTATCAATATCTTGGACACATAGTCACAAATGATGGCAGATTTGAAACAGAAGTTAAAAGGAGAATAGGAATGGCTAAAAGTACCTTCAATGACATGAGGAAATTATTAATATCTAAACAAATTACAAACAAGTTAAAAATGAGAATTATAAAATGCTACATCTATTCCATATTAATGTATGGCTCAGAAACATGGACACTAAATAAACAATTAGAAGACGAAATTGATGCCTTTGAGATGTGGGTATATAGAAGAATAGGGAGAACATCATGGAAAGAGAAGAAAACAAATAAAGAGGTGCTAAAAACACTTAATATGAAGAAAGAACTACTAAGAGAAATAAAGATCAGGCAAATAAAATACTGTGGACACATTAAAAGACATGACACCCTATTGAAGACCTTACTTGAGGGTAAAGTCAAAGGGACGCGAGCAAGAGGTAGGCAGAGATACAAGTGGGAGAGTAACATTACACGATGGACAGGTTACAGTCTAGCAGAGTGCACCACCAAGACAAGAGACAGGAGATGTTGGAGATACGTTGCAGCCAACCTTCGTTGCGGAGACGGCACTTGATGATGATGATGAGTGATAATAACCATCAATGGCCGGCGATATTGACAACAGTTTCAAACTTGTTTTGTTGCAACGCTATTATTTGTGGAGATTGCTGAAAAGTTCCATCCTAGCATAGAATTCCCATGCCACACTTGGGACACGTAGAATCAGAATTGAGTACGTTTTTGAATCACGTTTTCTCTGTGCTTCTAAGATTCAATGGGTTTTTTTTTTTAGATGCAAGCACATTTGCTGGTGTAGCAGTGACCTACACTGGGCGATTCTGAGCGACAGACTACCAGGTTGAAGGTCTTTATTGACACTTTATTGTAGAATGTCTGAACTGTTGCTTGAGCTGTATTTGTATTAAAATGAGTAAAAGTTACGCTATTCGTCAACATAACTCTCTCGTCCTGGTATGTTTGACCAGAGTGGTAACGCAAAGTCTGGAAAGACTGGAAAATAGTTCAGGATACAGTAAGTAACTCATCATCATCATCAAGTGCCGTCTCCGCAACGAAGGTTGGCTGCAACGTATCTCCAACATCTCCTGTCTCTTGTCTTGATGGTGCACTCTGCTAGACTGTAACCTGTCCATCGTGTAATGTTACTCTCCCACTTGTATCTCTGCCTACCTCTTGCTCGCTTCCCTTTGACTTTACCCTCAAGTAAGGTCTTCAATAGGGTGTCATGTCTTTTAATGTGTCCAAAGTATTTTATTTGCCTGATCTTTATTTCTCTTAGTAGTTCTTTCTTCATATTAAGTGTCTTTAGCACCTCTTTATTTGTTTTCTTCTCTTTCCATGATGTTCTCCTTATTCTTCTATAGACCCACATCTCAAAGGCATCAATTTTGTCTTCTAATTGTTTATTTAGTGTCCATGTTTCTGAGCCATACATTAATATGGAATAGATGTAGCATTTTATAATTCTCATTTTTAACTTGTTTGTAATTTGTTTAGATATTAATAATTTCCTCATGTCATTGAAGGTACTTTTAGCCATTCCTATTCTCCTTTTAACTTCTGTTTCACTGAGTAACTAGGGCGTTCTAATTGCCTCGTCATGCTCTATGCGGTCCACGCCACTGCGATGAGAATCAACTTTTTACCCATTGTGACAGCTAGTGGCATCATCCGCATAGCTCATCAAGACCAATCTTCACATGCTTGGGTAAGCAGACTCTTCCTCTTCCTCTTCTTGTTTCGTTCGTCTGGAACGTGTCTATATTTGAAGTTTTGTTTCTTCTATAAACTTGACTGTGTTTTATAACTCAAACAGAGGTCCAGGCAATAGGTGGATCCTAACTGCAACGATCGTAATTATGACGGTCTCACTTCAATTCGGTTGTGTCTGTCAGTCGAGGTCTTCTCCCAGATTATGTTCACAGCTGATTTTACAGCTGATGAAACCACATATGATTATGTTCACAGATTATGTTCACAGCTGATGAAACCACATATGATTATGTTCACAGATTATGTTCACAGCTGATGAGACCACATATGATTATGTTCACAGATTATGTTCACAGCTGATTTTACAGCTGATGAAACCACATATGAGAAATAATTTGTTCGTGTGCTCACAGTTGGGAAGCCTCACCCAGAGTGTTCCTATTGTGATAGTAACACATTGTTTCTGATATGATAAGAGATTGGGTTCATTATGGGGAAAAGTGCCTACATTCCAACTATTAAATATCATGCGTAGTTTATTTCAACTTTGTTATAGTGTGCGTAGCTTTCACGACGTCACTGGAATCACGTCACTAGCAAAACATATTGTCACAAAAACAAAATGGCTAATTTTATAGAAGATATCTGTTTATTGAACATGCCGGCTACGGTTACGTTTGTTACAGACTCGTGGAGGTGAAAATATAAAACACAGTGAAAAGGATCATCTAATGGGGGACATTGAGCGGGTGGGGAATCCTCAGTCCGTAGCGCGTAGATCGATGCATCCGGTAGCAGTCCTAGAGACTGCAAAATGCGTACTGCATCTTTATCGATACTTATGCGATGCTGCTTATTTGCTCCTATTTTGTTTTTCGCTTATCGCTGCATTCCAACTTTTTAATATAATATTATTTTTTTGTTCCGCAAAAAATGTAAGCATCTCTCTCCGTAAAGCAGTGTGGTTTGTTTTCGAAATTACACCCCCGGTTATTGACACTATTTTCAGTTATCAGTCCCAGCTACACCAGTGTCATGAAACGTTAAACATTGTTCATACCAGTTTGAAAATATTTTCTGTCGAGTAAATAAGCGTGTAGAACACTTAAACATTGCTAGAAATTGTTCACTGTCCATAACTAGACACCCATAAAACACACTTTAATATGGTATTCTAGAATGAACGTTGGTTGGTTGGTAGTTGGTTGCTGATTCATCGGTTGCTGATTCATTTGACCAAATGCCATTAAATGACATTATATTGCTGGGAAGTCTGTGGATTTTCGGCCCATCCCGAGACAGAGCCAGAGATGAACTATAACACCTCCAGGAAGGTAGGTTTCAACCTATGCACTGCTCCGAGCCACTGCAACCAAGATAGGGTTCACTGTGCTCATTCCCCGCCACCAATTGACTACTGGTTACACCGAACTTCTCTATTGCTCCAGGCATGCAACCAAATGTTCAAGTCAGAAGGATTGTCATGTCCTGAGTCACTGTGCCTCTATGATGGGTCTCAGCCATAGGAAAAAACAGTACTGTTAGTTTCCTCCTCCCCAGTGCTGCACAGCACATCTCTGGCTCCCTCCCAACCATAGATGGTGTATGCATATATTCAAGTAAACATGAAACACAATTCAACAACAAAATAACAGCACAAGGAGCATAATTGTATAGATGATGTGCCATGAAGCTTCTATAAGAAGATACCCTCAATATAACGGCATGTCATCTACTAAGGTTTTCTGTTGCATGGATGGTTTGTCTAGTGGGTCATTGGTGAGACCCACAGATGCAACCACATGCGTCTAGAATGAACGTAGGAGATATCAAATCCTTGCAACTATAACACAAGTATAGCACTATTAGACTTTCATGCGTAATATAATACAAATGTTTGCTATACTCTGTTCACTTTAAGAGTGAAGTGGGTCAGTGCTTCTGATTTGTTGTTGATCGCAGAATGCATTATAATCATTATACTCGATTGTTAAGTGCTCAATAATATTGTTTTTAAATTTCGTTTTTGATGTTTTTATTTTAATGTTTAAATATTATTTTACTTGTTTTGAATAATATTGCTTTTACATGTCATCAGCTGTTTAAATATCACATGATGTCGCGGAGTAATACAGGGGTGTGTTTTGACCCACTTCGCTCTTAAAGTTAACAGAGTATAGACATAGAAAATGTCACAACCGTCACACACACCCCCCCCCATATCTCCTTCCACCCCGGGGGTTATGATCATCACGTGACCCCAGTGGTTATATATGAGGACTGATCACCTACATTCCACCTTTCTCTTCAAAGTTAAACACGAACATCTTGATGCAAAGCAAGGTCTTACTACGAACGTTGCAACGTCACAGTAGAAGGCGGTTATAAACAAATATCTGTGGTATTGCATTTACACAGTTCGTGTTATATTAGTTTATAACACGAAAATTTCAAAAGGAACACCAGGCCAAAATAGAACCGACGTCATCAGCCGCTACAACATGAAGGATTTAATGAAGCGGGGGTGTAAGCACCGTACTAATACACGTCCAGTGTGCGAAGATGATAATCAACATATATAAACCTAAACCTAATTAAACTATTCCCTTTCTATGTGTTTTTAAACCTTACCGATAGCTTTGTTAGTTCTGCAGAACTCTAACACAAGAGAGTTCTTCAGTGTTATATAACCCCTATATTAATATATGGGTGCAAGTCTTGGACAATAAACAAACTGGAAAGTGGGAAATTAGAGGCAACAGAGATGTAGTTCTACAGAAGAATGCTGAGAATACCATGGACTGCCAGGAAATCTAATGTAGAGGTGTTGAAAGAGTCAAATGCGATACGGACCTTAATCAACAATATAAGAAAAAGGCAATCTTCTTTTTTTGGCCACTTCATGAGACAGGCAGGTTTAGAGAATATAGTCACAACAGGCAAAATTGAAGGCAATAGAGACAGAGGGCGACGACGTGAGAAAATATTAGACAGTTTGACAACCTGGCACGGCAAGGAAACAACAACGACTTTGATACATAATACTGTGGACATAGAGATGTGGAGAGCCATGACCGCCTACGCCAGCCGGCATGGCACCTGATAATGATGACTGATAGCTTGTCAAACTGGGAATCGCGTCCTTGAATCAGTGTTACCAGTATAGCTAGACAATGTACGAGAATCGTAAGAGAAGGCCGTGTGTTTCTGGGACTCGAAGGGGGAGCAAAGAATAACAACACTGTTAACCTTCCATGCACGTCGTAAGAGACAGCAGAAGAGATTTTGAGTTAAATTGGCTATCCCATCCTACATAGGGTCAAATTGACCAGGAAGCCACTTCACTTGCATGTGTCATGCAGAAAGACGTAGCTAGGCTGTATACAATGACACAACACATTCCATGACACAACCATGACACAACACATTCCTTCTCTGGTCTACATCCTGCTAATCTGCAGAAGTTTGAGAACCAACGCAGAAGAAAACTGTACGAGAAATTTTGACATTGAGTATTTTTTTTTAAATCCTGCAACTATGACGTGGCACATCTGGTAGTTAGTAGATACTCTCGACAACATAAGAACTGTTGGTTAATTAGAAAACAGTTTTCTAATATGATTCACGTGACTTTTCCCGTTGCTTTCATTGGTCACTTTGTGTATACTTTGTATTGACAGCCAATGAAAATTACAGGAATAGTAAAATGAGTGATTTTATAAAGCTGTTTTAGATAGCTGTACCACAAGAACACCGTGGAAAATGAAGCCTTCATCTTTAAGAAATGGTTCAGCTGCAGATTAGCACCTCGTCTGGAAAAAAAAATGAAAAAAAAGACGAATACTGGGTACATAACTAAAGTACCAAATTTGTCTCATAACATAGAGCTTAACTTAAACTCGTCTCGTGACATAGAGTTTAACTCAAACTCATCTCGTGACATAGACCGTAACTCTCACCAATATAAGACCTATGAATCAAAACAAGCCCTTTATATGTCATTTTTCGATTATTTAGGTGATTTTTATTGATCGGTGTTGGCAGACGACACAAAATATATACATAGTGACCAACGAACCTCACGGTAATAATCAAAATCATTATGAATGAAGGTTGGCTTTAACCCAGCTCTTAGTTCTCCTATTGGAATCATTCATGGACACTCTTGAGTAGGACGCTTCTTCGCATGCAACTGACACACTGCTGAGAGCTGAAGTATTCTAGGCGTGAAATAAAGATCTTCTTCTTCTTCTGCGTTCGTTCTCAAACTCCTGCAGATTAGCAGGATGTAGTCCGGAGTACGGAATTCGTTGTGTCATGGTTTACATGATTGCTGCGATATCTGCGCCTTTCGGTCTGACACATCTGACTTTAGCATGGCTTTGGTCACTGACACTATATGGGATGGGACAGCCAACTCCATCCCATAACCTCCGTAGTCGCCTTTTACGACATGCGTGGAAGGTAATAAGTGTTGCTATTCTTTGCTCCCCTTTTGGGCCAAATCAACACTTGGGTGTATCTGAATGACCACACTCCACTCCACATAAGCTCAAGCAATTGACACACTGCTGAGAGCTGCAGTATTCTAGGCGTGAAATAAAGATCTGAATGACCACACTCCACTCCACATAAGCTCAAGCAATTGACACACTGCTGAGAGCTGCAGTATTCTAGGCGTGAAATAAAGATCTGAATGACCACACTCCACTCCACATAAGCTCAAGCAATTGACACACTGCTGAGAGCTGCAGTATTCTAGGCGTGAAATAAAGATCTGAATGACCACACTCCACTCCACATAAGCTCAAGCAATTGACACACTGCTGAGAGCTGCAGTATTCTAGGCGTGAAATAAAGATCTGAATGACCACACTCCACTCCACATAAGACGAATGACAGTGCCCCGGTATAATACTATTGATGATCACGATAAGAATTAAGTGAAACTTGTGCTGGACCTCGGGCGTCCAGACAACAGAGTGGCCAACCGTGGTGCAAATAACCAGTTTTACTGTGGAACTTGCAGCACAACGTACTTCTCGTTCCCCGGCGGAAATCACACGATATATTCGTTGTGGATATATGAGAGCGAACTCAGAAGAAGAAGTGCAACTTGCTCGTAATTTATGGAGATAGTGACAAATTAAAAATATACGTGCTCTAGCCGCAACTTTCGACGGGCAATAGGCTGCTATTGCGAGAAAGGCAAACTACACAATGAGAAACACTGGGCACAATTAAGGTTAAGTAGTAGGAAATTAATATGTATCTGTGGTAAGGCACGAATCTTTAAACCCCAGGCCCGAGTCTATCTTTTTTTTCATATTGTTGAGTATGACTAATTTGAATATGGGAATAACTGACCCTAATACTCTAAATAATTAACCTGCAATATTGTATTTGTGCTGAGTTGGTGCGCAGGTCGATAGAACGTGTCGCGCACGAAATTTATCTCTGCGCTTTTAAATCAGGAACTACGAAGCTAACAAAATGTACCATCTCAAAAAGTGATTTGCGAATGGTATTTTGCTTTTTGAAAAATTACTGTCTCATCTGCGGGACCCAACACACGATTAATATGGAAGTACCCTGGGAGTTCCGGTTACCAACTTCAAGATGGCGGACGTATGTTTCAGTTCTCGATTCCTTTGGATACGTCGACGATTTAACAAATTGTCATTGTAAAACTCCCAGTGTTTCTGTAACGGATGTTATAGTTCTTAGCAATATCGGTCACGTAATTAGAATGAAGGAAGACATAATCCCACGACAAGCCTTCATGTGGACACCAGACGCGGAAAGAAAACAGGGAAGACCAAAAACAACGCTCAGAAGAACATTTATGAATGAATTAAAATCAACAGGCATAAATACACAAGACCTGCAATCCCTAGCAACTGACCGACATGCATGGAGAACTATAACATCCGCCCTATGTGCCAAACATGGTAAAAGAAGTACTGACTGACTGACCATGCGCGAAGTCCAATAAAGTAAACCCTACCAAACGCCTGAAATTGTAGCAAAAAATTACAATACAGTGACTTGCAATGTATATCATAGAAAACGATTAAGGTATTCTGGGTGTTGGAGTTGGCTGTTCTGTCCCATAGAGGGTCACTTATACCATTAAGTCACGCTAAAGTTGGTCGTGTTGTGCGGAAAGTGCAGATATCGAAGCTAAAGTTAAATCTATGACACAATGAGTGTTGTTCCCCGGCGTGCATCGTGCTATCCAGGAGGAGTTAGCGAGTACAGAAACATAAGAAAATTCTCTTTTCTGTAGGGCCATTATTTTAAAAATAAAAATGTTGAATATAGAGAAGAATAAAATATAGGCATATCTCTTATAGCGAGACATGTTCCTTTCATGAACGTATCGTCGAAGTCGGGTGTGTCGGACAACTGGCGCAAATAAAATGGTGACACGACGCATTTCTGTTTTCTGGACTACATCCTGCTTGGAATCTAATAGAAATATTGTCCTGCTACAGGAGAGATCTGGTTCAAATTTAAGAATTAACGCGCAAAAATTTTAAAAAAATTAAAAAAATTCGTTGTCTTTTGTTCAGTTTGGTTATATCAAATCTGTCCCCAAAAAAGATAATGGTGGTCTTGATTCAGGTAGTGATGTCACCATGACTTCCAAGATACTCCCTCAGGATAGAGAACGATTGTTTAATAGCCAGTCCAATTTTGGTGGCTTATAAAAGGATCTGTTTTACGTCATCCTGGGTTCCCATAACTTGCAGTACAGCAAAACTAATAATTTAATTGTCTTGGAAAGATAACATATATTGATGCAATGTGTGATTTATGCGTGATATATATATTTAAGAATCAATCTATGGGTTTCCCATAGCGTGTAGTGCAACAAAGCTCCTGTAGTGACGTACATCGAGGACAGCGCTGGGTTTTTCCTAACTAGATCTGGGGTTTGGGCAGTCGTATAGAAATATTTGGGCCACATTTGTCTTAATTTGGACTTTACTTAGGAAATCTGAGATTTGGTACTAGGAATTTAACCAAAAGACGGATAAACCCTCTCCATCTTAACTGATATTTTTTTTAAAAAAGGCCACCACAAGAAGTCTTATGGAAACGATGCTTGCACACGGAAATGGGAGAAAGACCATTTTTTAAAGGCAAATGAGTCTTTCTTGCGGAAGACATATCACAAGCCTTGGTCATATCTAGATGCAATATATAGTCTGAGGTTATCTGTTATTTAGGTAGTTCATGGATTATTTCTGAAACGTCAGTGGTAACATTGGTGGCGTAGAATTATGAATACCAGCCATGGGAGTTGTCAACAAGGCGCAAATGGAATATCAAGTAGATGTTTGAAGAGATAATAAAAACTGAATTATTTTTTCATTGAATTCATTGTCTGGTATTCTTTCATGTAATATGTTTTATATCTATGTAAATCACATTCTTTCACGTGTAAATAAGGGCGGCAAAATTATTTTGTTTGCTAGCGAGTAAAAACTTGCAAAACAAGTTCCCTGTGCTAGTTAAAACAACTTGAAGAAAATCGTGTCAAATTATCGACTCGTCCTCCCCGCATAACCTCATCTGTTTGAGTGTACAGATGAAGGGTATAATTTGAATGTCTTGGAAAGATAACATATATTCATGCAGTGTTTGATTTATGCGTGATACCTATATTTAAGAGTCAATACATGACCTAGTACGTACACATATATTTGCATACATATAATTGCCTCCAATGTTTGAAAGCTCTTTGATTTTTCTTTACTGACCTACTTCCCATATTATAATTTGAAAAAGAAACTCCTCTTCGGTTACGCCTCATGAAATTTTAACATTTTCAAACGCTGAAAACCTAATTATCTTTACATATACAATGTTTACCCTTCGAGCTCTAGATGATGATGGGCAGTGTTGCCAGATGATTAGAACTGTTTATCATCAAACTTGGTTATACGTTTTGCCGAAAATGGATTAACTTCACAACTACTAAAAGCATGTAGAATGTTCAAGAATGCTACATTTCTATAACCTTGTATTACCTTTCCCAAATTAGCAAATTTAATTCATTGCACAGTGACAAATATATGCTACTGCAAGCTTAATTTTGGTTCTCTTAACACATTTGATTTCGATTCTGAGCTTTATCTGGCCAGGAAAGCAATGAGTGTGCGTTTATGCATAGTAATATATTATACATTTTACTTTTCATTATGTAGTTACTAAAGTTATAGTTAAATAAATTGTCCCTACTAATTATTGCTAGTTAGAAAGTAATTTAGTCTGGTTAGTTAGTTAATTAGTTGCTTACCTAGCTAGCTTTCTAACTAACTACTAACTAACTACCTAACTAACCAAATACTAAACTAACCAACAAACACACTAATTAACAAATTAACGGACTAGCTAGCTAAGTTAGTCTGTTAATTGGTTTTCAGTGTGTTTGTTGGGTATTTAGTTAGTTGGTTGATTAGGTGGTTAGATAGTTAGTTCGTTAGTTAGTGATTCGACATATGCTTGTTCTATATATTTTCAATATGCTTTATATCTGTCCATAGTGTTCTTAACATTATTCTATAACACAATAAGTGTTATCATGAATCAACGTTTCCTGTTGATATTTACTTTTGCCTTGTGTTACTACAGCCCTAGAATTTCAATTATCGGGTACCAACACCGAAGTTTTATCTATAAAAGAGAATTCCTGCGGGAGTTTAAAATCAAACGTTAAAATATGTGAGGCTGCCATATTATTCACTCTGCCATCATCATCATTAAGGGCCGCCTCCGCAAAGAAGGTTGGCCTTAACGGACATTCAACAACTGATGTTTCTTGGTGGTCTTGGTGGTACTGCTTCTGTACTGCTTCTACATAATTTGTTACTATTATGCTAATTGTTCAAGATTCACATGCACACATCATAATTGGTTGTGTATTACTTCCTAGAGATTTCTATCCCATTGCTTTTTCTTTGTTGTGATTTTACTTGTTGATTAAATAATTTGAGTCTCCTGGCTACATTTCTTCGACATTGTAAATACTTTGATGTTTACTGTACACTTATCTAATAAAGCTAAGTTATTATTTCATTAATAATTATATTTTTGTACTTAATTTCACATTTTCTTTGCACGATGTATTTTCTTATCGTGTAATTTCGCATACTTGTATTGCTTTTTATTTTATTTGACTCTATTCCAATTGTCGATAGTTTCTATTGACTACATAATCTCTTGGTCTTGAGCGTATTATCCCTTCATTTCTATGTTTGTTTGTCTCTATCTTGATAAAGACCTGTTTATCGAAATGTCTTGTTCTTTATTGTAGGTTCTACGTTAAACCATTTTATAATTTGTAAAAAAAAATGTCTAACCTCTTTTTCAGTAATAATGGTTTTAATTACACACAATCTGCTCCCTCTTTGCCGAAACCACTACCCACACGCACCCACAACGTTTGTTTGAATGCCAAGTTTTTAATTACCACAAACAATATCACAGACGTAAACAAGTGACGTGGTTATTGACAACGCCTGTCCTAGATCCGGTGTCTGGGTGTTTTTTTAAACAAAAATTTTTGTTTAAAAAAAACACCCAGACACCGGATCTAAATTTAAATTTGTATCAAATTAACACAGCGTTGTCAGCTCAAAATTCAAATTGTCAATATAGGCATATAATAATAACTAATTAAAAGATAATAATAATAATAAATAATTAAAGTAAGCATAACTATGTAGGACATGGTTGTTTAATTTAACTGTTGTGTATGTAAGCTTCACTTCGTACATACAATTGTTACGCAAATACAATTAAGACTATGGGATTTCGAACCACGAGGTAATTAGAGAAAGTTGAGTTTGTGTGACGGGCCCTATACAACCGGAGTTGGATGTGTTCGGCCATTAGCACACGTAAAACGGTGACAAAACATATCATTCTCTGAACTGTGTGCTACTGGAAATCTAATACGACCATTGTCCCACTATGAGATTGTCCCACTATGAGATTGTCCCACTATGAGAGCGAATGTAAAATGGACTAGAACAGGAAAAACTAAAATGACGGGAACAGGAAAAGACTAAAAACTAACAGGAGGGAACAGGAAAAGCTAAAATGAATATATCAGGAAAAGAATAGGTATAGTATCTTGTACAGATTACATAGAGAGAGAAAAGTTCAAGTGGTTTGGCCACATTATGAGAATGCATAACGAAAAGTTGCCCGTACAAGCATATAACCAAATGAGATTAAGGTACAAAGCCAGAGGAAGACCACGGAAAAGATGGATAGAAAACGTCAGTGACATCCTGAACAGACACGGTCATAGCACTTCCGAGGCTACATATCTATCTTTAGAACGCAAGCTCGAGCTCCAATCAACCCTACGCTTAACGGCAAGAGTGGATCACAAACCACCTGGGGAAAGACAATTCTTCTTCTTCTTTCGTTCACTTGAAACATGTCTATATCTGTAATTCTGTCTCCTTAATAAAACTCACTGTCTTTTGTAGTTCATACAGTGTCCCATAGAGTTTTGATTCCAGTGTTGTTTCCTCTGGCCAATATGTCTGCCTCAGCGTTTCATGCTCAGAACACTCTTGAAGTATATGTTTGGCACTCTGTGCTGCCTGTCCACATGTACACATGGCTGTGTTGCCAATCTTGAACTTTGTATACATGTGACTGCGGAGTCGGTTGTGTCCTGTTCTGAGACGTAGAATTATAACTTGTTCTGGTCTGTTCATAATATGATAGTCATCTTGTGTTGGTGTTTGTGGCTTTCTTATTGACTTGATCATCTGTTTTTTCTGATGGTAGGTGATTGGTATATCTGGTTGGTCTTCGGCAGCACCTTCCTTAGCCAGTTGGTCTGCTTTTTCATTTCCTGGTATTCCACAGTGAGAGGGTATCCACTGCATGGTTACCCTATACTGGTAAGACAATTCACTAAGTAGTTTTTTCAAGTCTGTTAGTTTTTCAGACTGGAGAGCTTGAAGCACTGACCTTGCATCTGTCAGGAATACCACAGGCTGTAGGTCAGAGTTGGAGTTCAGCAGTTTTTTAGCTGCCACACTAATTGCCTGGATTTCTGCATCATAATTATTGCAGAATTTTCCTGTCGGTGTTCTGATTGTATCTCTAGGCTTGTGTGGATATTCTATATATACACCTGCACCTCCATTCCTCACGGCATTCTGTGCTGACCCATCTGTGTATAATCTGACCCATATATCTTGTGGATATTCCTCATCCAGGAAACTGAGGGTGACTGTCCTTCGCTGCACACGGGAAAGACAATAAAAACATCAATATTTACAAATAGAACATGCTAACAATAGTCGATTGTCTCGTTGTTAATATGTTTAGTTTTAAATACTGGTAACACTTATACATTTTGCTGTTGATTTTTACTTTTGCCTTGTGTTACTACAGCCCTAGAATTCCATTTTTCGGGTATGTACCAACACCGAAGTTTTATCTATAAAAGAGAATTCCTGCGGGAGTTTAAAATCAAATGTTAAAATATGTGATGCTGCCATATTATTCACTCTGCCATCATCATCATTAAGGGCCGTCTCCACAAAGAAGGTTGGCTTCAACGGACATTCAACAACTGATGTTTCGTGGTGGTTTCGGTGGTACACTATGCTAGATTGTATACAACCTGTCCATCTCGTAATGTTTCTTTTCCACTTGTATTTCTGCCTATCTCTCGCTCGACTCCCCTTGACTTTATCCTCAAGAAGTGTTACAATAGATATCATGTATAAAGATGCATTCTATCTATCTATTGTCTTTCCATAAATGCCGTCAATCGTTGTGGGGAGTTGAAGTATTCAGACGTTGGCTTTCTTTGTTGTCTCTGCTATGGTTAGGCCGTGGTTCTTAACAATCTCTCTGATCGAGTCTTCCCATCTTGTTCTTGATCTTCCGCTTGCCTTGTAGCTGTCCATTCTGATATTGTACGCCTGGATGGCTGGTTGTGATGGTTCCATTGGCATAAGGTGTCCAAAACAGTTGATCAGCTGTCTTTCTATATATTATTTGCATGTTATAGTCTTCACTATCTTTCTGATGTCTTCATTTATCATTCGGTCTCTTCAGGTGACGTTTATAGCATTTCTCACGCATTTCATCTCGCATGTTGTAATCTTTCTCATGAGTGCTTTTGTCAGAGGTCATATCTGGCACTGGTAACACAACGTTGGAATAAAGATGGTGTTTATTATTTGTCGTTTGGTCGCCATCGCTGGGTTTTTAAGTAACGGTGAAAGCTGGTATGTTACAGCGTTTGCTTTTTGGCATCTCATCTCAATTTCTCTATCAATTTTGCGGTCTTCTGTAAAAAAAACATTTCCTTTGATATTTAAATTCTGATGTCTGTTTTAGTTTTGTCTCGTTAAAATACAGATTTAGCTGTTCTTTTGCTCCGCATATTTTCCTAGTTTCTGTTTTTGGTATGTTTAATCTCATACTGATTCTTCTTTGCTCCCCTTTCGGGCCCCGGCAACACACGGGCGAACGTGTAGTGTATTTGTGTATCGCTGTAGTCCGTCTTCAGATTTATGTATTAGACCTTGATCATCTGTGACGAGTAGATCGTTCAGAGAGTTACATAGGTCTCTTGATGTTTCTGAGATGGATTCGTTTTTTGTTTCTGCCTCTTTCGCAATCTTGTCCATCTATGTAACAAACAGCCGTGGTGATAGTCTCTGTCTTACTCCAGTTGTTGTTTCGAATGGTTCTAACAGTCCAACGTTTGTTTTTAGTATACTTTGTGAGTTATTATATAGTGCTGTTGTGTTGTCTAGTAGTTGCCAATGTATTCCGTAATCTTCAAGTATCTGCCACACTTTGTCACTATCAACTCTGTCAAAGGCCTTCTCTTGATCTACAAAGGTGATGTTGGTCATATTCAATTGTCTTGTCGTTTAATTGTCTCAGCACTGAGGAGCTTTCAAATACAGCAGCATTTATTAAGAAAACAGGACTTGCTGTGTAGACATGTCAAACTCCGAGCGAGAAGAAGAAGAAGTCTCAGCACAAAGTGAACCCTACCCCTTTTCTGAATCCAAACTGGGTCTTGCTTAGCTATGGTTCTATTATTGATATAATTTTTTGTTCTATCACTTTGCATATATATTTACTGCAATTTTAATACCGCATATAAACACCCCCCCCCCCCTCACCAAAAAAAAAAGAATTAGAAAATAAAATTTTATATCATACATTTCATTCATATATATGTTATCTTTTCACGACATTCCAATTATAATCATATATTAACTCACTCTACCACCGATGTGGAAAAAAACAGTATATAGAACATAAATAAGATATATACTTTTTTCCATCAAAACATTTCAAAGTAATCTAAAATTATGTCATACATTGCAAATCCTAAATACAATTTGTAAATATCATAGTAACAACACTGACATATGATGAAGGAGAGAAATTATGCAATAAGAAAACTCAAAATTTCTAGGTGGACATTCGTAAGCCCTGTCATCATCATCACCATTGTCGCCGTCATAATCATCATTATCATCACCATTGTTGTTGTCGTTATCAGCATTATCATTAACATTTTCGCCGTCATCATCATCCTCATCATCACCATTGTCGTTGTCATAATCATCATCATCATCACCATCATCATCCTCATCATCACCATTATCGTTGTCATAATCATCATCATCATCATCACCATCATCATCCTCATCATCACCATTATCGTTGTCATAATCATCATCATCATCATCACCATTGTTGTTGTCGTTATCAGCATTATCATTAACATTGTCGTCGTCGTTAACAACTTAATTATCATCATCATTTATCATTACAATCAGTATCAATATTGCAATAATAATTATCTTCATCACCATTACTATAAAGATAGACAATTACCACTATCTCGACAGAGCAGTGCAGGTTATCTTCCGCCTCAGGACAGGCCACAACAGATTAAACAGCCACTTAAATAGGTTAAGATTGGTCCCATCACCACTGTGCCCTTGTGGGCAGGCAGAACAGACCGCTGAACATATCCTGCAAGACTGCAATACACTAAACCAGTTCAGGGAAGAACACAGGCTCACAGAGATGGATATCCACAGAAAGATGTATTGGAGCACTGAGGAACTTTCAAATACAGCAGCATTTATTAAGAAAACAGGACTTGCTGTGTAGACACGTCAAACTGTGAACGAGAAGAAGAAGAAGACTATAAAGATAATCTGTCGCTGGGCCTGAAAGGAGAGCACAGAGTAATAACAATTTTAAATGCCATGCAAGTCGTTACAGGCGACTAAGCAGGTTTTATGAGAGACAATGACTGTCCCATCTTATTGAGGGTCAAAGTAGCCCATAGGCCATGCTGAAGTCGGTTTTGTCAGACCGAAAGACGCATATATTGCAGCTTAGCTTAAAAAAATGACACAATACTTTCCGTTGTATTTAACTACATTTTGCTATTCTGCAGGATTTTCAGAACGAACCAAAAAAAAATTATTATTCTCAACACTTAAAGAAGAAATGCTCAAATCAAATTATAACAGCGCAACATAAACACAAGATGACTATCAAATTATGAACAGACCAGAATAAATTGCAATCTCACGCATTAGAACTGGAAAGATCTATCTACGCAATAAATGTACAAAATATGTAGTATTGGAAAAACAGCCATGTATAATAATAGTAATAAAACACATAGTCCGTCAGGGTCGTAGGGTTGTCACACTGAGACATTTGGTGCAGAAAGATATCCACGCATCTCTATCCTGTACCATTCTAATGTGTTTGGAAATTTCACATTCGTGATACTATCCATCCATGCCTTCTTCTGTTCACACGTCTTCTTCCACCCTTCACCGTACCTTGAATAACATCTCTTGTTATCGTGGAAAATCTCATCACGTGCAAACACCGGAGTTTACTAAGTTTCACGATTCTTAACAGTGGTTTCCGTTCGCCCGTTAATACATTATTTTTATCTTAACAATGGTTTCCGTTCGCCCGTTAATACATTATTTCTATCTTAACAGTGGTTTCCGTTCGCCCGTTAATACATTATTTTTATCTTAACAGTGGTTTCCGTTCGCCCGTTAATACATTATTTTTATCTTAACAATGGTTTCCGTTCGCCCGTTAATACATTATTTTTATCTTAACAGTGGTTTCCGTTCGCCCGTTAATACATTATTTCTATCTTAACAGTGGTTTCCGTTCGCCCGTTAATACATTATTTCTATCTTAACAGTGGTTTCCGTTCGCCCGTTAACACATTATTTTTCTCTTAACAGTGGTTTCCGTTCGCCCGTTAATACATTATTTCTATCGCGCACAAACACATTGGACTTGTGTTTTGGGTAACATACCAAAACACGCCTATGACCATGTGTCTGAGTAAGAATGCTCTGAATATGAGGTGCTGATACAAAGATATTGACCCATAGAAATTGCGCTTTAAATCCCAATAATCCCCTGTATGAGCTGCAAAAGACGGTGAAGATTTTTTCAGGGACAACATCACAGATAAAGACAAATTTTAAACGTACGAAAGATGAAACATCAGTTTACACAACCATTTCTGATGTCTTGCACGTCTCACTTCAGTATTCATCATATACCATCTCTAACACTAAGAATTGGAGTCTCAACAAACCGTCAGTGGTCGCTTTGAATTTCCATAAATTTACGTTCTCACAATCTTCCTTCATTCGACACGGTAACGATATAAGACCTTTTGGCTAATTTCAAAATAGAAGCTAAAATGACTCATTTATTATTTTTGTGTGGATTTCATTGGTCAATACTAGTATACTTTTGTATCGAAAGCCAATGGAACTAATGGGGAAAATAAATAGGTCATTTTAGAAGGCTGTTTTCCCATTATTCGATAGGACTTTTATAATCACAACGATCACGCGTCAATTATGTGCACGCTCTATTATTACGTAAACTTGAATGTCTCCTTTGTTGATCACGTGACAAACGTTACAATATGAAAGATATTTTTATGATATTAATACATTCATTATAACAGAATTATTATAATATGAGAAGTATGGATGAAAGTTTCCCTTGACACCGGATTTCCTATTAAGACCCGGTCGCTAGCGCGTGTTGTTAGTCTTGTGACACAGGGATGTCAATCAAGTACATTCTCAGAGATCACATGGCCATGAATCATCCAAATATAGGCCACGCATAGCAATATATAATGTTGGAAATAATAGCTGGCAGTCACGCGGTTACAGGATTGGATTGCATTTTATTGAATTGTTTCTTCCTTTTTTTAAATTTTAAATAACATCTACGTGTTATTTAGTTATAAAATCCTATATCACGATGCGTTGTTATGACTTGGTTTTGTGATGTGAAAAATAGATCAGGTTAAAAGTAAATAAAAGACCAAGGAAAAGTTACATGAAAAGCCGGGTGTTTTGTTTGTTTTGATCCCCATGTATTACACGCGATGAATGATTCCCCCCCCCCCCAACACATGCAGTTTGGGGGGGTGGGGGAGGGGGTGGCGGAGGTGTTCCAAAGAGTAATTGAATATCCAGAACACTCTAACCCTCAATGACATTCAATTATTTGAGAAGAAACTTCCTACTCAAAGGGGATCTAAGAGCAAGGTGTAATAACATCTTCAAAACGAGTCTGTTAATGCCATCTTACAGACAAGAGACGTTTTATGAGTTCCGGGTCTGAATTTCTTTCTGAAAAAGTTTAGTACGCAGAGCATTCCTTTTTACCAGGTACATGTAATAATCATGTGTCAATGTATGTACATAACAAGAAGTATGGAATTTCGCGCGTGTTAGGATTCTATAAGGGAAGGTGACTAGCAGTGGTGTTGCGTCAATGCAATAGACGCCACAACGCTCCCCTATAAACAACGTAAATAGCCCACACACATTACTATTTAGACACTAAAGTTGCATTATAAAAGACTATTATTATTCCATCACTATGCTACCAGTGCCAAACTTGGACAATGACAGCACACGACAAAAGAACAATAATGACAACAGGAATGACATGTCTACGAAGAACTATAATACTCGGAGTGTCATTAAGAGATAGAATTAGAAACGATAATATCAGACATATAACCAAAACAATACCAGTATTGGAACACATCAAAGGACAACAGGTCACACGCTTCCAGACTACCGACAGATAGCATGCCACAAATGGCCAAGACTCATAGACATAACGGTTATAAAGCCAGAGGCAGACTATGTAAAAGATGGATCACAGAAATCAAAGAAGCCACAGGCACATCCTTACAAACAGCGCACAAGAAGGACATCTCCAGATAACTCTTCCACCCCTAACGCCGCAAGGCAAACAAGGGCCATAGAGTATAGGCAGACAGACAGACAGACAGGTATGTAGGTAGGTAGGTAGGTAGGTAGGTAGGTAGATAGGTAGGTAGGTAGAAAGATATATATATATATATAGATAGATAGATAGATAGATAGATAGATAGATAGATAGATAGATAGATAGATAGATAGATAGATAGATAGATAGATAGATAGATAGATAGATAGATAGATAGATAGATAGATAGATAGATAGATAGATAGATAGATAGATAGATAGATAGATAGATAGATAGATAGATAGATAGATAGATAGATAGATAGATAGATAGATAGATAGATAGATAGATAGATAGATAGATAGATAGATAGATAGATAGATAGATAGATAGATAGATAGATAGATAGATAGATAGATAGATAGATAGATAGATAGATAGATAGATAGATAGATAGATAGATAGATAGATAGATAGATAGATAGATAGATAGATAGATAGATAGATAGATAGATAGATAGATAGATAGATAGATAGATAGATAGATAGATAGATAGATAGATAGATAGATAGATAGATAGATAGATAGATAGATAGATAGATAGATAGATAGATAGATAGATAGATAGATAGATAGATATTACTATTTATTACTATAAACATTACCAAATGATACATGCTGGTTTATTTGCTATTTGACAGTTACCCACCCTTGAGAAACACACTAAGTATCCACCCTTGAGAAACACACTAAGTATCCACCCTTGAGAAACACACTAAGTATCCACCCTTGAGAAACACACTAAGTATCCACCCTTGAGAAACACACTAAGTATCCACCCTTGAGAAACACACTAAGTATCCACCCTTGAGAAACACACTAAGTATCCACCCTTGAGAAACACACTAAGTATCCACCCTTGAGAAACACACTAAGTATCCACCCTTGAGAAACACACTAAGTATCCACCCTTGAGAAACACACTAAGTATCCACCCTTGAGAAACACACTAAGTACCCGCCCTTGAAGTTTGAAGCCAAGAATCTATGGCGTCCAAAAAAAAGTATATGATAATAGGACAAAAAAAAAACGTCACGCAGTGTTTGATGAAGCACAGGTCGGAAAACTCACTAATCTTTAAATATCTACGGCACTTTCGTACAAACTGGCTTTAGACCAACCATAGGTTTAGAGATAATGTATGATGACGCGTTTTCTGGTAATTGCAAACTGAAAACCTCTATCTGTTACACTGTGCATAGGCCATACATTATTATTTGTGTATGTGTGTGTAATTAGTTGTGTTGTGTATAACTGTTGAAATCTGGAAAAAGTAAGTTTACCAGACTTAAATATTGTTACATTTCTTTTGAAGACTCCTGTGCGCAATTTATCATATGAACAACGTTGTGTGTTGAAATTGCAAAGACCTATTCCGCGTTTGTCAATTAAAGAATTTCCTAATAATAGAAATGGAAATTGTCGATCGTCCTGGTATGACATATTTCCTTGCATAACTGGCTGCGCTGACAAACTAAAAAAATATTTTTTGTATGTCTATTGTTTGGAGGCAAAGACTGAATGGTGCAAGGTCGGCAATTGTGATTTAAGAAACTCTTGTAGAAAATCAGTAAAATACCAGTCTTCAAAAGCATTTATTGCACAATGCGGCCATTTATCTGCTGGACATGACACGAATCGAACATGTGCTATCGGCAGCTGCACGACGACAAGCAATAAAATATAATTAGATTGTGTCTTCAAACAGACAATACTTGCAGCGATTCATTCAGTCGGTAATTTTCTTTAAGTAAACAGGGACTAGAATTCCGTGGACACAGAAGTACAAAATGTGTTTCTGGTGTGACCAAAACAAAACCAAAAGGGGGGGGGGGGAAGAGAACTACCTACTTATTTTAAAAAAAAGTTCACTCGGCGTCCTCACTCTCAAAGTTCACGATACGCCGCTGGTGACTAGTTGTCGTATTTCAAAAATGGATATTAACCTTCCACAATGTGTATATTGATTTCTGCTCTCGCTTATGAAAAAATAAATGGTTTAAAAATTGCTGTAAGCAGCTTTCAGAGAGTCCTGTATAAGTAGATTTATAATATTATAGTAGAAGCCCCTTTTCAAACCTAAACGCCCATTGATTTATGCAGACCATCAATCACACACGCACTGGCGAGATCGTGACACTTGTACAATAAAACATAAGATTTGACAAAATGTCTAATTAATAGAGAGGGTGCCGTGGATATATTATTTGGTTGATGTCATAGCATTGTCAGTCAAGATTTACACATCAGGCATCGAATTGGTAACGCCCCTGCACACACCAGGAACGGATGTTTTGTGAATACCACATGCTATTGCTTTCACAACCTCCATAACCGCCCGATCTAGACCTGTGTTGCTTAATCTTGTTTTGCAACCTAAGAGAATCTTCTTCTTCTTCTTCTCGTTTGCAGTTTGACATGTCTACACAGCAAGTCCTGTTTTTTAAAAATAAATGCTGCTGTGTTTGAAAGCTCCTCAATGCTCCCATACATCTCTCTGTGGACATCCATCTCTGTGGGCCAGTGTTCTTCCCTTAACTGGTTTAGTGTACTGTGCAGTCTTGCAGGATATATTCAGTGGTCTGTGATGTCTGCCCACAAGGGCACAGTGGTGATGGGACCAATCTTAGCCTATTTAAGTTGCTGTTTAATCTGTTGTGTCCTTTTCTGAGGCGGAAGATAATAACCTGCTCTGCTCTGTCGAGACAGTGATAATTGTCTTTTGGGTGGTCAACTTTCCTGATGGCTTATATGAGGATCTTCTTTTCTTGGTAGGTTATTTCTTGGTCTGTTGCTCCTGTGTTGCTCCATCCTTTGCCATTCTGTCTGCTTCTTCATTTCCTGGTATACCACAGTGGGATGATATCCACTGTAGTACTACCATTCTTTGGATGCTCATTTCTCGCATGGCTTTCTTCAGGTCTGGCAGCTTATCGCTGTCAAGGGCAACCTAAGATAATAATAAAAGGTCACTGAGTCGATGACATTGAGGAGATTTCAGATAACAGACGAGAAACATGATGGTTATTCCCAAAGTGCCTCATTGAGGTGCTTAATTCAGGCGCATGAACGCTGGAATAAGTTACACTGTGACTTTCGCAAATACATTTAGCGATTGTCGCGATTATCCTGTTGACAACGTCCATTACCTAAGCCACAGGCCGTGACAGTGGACAACAGAAGACCTTTACGAAGGGTGTTTTCAGTTAGTGACTTCACGAAGCAAGCCCCCTTGCGTACATGCGAATGCATGCAACTGACTTCTTGAAATAATAATTAATTTCAACAAAGTAATTGAATACAGTAATTAACAGTGTATAAATATATCCACATATGTACATTATAAGACAGTTTCACAAGTTTTTAACTACTAACAAAATATAGGGCATATTAGGATTTATAATGTGCATGTCATGTTATCATGTTTTTATTTTCCGAAACAAAGTTTATACACACTCCTGTCATAAATTTTGTCATCAATCATTTAAAAATTATTTCTAAAGCATGAATATATGAAAATATTTGACAATGAATTATCTATAGGCATATCTATATAATAGCTGAACCCGTAGTCGTAACCTTCGATAAGTTACCATGTTGTTCCGAGATGCCGACGTTGTGCTTAAACTAGTTACGGGCACGGCGTGGGTGGGCGGAACAACAAAGAAAACTGCCGCAAGGGCCAGAGTTGTGCCCTGATGTCGACATTTGTTTCGGCGGCATTGGACTCGAAACACCAACGAGTCGAATGGCTGCTGGAACAGAGGGCGGAGCACTTATGGGAATGCCCCACATGCTGTGAGGCCAGTTTTCTAATCAAGAATCAAGAATCAAACTGAACATATTGTTGTTATAAAAATATTATGTAAATATTAAAAATGTGAGTGGCAAAATATGAAAAAATGTGCTCTTTAATTTTCGTTTTTAGTTAATTGTATGCATAATAACAATTGTTGGTCAGCAAACTGCTATATATTGTTAATACATCCATATATACACATTCAAGGAAAGTTTCACAAGTCTTTAACTACTAAAAAATAATATTAGGATTTGCAATGTGCATGTTTTGTTATTATATTTTAGAGTTTGGTTGGTTTTTTTTTCAAATAAAGTGTTATACACATTCATGTCTCTGATTTGGTCTCACTTCAGGTTTCTCCTTTCTACAGTTTGTTTCTGGGTGTCAGTTAGGCATACAGCATCAAATCAATGAGATCTTGACAGTCCTGGATACAGGACCTAGGTTCTTTGACGGACTGCAATTTCACAAGTTGGATAGCCCTATACTCCATGATGGGAAGGGGGTAATGGACAACAGGACATTGCGACATAAAAACATACATCTGTAAAGATGGTGCGACATAAAAACATACATTGTAAAGATGGTGCGACATAAAAACATACATGGTAAAGATGGTGCGACATAAAAACATACATGGTAAAGATGGTGCGACATAAAAAAATACATTGTAAAGATGGTGCGACATAAAAACATACATCTGTAAAGATGGTGCGACATAAAAACATACATCTGTAAAGATGGTGCGACATAAAAACATACATGGTAAAGATGGTACGACATAAAAACATACATTGTAAAGATGGTGCGACATAAAAACATACATTGTAAAGATGGTGCGACATAAAAACATACATTGTAAAGATGGTGCGACATAAAAACATACATTGTAAAGATGGTGAGGTTTTCATTTTTTTTCAAAAAGGTCTCACTATACAGTTATATGATCTTCTAGAAATATAATGTTGCATGGTGGTTGGTCTGGTGGCCACTGGTGGTTGGTCTGGTGGCCACTGGTGGTTGCCACCCAACCTTCCGTATGCTGTTAGGAGGACCTGGCCAGTCTTCGTTTCCAGCATCGGGTGGCTGGACTAAGTCCCATCTCCACGACAAAAAGTTGGCCTCGATGGTACCACCTTATGCAGGTCTACCTCTGTGTCTTGCTGTTTCCATTGTCATGTTTTATGCTCTTGCCACTGATCAATAACGGTTCATTAAGTGGCCGAACCATTCCAGTCATTGATTTTCTATTATTTTAACAACAGACGTTGTTCGAGAAATTCTTGTAATCTCTTTATGATTTCTTACATGATTTCTTACATGATTTCTTACATGATTTCTTACATGATTTCTTACATGATTTCTTACATGATTTCTTACATGATTTCTTACATGATTTCTTACATGATTTCTTACATGATTTCTTACATGATTTCTTACATGATTTCTTACATGATTTCTTACATGATTTCTTACATGATTTCTTACATGATTTCTTACATGATTTCTTACATGATTTCTTACATGATTTCTTACATGATTTCTTACATGATTTCTTACATGATTTCTTACATGATTTCTTACATGATTTCTTACATGATTTCTTACATGATTTCTTACATGATTTCTTACATGATTTCTTACATGATTTCTTACATGATTTCTTACATGATTTCTTACATGATTTCTTACATGATTTCTTACATGATTTCTTACATGATTTCTTACATGATTTCTTACATGATTTCTTACATGATTTCTTACATGATTTCTTACATGATTTCTTCTTGTTCTGTTTGCTGCTTTTCTTAGACATCTAATTTCAGACATAGCAGATTCTTCGCTTGTTCTTTAGTTCATCTCCATGTCTGACATTGATAACGCAATGTTGGTATGAAGGTTGAATTTGTGATTTGCATTTTGGCATAGATTTGTGTTTCAAAATTGGTGTAAAGTTATAATTTATGTTGTTGATTTTTAAAAAAAAATATTGTCTTGGTCTCCATGTTCGTATTTCTGTTACCGTACTGCTCACGTGATATTTAGATTCCTGTACTTTTTTCAATATTTAATCATTTATCTGTTAGTTGATTGAATTGCATTCTCTGCCTGTAGACATTACTCCCTCTGTTCGTTGATTGAATTGCGTTCTCTGCCTGTAGACATTACTCCCTCTGTTCGTTGATTGAATTTCGTTCCCTGTCTGTAGACATTACTCCCTCTGTTCGTTGATTGAATTGCGTTCTCTGCCTGTAGACATTACTCCCTCTGTTCGTTGATTGAATTGCGTTCCCTGCCTGTAGACATTACTCCCTCTGTTCGTTGATTGAATTTCGTTCTCTGCCTGTAGACATTACTTCCTCTGTTCGTTGATTGAATTTCGTTCCCTGCCTGTAGACATTACTCCCTCTGTTCGTTGATTGAATTGCGTTCCCTGCCTGTAGACATTACTCCCTCTGTTCGTTGATTGAATTGCGTTCCCTGCCTGTAGACATTACTCCCTCTGTTCGTTGATTGAATTGCGTTCTCTGCCTGTAGACATTACTCCCTCTGTTCGTTGATTGAATTTCGTTCTCTGCCTGTAGACATTACTCCCTCTGTTCGTTGATTGAATTGCGTTCCCTGCCTGTAGACATTACTTCCTCTGTTCGTTGATTGAATTGCATTCTCTGCCTGTAGACATTACTCCCTCTGTTCGTTGATTGAATTTCGTTCTCTGCCTGTAGACATTACTCCCTCTGTTCGTTGATTGAATTTCGTTCTCTGCCTGTAGACATTACTCCCTCTGTTCGTTGATTGAATTTCGTTCTCTGCCTGTAGACATTACTTCCTCTGTTCGTTGATTGAATTTCGTTCTCTGCCTGTAGACATTACTCCCTCTGTTCGTTGATTGAATTTCGTTCTCTGCCTGTAGACATTACTCCCTCTGTTCGTTGATTGAATTTCGTTCTCTGCCTGTAGACATTACTCCCTCTGTTCGTTGATTGAATTGCGTTCCCTGCCTGTAGACATTACTCCCTCTGTTCGTTGATTGAATTTCGTTCTCTGCCTGTAGACATTACTTCCTCTGTTCGTTGATTGAATTGCGTTCTCTGCCTGTAGACATTACTCCCTATGTTCGTTGATTGAATTGCGTTCTCTGCCTGTAGACATTACTCCCTCTGTTCGTTGATTGAATTTCGTTCTCTGCCTGTAGACATTACTCCCTCTGTTCGTTGATTGAATTGCGTTCCCTGCCTGTAGACATTACTTCCTCTGTTCGTTGATTGAATTGCATTCTCTGCCTGTAGACATTACTCCCTCTGTTCGTTGATTGAATTTCGTTCTCTGCCTGTAGACATTACTCCCTCTGTTCGTTGATTGAATTTCGTTCTCTGCCTGTAGACATTACTCCCTCTGTTCGTTGATTGAATTTCGTTCTCTGCCTGTAGACATTACTTCCTCTGTTCGTTGATTGAATTTCGTTCTCTGCCTGTAGACATTACTCCCTCTGTTCGTTGATTGAATTTCGTTCTCTGCCTGTAGACATTACTCCCTCTGTTCGTTGATTGAATTTCGTTCTCTGCCTGTAGACATTACTCCCTCTGTTCGTTGATTGAATTGCGTTCCCTGCCTGTAGACATTACTCCCTCTGTTCGTTGATTGAATTGCGTTCCCTGCCTGTAGACATTACTCCCTCTGTTCGTTGATTGAATTTCGTTCTCTGCCTGTAGACATTACTTCCTCTGTTCGTTGATTGAATTTCGTTCTCTGCCTGTAGACATTACTTCCTCTGTTCGTTGATTGAATTGCGTTCCCTGCCTGTAGACATTACTGCCTCTGTTCGTTGATTGAATTGCGTTCTCTGCCTGTAGACATTACTCCCTCTGTTCGTTGATTGAATTTCGTTCCCTGCCTGTAGACATTACTCCCTCTGTTCGTTGATTGAATTGCGTTCCCTGCCTGTAGACATTACTCCCTCTGTTCGTTGATTGAATTGCGTTCCCTGCCTGTAGACATTACTTCCTCTGTTCGTTGATTGAATTTCGTTCTCTGCCTGTAGACATTACTCCCTCTGTTCGTTGATTGAATTGCGTTCTCTGCCTGTAGACATTACTCCCTCTGTTCGTTGATTGAATTGCGTTCTCTGCCTGTAGACATTACTCCCTCTGTTCGTTGATTGAATTGCGTTCCCTGCCTGTAGACATTACTCCCTCTGTTCGTTGATTGAATTTCGTTCTCTGCCTGTAGACATTACTCCCTCTGTTCGTTGATTGAATTTCGTTCTCTGCCTGTAGACATTACTTCCTCTGTTCGTTGATTGAATTGCGTTCCCTGCCTGTAGACATTACTTCCTCTGTTCGTTGATTGAATTGCGTTCCCTGCCTGTAGACATTACTCCCTCTGTTCGTTGATTGAATTTCGTTCTCTGCCTGTAGACATTACTCCCTCTGTTCGTTGATTGAATTGCGTTCCCTGCCTGTAGACATTACTTCCTCTGTTCGTTGATTGAATTTCGTTCTCTGCCTGTAGACATTACTCCCTCTGTTCGTTGATTGAATTGCGTTCCCTGCCTGTAGACATTACTTCCTCTGTTCGTTGATTGAATTGCATTCTCTGCCTGTAGACATTACTCCCTCTGTTCGTTGATTGAATTTCGTTCTCTGCCTGTAGACATTACTCCCTCTGTTCGTTGATTGAATTGCGTTCCCTGCCTGTAGACATTACTTCCTCTGTTCGTTGATTGAATTTCGTTCTCTGCCTGTAGACATTACTCCCTCTGTTCGTTGATTGAATTGCGTTCCCTGCCTGTAGACATTACTCCCTCTGTTCGTTGATTGAATTGCGTTCCCTGCCTGTAGACATTACTTCCTCTGTTCGTTGATTGAATTGCATTCTCTGCCTGTAGACATTACTCCCTCTGTTCGTTGATTGAATTGCGTTCTCTGCCTGTAGACATTACTCCCTCTGTTCGTTGATTGAATTGCGTTCCCTGCCTGTAGACATTACTTCCTCTGTTCGTTGATTGAATTCCCTATGTTCCTGAGAGAAATACAGTTGGGGAGAATACCTCGGGGTCGAACTCTTCTTCGGCACAATGATGTATGCATAGACACTAATTCATAATACACGATACAAAATATAGATACGGAATTATGGGGACAGGATGTCCAAGTTTGTGTTAAATGAAGGGGAAAGATAGGGAATGGTATAAAGATAAAAGAGAAAGTGATAGCAGATAGTTCAAGGGTTGCACGTTTAGGAAGGCACACAACAGCACACGATGACACAAGTACTTTAGACATTTCGGCAGCATTTTTGCCGAACCCGTATGAACAATGAAAGACTCTACATGGCTCAGCGAGTTCATTCTAGCCACAGCCACCTCCGCTATGAAATGTAGCACAAGCTTCCTCTCACATCCACCTCCTCCATGGAATGTAGCATCAGCTTCCTCTCACATCCACCTCCGCCATGGAATGTAGCATAAGCTTCCTCTTTCTTTTTTTTTTTTTGGTATAGCACAGTAGCAATATTATCCTCTGTACAGACGGAAATCTGCCAGTTTCTAGAGAATGTCCGATTTGATACTGATGATTTTTTAGAGTGGTGGGTTTACTGCATCCTGGTACATCGGTCTCGTATCCATCTATCTTTCCAATTGAGCATGGTTGAATCAGGAAGAGAGAGAGAGAGAGAGAGAGAGAGAGAGAGGGTGTGTGTGTGCACGCGTGTGGGTGTGTGGTTGACAGAATTCAACACTTTTCCCCACTTTAAATGCAAATTCAGTTGTCGCCATAGCTCAATTGCCATCTCTAAGTATTCATTATCATTCTTCCTTATTAACCCTCTTAGCAAAGGGGAAGCTAGCAACTGCAAAGTACCTCTAGTCAGGATATCTTGCTGTAAAAACCTTCCAACGAAGGAAGAACATCAATTTACAACAAGATATGCTGACTAGAGGTACTTTGCAGTTGCAGGAACATCAATTTACAACAATATATGCTGACTAGAGGTACTTTGCAGTTGCAGGAACATCAATTTACAACAAGATATGATGACTAGAGGTACTTTGCAGTTGCAGGAACATCAATTTACAACAAGATATGCTGACTAGAGGTACTTTGCAGTTGCAGGAACATCAATTTACAACAAGATATGCTGACTAGAGGTACTTTGCAGTTGCAGGAACATCAATTTACAAAAAGATATGCTGACTAGAGGTACTTTGCAGTAGCTTACTTCCCCTTTGCCGCGTTGTAATGTTGTAAATTAAGATATTTTTAATATATTTTGGAGCCACAGTAGTATAGTACAACTTCACTCGCCTTTCGACCAGCCGACCTGGGTTCCGAGTTCACTCATTATTCGTGGTGTGAAATAAGAATTACTCCCGTAGTTTACTCATACAAAGAACATTTAGTATCAGAGCTCATGCTATGGGAATGTCGACGAATTACTTCCTCGTTATTGACCAGATACGCTAGCTGATTTTCGGTCAACAACTGTCTACACAGCTAAACACTTGTGGGAAAACGCATGTTTTTACGCTGGCTCATAACTCTGCTTACCCTGTCCAATATGGTCTCATTATTTCATTGAACAAATGTATATCATGACCGTCCACAATATAGATTCGGTCCTACAAATTACAGTAGAACCCCTCTATAGCGCATTCGTTTATAACAAATTACCCTTTTTCACACTTTTCATAGCCGAAATATATTGATTGTTTATACTGTATATAGCAAGTTTCTCTTTTTTCATACATATTTTGTCGGTTCACACCAAGTTGTTATAAAAGGATTCCGCTGTATTTGTATAATGACAGAGATTGGCTGCGTGTGTTACATACAACAGGGATAGGAGGGAAGATCTTTGTTTAGAGTTGTTGTGGGGTGTGGATATTTCTTCTGAATGAGTACGTTGTGGAGGTATTCCACTGTACATGTTTAATTTTTCTTCCCTCCCTTCAACACCCTCTGTTATTGTGAACTTTGTTCACGATCTGTATTTGATAGACCATTACTTTAGGCGTCATTTAGTTCCACCTTTCAGCACAGCCACATTGGATAACATTTAAAATAAGTAGATTTTTCTTAGATTTTTCAGTTACTACACACGCCTATTTTAAATTACCCTTCTTCTGATCTTGTTATACTTGCCTTCCGTCTTGTTTTTCCTTGTCTCATTCTTATTATCTGCTTTTGCTTCTTTTGTATATATTAATTTCATGTTTAATTTTGTCCTGATGAAGACTTTTTAGTCGAAAAGTCGTCTGTTGATGTTACTAGGTTGTTATGTACTGTGTTGCAACAATCCTTACTTATTTATGTTTTCCTACTTATTGCCCTGTGTTGCACAGACCTAACATCTTGGGTTGTTCACAGACACTGAGAATTTATCCCTTTATAATATAAAAAACGTTAAAAACAATGAGTTAATGAGAAGTCAGGACTTCCTAATGACTCATGGGACTACTCCCTGGATTTTAATTGGTTGCTATGATTATACTATGTATGACAGCCAATGAAATCTAGGGAATAGTCGAAATAATCATTTTAGAAGGCTTCGTATTCCATTAGCCAATGTGTCTTATATTACGAGGGTCACGAGTATACCCACTCACTGTATCAGGCCGAAAGACTACATTCCGTTCTCCAGATTACATCCTGCTAATCTGCAATGGTTTGAGAATTAACGCAGGGGAAAACGATACAGACTCACAAGTTACGAAAATACTAACTCACGCCTACTGTATTATATTTTCTGATGGTTAGTAAATTCACCATTTAAAATTATTTTTTTCGAACTGGTCATGACACAAAACAAAAATACACGCCCCATATTTTCCGATAATTTATTCAGTTATTTTTTTTTAACTATCCAAAGGGCGGAAATATACAAGTCATTAAAAAGAAATGAGATTTCTTTTTAGCACTCTTTTCATTTTGCAGAAGTAGCTAAACACGAAATTCTTTTCATTTGCAAAGTACTTAAAAATCAAACATTGATTCCTGTAATGCGTTGAAAGTTTTCCTTCGTATTCATAATCTTTTCATAAACATGAGCTCTTCAGAAAATGTACATTTGGTCGTTCTGGATTAGTTGACATTGCCAACGGCATATATTAATATAAGATTGTTATGGTTCTGAATAGGTTGGAGTGACGCATTCAACCACTGGTCTCTAGACGTAAGGATATATCGTTGTACTTGGAGTTTTGCTATGTCACCATAACGGTTATAAGTAAACATTGTCGGGGGTTTCTTTACGGTGCTATATTTCTAAATTTTGTGTCATTTTGCTGGTGAAAACTTGTCAAACTAGTTCTAAAGTCATTGAGAGTCATTGATTATATGTATGTGTTTGTGAGCTGTAGTTTTGTTCCATATAATGTGTTCCATTTATCTGGCCCTGGAGGGGGAAGCATTTTCCTGATGTCATCCAGCGCTGGACATTATAAACACTGTCTATTCTGCTAATGTAGAAATGAAGAATGAAGGAGTACATGTTACAAACAGATATTATGTGATAATACTTTTCTCAGGAAGTTGTTACTATAGTAAGTTACCTGAGGCAGTAAGCGATGAGGACAGAAATTTTTCATGATATCATAAAATGATATCCTCACCACAGGCAATTGTGCATCCGGGCCGTTCAGAAAGCAATGGCAACCTACTGAACGCATTTATATTGCCTAGAAAATCACCACAGCCAACAAATGCTGGGTTGATAGCTACGTCCTGGATAGGATATAGTAAGTAAAGTAACCCATAGCATTTATTAATGCCGTAGGGGTGTGATGTGTTAGCGATCTCACATTTCACAGGCTCTGCAAATGAGGGCGGTAGCCATCTCCTCTCCCTCGCAGTCTTTACTTCCCGGATTAATCCGGTACCCATTTAAGGCTGGGTCGACCTGGGAGCCGTTGCGATCTGAAAAACATTTCCGCCTCAACTGGGGAATGAACCCAGGACCACTCATATGCGAAGCCAGGATATGCTACCAATTAAAT